>OX155951.1:32105030-32705030 GCA_944548615.1 Micropterix aruncella
TTCTGACATCTACTTTATAATATTTTCCATTATCTCATTTTTTAAAAAAGATACGTGTCAATAATATCAAGAGGCGTTTTGGTAACTTCCAGGCAGACATAAAACGTACTCAATAATTATACGAAAGTCAGTAACAGTTGAGATTGTTATCGCGGAAGTGTTTGAACAACTCCAACCAACGGTCTTCAGCAGCAACATTCTCAGAATTCCAGCTTGGGATTTTGTCATCTTTTGGGCTTAAATTATCTTTTGGTGTGTTTGCGAAAGCGGGACATTTTGGGGACAGCGGGACAGACAGCCTGAAAGGGGGGTTGTCCCGCCCAAAGCGGGACGTATGGTCACGTTATCCATGCCCCACTGAGGACCGCGCTTAGACACGGCGAATTAACCGTGGATTTTAACGGCGAAAAAAACGTGTGTGGACAATGGCTTAATACTTCATTGTAGGGTTGGTTGTAGGAGATTGTCGCATGATAATAAACCCGCCCAATGTGAAATTTCACAATAAAGAGTAGAAACAGAACAAACAAACAAAACATTCTGTTGAAGAGAGGCTTGCAGAAGTCGAACAGAGGGCTTCTGTATTTTGAATATCAAAATGTATCACTAGACAAATGTTAATTAAGATGCAGATGAAATGTTTCAAATTGGAACTAATAGTGGTAACGATGTCATGTGCATCATTTATCGTATACATCGGGGCCAAGGATGGCGGAGGTGCAGAGACGCCGCAGCCGGGCTGCGCGACGCAGAGCTCGTACGCGCAATGACACCGCTTGCAAATGATGCGTCTGCCTGGCTGATTTTTCAACCGACTCGCCATCGATCAATGCCTTTTTAATTCAACGCGGATGCCGACTGGCATTGGCGGTATCCCAGTTCAATCAAGGCGATCTTCACCGGTGACATTCTTGGGACTGATTGGAAAATAATTAATCGCTGGCGATGCGATGATCTTGAGTCGATGAGCGCGATGAGAGATTACGCGGCATTGCAATGTCAACTCTAAATGGAGTGTATTTGATTATATCTGTTTTGGATTCTGTCAATAACTTTATTTTACTCGTTAAATGAAGAGAAGAATAATCAAACGGTTTTTTAGTTAGTGCATATGCACTAACTAATGGAGCGTCTGTAAGTGTCCGTAAGTGTCCAGCTCTCCGATGGAGAGCTGGACACTTACGGACACCCGTTAACTCAGAAAGTTTTACCCTAGAATGTGTAACGTCCCTTCCGGGATGCTAAAGGTACTGCCGAGTTTTAACTTCACAAGTTTAGGGATTGCTGTTGATCGTTTTATCTCCACAAGCTGTTGTTCGTTTTATCTCCCGTGGGGTGAGCGTAGAAGACTTAGAGACAAATACAAACCTACCGCCTAGCTAAGCCAACATGCCCGTAAGAGGGCATTGCCTTACGGCGAAGCGACGGGAAAGGTATCCAGCGGGCAGCCTCGCCCATTAACCACCAGTTTTGGAAGGATATCTCTGTCTGGAATTAACCACCAGGATACTGCCAACCTCCCGATTGGTTATGGGTTCGTACTCGCTTGCGCGACCTCTACCTGCCGTACAATCAGCGGTGATTCAGTTTGAATCTATCGCGGGCCATTGGCTCTGAATTCGGGATCAGGTAGCCAATTGGTCATTTAAATAGTGGTTGACGACAGGACACCCCACTCTTTAGGAAATAGTATATTTCCATAGCCTCCCGACTCCTTCAGTAATTAGTCAGAGTGCACATACCGATGGGCTGTCGCCGCACGGTGCGCAAAATATCCAGTAGCGCCAGGAAGCTATTCCCCAGGGTAAACCAAACAACCAGACGTGAGGCCTGGGACGCGAGAGTCCTTCCCGGAATAACCTTCCACTCGATCGAATAGAAGCTGAATCGTGAGTTGAACTGACCCGAAAACACAGTGGATATTATGGCCCAAGCTGAACGAAACCATTCGCTACCCAATTCAATAATCGAGAAAGCTTCCGATTGGATTCTGTGATCGACTCGGCCTCTGAGCGTAGAATGGTTGATTTACTGCTTCCACAAATTATTCCTGCAATCCATTCCACGCATCTACTATCTATCCTATTCATGGTGCAATGCCTACCGTAAAAAAACATATTAAACATTAGACTAAATCTACAGAACCTAAACTGACAGCGAAAAGCTTTCTAGGGCAGCATACCTAAACTAGGCCCAGAGAGATATCCAGATTCGGTGTTATAGATGTATAGAATTTTGTGTTATTGATGTGATTAGAGATGTAACCGATTACGACTACTATACGATTAACTGACGATTATTGGTGTTTTCCCGATTCATCGGAATCGTCGATTGTTGCCCCAATTATTTAGCGATTATCGTCGGGAAAAGAAACAAAAGAAATAAGCTAAAACACTGATAATCGTATAAAAAATCAAAATCCCAAAACCTCTCATATAATACTAAATTTTAGGATTTCTCTGGACATAGCACCCGAAGAGCGTGTGATAAAAGATTTAGGCGATAGAGGATTTTCAGGGAACATCACCCAAGTCGTCTTATTTACGCGTTATTTAACTAAACTTCCGCGAAGCTTTGACCCACGACAATTGACAGTATTCGAGTTCTATTTAGCTTGCTTGTTTGTGTAATTTCAATTCTTGATTATGATTAAACTAGTACTTTTATAAGACATATGAAAATATCTATAGATACTTTCTTTCATAAAAAAAAACATCGTGTCTGTGTTAGTGCTTGCAGACTCGTTTACACGTAATCACGAATTGAAAATATCGCAAGACGCTCGTTTTTCACACTTTACTAACGGGAATAACCTCAAATATTAACGGGCGCAATAATACCCATTACCAGAATCTTACAAAAGTAAATTGTCACAGAATTGACACAATTGAAAAATCTTGCAGAAGAAAATTGTACAAAAATTTCTGCATCTGATATACTATTTTTAACAGCTGGATATAAGCTAATTTACAAATGCTATTATTTTTTAATGCCAGTAATCCTGTTGTCATTTTAAGTATATATCTTTTCTTTATGTTAAGGTAACTCTGGCAAGTACCTAGAACTTGAATAAATAAAACTATTTCATTTCAAAAATGTGTGATGAAACATATACATATACACACATACATATAATTTCATAATATTTCTTATGTAGTTATGTATGAACAATACCAAACGGAAGATATCTACTGTGCAGCAATCATATTTTATACAGTTTTATGTAGCATGACTTTCATTCATTACTACACGATTTTCAAGAAAGGAGTGCAATGAGTTCAGGGATCATATGTATATGTATATTTTCCGGTTTTTAACACGCTTTTATTAGGCTGACCTGTATGTAACTATGTAATGGAATCTAAGGTAACTAATTTAACCATCTTCCAAGGATCATGAAAATTGGCAGTTGTATGTAGTTCTGATGACAATACAATAATATGGTAAAGTCGAACTGATCTGATGATGGAGTCGGAAGATATGAACTGGAACTGTGTTTAGACTTGTTAGAAAAGTCTTGGAATGAACTTTGACCACGATTAGGTTTCAAGATCTGATGATGAAGCCGGAAGATAGGCACTGGCATTCCATGATGGAATATCGTATCATAGCCGTGTATATGTGAATATCGTATCATAGCCTAAAAGCGTGTTTTTAGTGTTTTTTTTAAACTATTAATTTATTATTCCACTATAACTTCTAAACGCTTGAAACAATTTAGAAGTGTGTGATATTGTTAGAATCGTTATGCCATCCCGAGTGTCAAAGGGTACCTTAACTGTCCAAATATCAAGAAAGTTGTTGTCTAAATGTCCAAATGTCCAAATGTCAATAAATTAACATAAATATATTGTGTTTAGTGTCAAATGAGAGGTTTGATTGAGAACATTACGGATGTATCTATATGTATAAATACATAAACCACAAATATTTCATAAAAATCCGTAATAAAAAGAATTATAAATACAATAGTTCACTTTCTGTAACGACAGTCGTGTTTTTTATTCTTTTTAATACTTGTTGTTCCGTGTTTTATACAGTTACGATGCAATGATGGCCACGAATAGCATATTGCCAGATGCGATGCTGCCATCGTTTACTCGTAGACAGTTCATCCATGTTTATACAGTTTTATCCATGGCTTATACAGTCGTATGCATAATAAAAGCGTTGCCAATAATTGGAATCGGGATCGTCATCGGTGGTTATTTTTCAAAATAATCGTAATCGTTGGAACACTGATTTTGACGAAGAACATCTATGGGAGGTTTTTTGCGCCAACGCTCTATCATGACAGTGAATTAACCTACATATCACAACTTATGTCATCTTATTTTGCTCACTTTCTTGACATAAAAGATCTAATCAGCCCTGATAAACGCACATGAAGTCCATCTTGTTACAATTAGTTATTTTTTTCCTGACCTAAAGCATATTTTTGACTGACCTGACCTAAAGACTGATTTTAGTTTCTTTCTCGGAGCGATCTGAATTGTAAGATATCATATTTGTTACGTACCACTTACAAGGAACTGAAGTTATGCTCCACGAAACCCGAAATGATGTTTTGTTAACTTTCCCAAAAAAAATAAATCGTATTACACGAAGTATGTAGGTAAATAGGGAAAGTGAAATAAGAGGTACTATGCGGTCATTATACCGCACTGATTAGAGTGGTTATCTGATATGTATTATACTGCTTCTTCTACCGATGGTAATATTATAGAAGCGGGGCTCAGGTTAATCCATGAGCAGCGAACAACGACTGTTTTAATCCAAAAAAAATGGGTGTAACTGTTTTGGAATGAACAGTTGCGGGATTGCCGTGAATACGTTCCAAATCTGATGTGGCACGAATAATATAATTCATAAAACAAATAGGATGGGACTTCGAGCGGTGCGCTACGGCCATCACATTTGCGGCCGATGTGTTTGCACCAAAGACGTATTCGGGAGAGAGGGGGGGGGGGGGGGCACAGGGGACCGGTCCCCCCGGAAATTTTTGAGTGAAAAATAAAGTCGAGAAAAAATTGAGAATCAGGGAGAATCCGCGACTTATTTACCTAGTCTTAGGCACGTATCCGCCCCCCCCCCCCGGATAGTTGGGATTTATCCCTTAATCCGGCGTATTTTTGTTTCATTGTACGGGCAAATTCAAGATTGCGTTATTTTAATAAACGCACGCGTTATTTCAATGAATGTCCCCCCCCCCCACATCCCCCCCTCACAAAACTGAAGTCTGGATACGTGCTTGTCTTGCACCGTCGTTGACCGAATCGCAGACGTTCGCGTGTCCCATACCACCTAACCCTCTCAGCTACTGGTATTTTTTACACGAATGGCCAACAAAAAAAGGAGTGTAATGTGTTCTGGGTGCATCTATGTATGTTTTCCGTTTCTTTATTCCAGCATAACTTTTAAACGCTTAAACCGATTTAGAAGTGTGTGGTATTGTTAGAATTGTTATGTCCTCCCGAGTGTGATAGGGTACCTTAACTCCGAAAATATCAAGTAAGTAGCTGTCTAAATCCAAATGTCCAAATGTCAATAATTTAACACAAGTATATCGTGTTTAATATCAAATGAAAGGTCTGATTGAGTAAATTCCGGAAATATACATATATCTATATGAACAAATATTTATTTAAAAATCCGTAATAAAAATGATTCTAAATACAATAGTTCACTTTCTGTAACGGCAGCCGTGTTTTCTATTATTTTTAATATATTTACTTGTTACTCCTAGATATCTGCTGAGCTAGTCATTCCAATGCCACTAGTCTGAGTTTCAGTTTTTAAAATAGATTAAATACCCTGAAGTTGAATCTTCAATCTAATCGAAAGTTATGTTTTGATAGCAAAACCAGCGTGATAGCTGACTGCCGAGCTATACTGATTTGTATATTCTCGCTGACGCGAAATGGTCGCTGTGAGTTGATCTCCATCCATCAGTCCCAAGTCCCAACACTTTGGCGGCGACAGCTCAATGATTAAGAGAAACGGAAATATACGCCGAATGATATTAAAACTAATCCCGTTGGACTTTTAGTTTCTGAGTTATTCAATGTTTATTTATCACATTCAAAATTTTATTTCATGAGCTCATTTCCGGGTGTAAAAAGTACTAGATAAATAATTGTAACCGTAAAAGATACAAATTCGGCATACTCCAATTAAATCAGAAGTTACAAACTTACATACCTATCATATCTTTTAAAAAATATTCTGTTTAAATTAATTAGAAAAAATATTAATACAAATAAATTCAAACTGTCAAACTAGACAGTAAAAGATAAGTAAATAGTTAAATATTAAAAAAGGTTATGTCACATCAAAACTTTCGCGGCAAGTAGCCAAGGACTGAATTCATCTCAATATCCTAATATAAATAAAATCGATGAACGCCCTTTCTCGGCCGGCAGACGAACCCTTTTTGTATAAGGACTAGTTTGGGCCAAGCGCTAACAGGTGGCGTTAATATTTGATTGAAGTATACGGCGGAATTTAGATATTATTAGTGTAGCTTGTATAGTAGAAATTCCCACCAAAATTTCACAACGTGATTTCGGCCCAGTAAGGCATTTGTGTACCAAATTTCAATTCTCTAAGTTTACTATTTCGAGATTGACCGATTCAAACCATGACCAAATGATAAAAAGACCAAATGATGTCTGCATGCCAAATTTTAGCTCAATTGAATTAAGCGTTTGAGCAATATCGTGGAGGAATACACACAGACACACAGACAGACTTTCATCTGGAAATGGACCTAATCGTGTCAGGGGGGGGGGGGGGGAGACCAAACTGATATTTCCGTCTTCATCGCTAAAAAAAAAAAATTGCGTTCACAATACTTTCCCTGCGCGTCGTTTCGTGGAAAGGGAAATTTAAAAAAATAATATAAAAATCAATTGAATATCATTATTAAATCGTTTCATCAAAACGAAGTATCTGGATTGAGATTCTAGACATATTCACGGCAACACCGAAATTTGTCTTAGTTTGAATCATCTATTGTTTCGATTTAGAATTCAATCATGCTCGTATTGGCTGCACGCTCGTAATCCCGACCTTCCCCTTTTCTGATGCAGTCACGAAGCACCGACGACTTTCGAGAGCGTTTTCCGTGAGGAAATGAAAATGCCCCGAGCGGAAAGTCGTTTTTAATCATACGACAGCAATTAGAGCGTGCCGACATTGTCAAAGAAATTGCAATCTGCAAGAAATTAGTATGGGCGGGCTACGAATCCGTATCATCGCGGTGCACTTCCTATTTTTCTTGCAATTAATATGAATGGTCGTTGGAGTAGCGCTTTGCCGTCTGAGATTTATGTGGGTTTTGCGGCATTGTATTGCATGATCGAAGAGAAAAAAAGAATATTCGAATTGAAAAAGTAAAAGAATTCTGCACAAGAAGCTTGTCAATGGGGATTCCCGTTGATACATAGGTAAACGTGTGAAAAGCAAGCGTTTTGTGATATTTTCAATTCATGATTACGCTTAAACGAGGCCATGAGCAAGAACACGGCTACGACAGATGAAAAACCGGCATCCATCAATGCGAGCTAGTAAGCATTTTTTTTTTTGGAAAAGACATTTTTTTTTTTAAATTTTAAGGACCTGACTGTTAAATAAAAGTTTAACAAGCGTTTGAGCGCGCTGCTCCATTTAGCGGTAAGTAAAATATCACTAATAAACAATATTAGCGATATTTTACCAACTGCCAGATGACGTACGGTGAAAAAAAAAAAAGTACCACATTTTTTATAAAAAAAATGCTAACTTGCTCGTACTGATTCACCCCCTTCAAGGATGCCGGTTAATTAAAACTCATCCTGTATATATATATATATATATATATATATATATATATATATATATATATATATATATATATATATATATATATATATATATATATATATATATATATATATATATATATATATATATATATATATATAAATATATATATATATATATATATATATATATATATATATATATATATATATATATATATATATATATATATATATATATATATATATATATATATATATATATATATATATATATATATATATATATATATATATATATATATATATATATATATATATATATATATATATATATATATATATATATATATATATATATATATATATATATATATATGATGATGTTTTTATTTAAAATAAAATTAGTAAAAGCTACTGAAAAAGGAGCGAAGGAAATCCCAGCTTGTATTGGGAAATGCTTATGTTTGAATGAGATATACTTACGGATGTGGACGACTTTCGACGGTGCAATGTAAGTTTAAAGGTCCTTTTGCAGTTGACTAACGATCACTTTTCATCCATATATCTCATAAATAGGGCTTATCCTTATGCAACACAAAATGCCTTCAATTGAGACGAATTAAGCGAAAAAATAAAAAATTAAACTATTGATCACTTCGGAAAAGCCGTCTTATAAATGAAAGTGACATTACGAAATAATTCAAATTTTGAATGCTACCAACATTTAAAATATGATACAATTGGCTGAGTTTGTTATCAACGAGCCATTAAATCGAAATAAAAATAAAAAAAACCTCCATATGCTCAATGAAATGAAAGAAGAAACTTCAATCCTAATTTCTGGCAGAGAAGTTTATAATAAAGATTGTATAATGTTATCAAAATAGGGTAAACCTATATAAAATTGTATAATATTAAAAAATTATTAGGAAACATTGTAGAAAACAGTATAATATTGTTATATTTGATAAGGTTTGTAAAGAAATCCGTTTATAGGATGATGTTTTTATTTAAAATAAAATTAGTATATATATATGTATATATATGTATATATATATATATATATATATATATATATATATATATATATATATATATATATATATATATATATATATATATATATATATATATATATATATATATATATATATATATATATATATATATATATATATATATATATATATATATATATATATATATATATATATATATATATATATATATATATATATATATATATATATAGCATGTTTTTAATGATTAATTGGTTGCTACAAAAATGCTATAGTAATGATTTCAAAGTGCGGAAATACCAAAAGTGCCACTTTGACAAATGCACCACTCGATTTAGAAAGGAAATTTAAAAAGTCCATTGTGGCCGTTATCTATCGACTGAATTAAGTTAACTCCTCATTGCTCAGTCCCCCTTTTGCAGATGTTCATGTCCTTTACAGTTTGATTTTGAAAGATGGCGTAACCAATAGTAGGTACGATGGCGTAACCAATCTAAGAGTCGCACAGAATGTCTAAAAACCTAGAAAACGATCTATCGAGCAATGAACCACGTCGAAATCCGTCCAGTCTTTCTAGGGCTTAGCGCCTATCTAGAGAGACGGGCTTTGTTCTGTATTTTGTATATGTGCAGTAGTTCGCGCGTACATAAGCTTCAAAAATCACACAAGCAAGCAAAAGAGAAAGCGAATACAGTCAAATTATATCGCAAAAGAAAAGTTATTTTGGCGACACAGATAGAGAAAGAGTTCTCTATCGACAAATCTATCAAATTGATGATTCTGAGAATATATTCTATTTTTCGAGAGGTCCTCGGGTAGAAAAGATATGTATTCATGTACACAGAAACCATTAATCAAAAAGAGTCGAATACTTTATTGACCGATTTTCCTTATCCCTTTAATACTATAAAAATAGTAGTAGTCGTCGTTTTATAGTCGTAGTTCGACCACGAATCAAATTAAAATGTTGATTCAATAATATACTAAGTATATTAAGTTTAAGTGCTGATACATCTAGCTTGTCTAGCTAGGTTGCCACGACCTATTTAGGTTCAGAATTTCGATTATTAAAAATTGTATAAAGAATATATCACTATGGTGTTTGAAATGAATTTATAATAGAACCAAAATCGGACATAGCCTAAAAAGGGAAAACAAAGTATAAAAAAACGGAATTGTTTTACCATTCAGTATATTCCAAGATTTTATTTAACTTTGCATATCTATATACTTACATCGTTATTGATGCTTACCGGCAAGGTGTCGTAAATTCTTAGGGCATGAAATATGAAATGTTTTTGGCCTAATGATGATACCAGGTTTGGTATAGATAACGTTAAGGAGAAAGATCTTCTATTCAGTTTTTTGATTGTGAGATAGGATGAAGATTTCTTCTCGCAGAGACCGTAGTCATTAACTGTTCACCCAGAAACTTTTATTTACAATATCTATCTTCAGAGCGACCTACTACTTTAATATAAGACCTCGTGTAGACGTCACATTAGGCTCACATCATTGTTGTGAAATGTGAATATCAGGGGCATTTTTTTCTGCGAATAGACGGGACTAATGGACAATTCCGAGCCATTGACATTTCCAATATTACCATTAAACAATTTTAAAATAAAAGTGTCTTAGTCGAACTTGACAGTGCGGCATCATAATTTACAACAGAAACGTTACAAAAGAATTAAGTTGTCGTCGGTCGTGACCTTTATTTATCTTTGTTTGCTGCTGTGGCGCTTGGAGCCAGTTTTGTAGTTATACTGTCATGTAAGCCACCAGCGTAGTCGGTAACATTTTGAGGTTAAGTGTTATAATTTTAAATGTCAAACGACAAAACGTACTGTCGCAATTATAAAAGACGGTCGGCGTTCGACTAAAGACTTATTGCGAAATGCTATACTCACGGAGAATCCTAAGCGCTATGTTTCCTCAAAGCGAATTCCGTTGATGGCTTGCTGATTCGTTTTGGAAAAAAAACACGAAACATTTGGAAGTCGTGGAAATAAAAGATACTTACTGCTACTGCATTTCTGTGGTACAGGTAATGAGAGGAATCTGCCTGGTCTCTCTTGTGGAGGGCGAATTTCGTTGACGTCTGCGGACACCATTGCGGCCGCGCATGCGACCACCAGTATACATAAAGTCTTCATCTGAAATAAAGAAAATTACAAAATGTAGCTTTATTGTCGAATCGTTTCACGTATCACTTATTGTTTTATTTAATTTAGGAATATATTCATTATAGAAACCTTTCTCAAAAAAAAAAGTAAGCAATACTAGATTTGATCATTGTATTGCTAAATGTGATAGAAAAAAACCTCAGACGCGCAACATTTCCAGACAAATAAAATCACGCTTATATACAAAATAAAACATTAATTGTTACTCAGTTTTGGAGATTGTTTTAAAAAACTAACCTAACTTACCGCCCCGCCACATACGTTTTTATGTATTATTTTTTTTAAAAACTAACCTACCCTACCTAAATGTATGGATTTGACGCTTCTTTGAATGCCTGTAGATATCTCGCTTGTTTATTGAGGCCGAATAAAAATTATTCGAGATTCGGAACCAAGCGATCAGCAGATTCGGAATCAGTGCAGCGGAATCAGAATACAGTCGGGTGACTTTAAAAATTAAAAAAATATAGAACAGTTTCCTATAAAGCAGTAATACCTTGATTTATTTATTTTTTACATATATTATATATCCAACATATTACATATCTTATATTAGAGCTAATATTACACAAGGAATAAAAAATGACAAGGTTACGGAATCGATTCATTCCAATCCCATGCAACCTGAGGCACTTCACAGGTCTAACTAGGCTTACGCATGTAGGTACATTGTTCAAGTAACTAGTTGTGCGATTTACGACTTATTTTAGATTGCGTTACGACATATTGAAAAACAAACAATATATTTTAACATATTAATGAGTAAACACTAACAATAATAACAAAAATATATAATATCTTTCATTATATTATTTATAATAATATTCATTACATTACTATTCATTATATTATTATCCATTATATTATCATAATAATTATAATAATATATTCATTATATTAATATTTGAAATAAATTAAACTACAATTAACAGTTCTTTCTCCTTTCCAGAACGCTCTTACTACAATAGCTATGATTTTGAAACTATCAATACTGTGCAATGATTTAACTTTTAGATTTTTGTACATTCGGTGTGAAATGTACCAAGCCTGCCTTTGTGCGAATGTCGTTCATACCCGAGGTATCACGATGTATTAACGGCTTAGAGATGTAGACCAATTCGAGACAAAAAATCTGTTCGTATTTTTCTGTTGGAATATTAGAACGATAATTCATATCCTAAAGCGTATGTCAAACTTTCGATTAAATTTTTTGGACATAACGATTCGATAAACATTCATATTCCCACTATGACCTTAATGGCACACCCACTGCACAGCATAAGAAAGTCGCCTTGCTCAAATTTATCTGAATTAGTCTCAATTGCGCAAGAGAAGAGAAGCCTTCGGCTGAGGAATGAGACTTTCCTTGCGGTGTACGGATTATTTATTGTTATGATCGAAACTTACGGCGCATTGAAAATGTCAGAGCTAATTTAGATGGACGGTGAAGCACTTTGTTATAACGATAAAGTTTTAGGCCTCTTGTCCACTGCACGTTTTTTACTGTACGGCCTCTTGTCCACGGCACGTTTTATTTAACGTACGGCGTGTTAGCGTAAAAGAAAACGTGACCTATTGTCCACTTCACGGTTTTTTCGCCGTACGGTTTTTTGTAAACAACATTTAAGGTCGAAATAATTGTCCACCGTAAAAAGGCCCGGTACAGTGGACACGCTGTCATACATTGCCTTACAACACTTATACGAATGTCGCCGTAAATAAACACGGCTCGCTGAGAACGAAACACGGTGCATACGGCGGCGGCGCCATGCCGTTTCACCGCAACTAGAGCTTTCAACTACAACGAGTGAGCCCGTCACCTCAGGAAGTTTTAACGATATTAGATCGTTCTATCTCGCGTGAAGTCAGCGTAGAAGACTTGGGACGCAAACAGTCCACTGTCTAGTTACGCTACTCGCCCGTAAGAGATCAACGCCTTACCGCGAGATAAGTAGGTTAATCAACCAGCGGGCCGACACTCGCACCCTTACTTCCAGTTGCAACTACATAGATTACTCCGGTCTCACGACTGATTACAGGATCGAGGTCGCTTGCGCGGTCCTCTCTCTTACGGTAGCGGTGATACAGTGTCTACCAAATCCATCGCGGAACACGGATAGCCGATCAGTCGTTTCAAGAGAAGTTGCCGTAAGGTTAACAATTACCCCCGCTCTATAGGAAACAAGGGCGGCCTACCAGACTCCCCGGATATCAGTCGGAATGCACAATCGATTGGCTGATGCCGCATGGTGCGCAAACCTTCCAGGAGGGCCGGAAGGTTGACTACTAGGGGAAACTGCCCCGCAGGCTAAAGTCCTACCTGGGCTCGTACTTCTGCGTGGAGGCCACCGGATGAGTGTTGACCGTGCGTTTGGCCGACCTTAAACACACACTGGCCAAACTGCAACAGGGCCCATTAGCTCCCAACCGCCGCATTAGCCGTTCTACCACAGTGTCCGTGGAAGAGTTCCATAGCGATACATAGATACCCCACTGACGATCGCACCTAGATACAGTGAATTAACAGTGGATTTTCACGGTTAAAAGAACGTGCGTGGACAAGAGGC
This sequence comes from Micropterix aruncella, assembly GCA_944548615.1. Lineage (NCBI taxonomy): Eukaryota > Metazoa > Arthropoda > Insecta > Lepidoptera > Micropterigidae > Micropterix > Micropterix aruncella. Next base: position 32,118,608 of record OX155951.1, read on the forward strand.
CTTATACCTACAATTTATCTTTAAAGATCGATGGAAAAAAAACTAAATATCTCAGAAAAAAACTAAATATCTAAACTAATAAAAAACAAATATTGCATATCTTTCGGGTGGGAGCGCAAATAGAAAGCCCTATTTCCTTTTCCTTTGGCTGGCCGCTCGTGTTGTCTCTAAACGCCAAATTAGCCGCACGCGAACTCATTGCGACATTTAAATATTTATTCTCTCAAATGCGCACTCAAACAGAACGGTGATGTAAGCCACTCTGAAGATACTTTACTTTACATAATGGCAGACGGCGACTATATCACACCGGAAAAATTATATATAGATATTACTAATCGCCAGGATTACTTATATCATTTCTGAGTCAAATATACCAATTTTGAAAACAGGCCCGCACTGGCAAACGGGCAAACTAGGCGGGCCGGTGGCCTAGGGTACAGGGGTAAGGTCGAAGTGGGCAAAAGGAGGCCCAGACTGGCGTACGGACATACTGGGCATGCTGGGCATACTGGGCATACGCCCGTAGACAGGCTGGTGGCCTAGGTTAGCTGGTCGACCTAGGTTGGCCTAGGTATCTAGGTGGAAGGTCGAAGTCGCCCGTAGCTTATTCGAATGGTGTGGGGCGAGGGCGGTGCAAGAAAGATACGACGCCAGCTAACTAACGAGTCTGACTATTCCGTGATGATATTGGCCTTGTTGCAGTTAGGCCACTAAGACCCCTCTTTAAGGGTCTGCCAAAAGCACGGGTCAACACCTACCCGGCAGCCTCCACGCAGAAGTGCGAGCCCGAGTGACATGCAGGCCAGTTCCCCTAGGAATGACATGCAGGCCAGTTCCCCTAGGAATCGTTCTTCGGGCGCTCCTGGACGGCCTCAGCCAGGAGCGCCCGCCCCTTTGCGCACCGTCTGTGCATTACGACTGATAGCCGGGGGAGTCTGGAAACGGATTGTTTCTTATAGAGCGGGGGCGGTTGTTTACCTTGTGGCAGTCTCTCTCAAAACGAACATTCGGCTACCCGAAATCGGGTAAACAGCCGGGCAAAAAACACAGTGGTCCGCGATAGATCCGGTAGACACCAAATCACCTCTACACAAGTGATGGACCGCGCAAGCGACCTCGAACCTGTAACCAGTCGGAAGTCCGGAGAAATCTGGCCATAACTGGTAGCGAGGGCGCTTGGTCTGCCCGCTGGTTTAACTACCCGGTGCCGGGCGATAAGGGTTGGACTATCGCGGGCTAGTTGGCAGAGTAGATAGTAGATGTCGTTGTCTAAGTCTTCTACGCTCATCCCACGGCTGAAAGAACGATCACATATCGTTATACCAGCCGGCGGGTTCGCCCGTTGTAGTCGTCACACCGCCCAACTATTCAGTGATCTAACTGTTCCAGAAAATTAATCGACTCGAAGAAGTGGACTTCAATTTTCTTAATTAGTTGATCCCGGCAAACACATGATGTAGATTCAATTTAGGGTTGCTTTGCGAGTTGCCTGGTATACCGTAGTTGCAAGGCCTTAGTGATTGGCCAAGTCATATTTAATTTTGCCTATAGATAGATCCTGTAACCAGTTAACGCCATATGCGCAAGATCTTTGCGCAAGATCTACCAAGATCGAGACTCCCTTATCTTTCACAGATAACATGTTGTCTTCTACCCCACTCTGCAGTCTAGTCAAGTCGCCTTTTGGGCAGATTGGTAAAATTTGATAAAACGGCCACAAACAAAAAAGTCTGCATGGCTACTAAATAAAAACTCTTGTATCAGCTTTTGTAACACCCTCAGGGGTTGCCAATAGCATGTTACATTCCCTTTCGGGGCGCAGTCCAAGAGGAAGAAAGCTCAATTAAAGGGAACAAACTCAATTGAAAAATTGTTATGTAGGTAACTATTTTTAAAAAAACTTTCTCTCTCAAAAGTCCTACCCAGCACCAGTTTAGAACAGATCCCTATTGTAGAAAATCAAGATTGTCGATAACAAGAAAATATAACAAAAGGAATAAAAAACTCGACTGCCGTTACAAAAAGTGAACTAAGTACTTACACAATTGTTATTTCATTATCATAAAAATATGTTTCACTATTTGAAATTGTATCATTTTCTTACAATCGGTAATAGCCGCACAAAAATCGATAATAGCTCTCAGCCGTTACTATGGGTCGGTAATAAAAACAATCGACTTGGCTTCTTAATGAATAATTTTTGACAAGATAATACATTATTTTAAAGCATTTGACATCGTAAATATAAACTTAATATGCAATATTAACATATAAAAATAAAAAAATAAATCTGACGGCTACCAATACTCTTAAATAAGATGATCAATTTCAAAATTGCCTTAAGGGGGTCGTTAATACCTGCGTTTACCTTACTGTATTATTAATTATTTTTATTACGGTTTTTTATGAAATATTTGTCGGTTATGTATTTAACCATATAGATCAGATACGTGTATATTTTCGGAATGTACTCAATCGGACCTTTCATTCGACACTATACACGCAAATGTTAATTTATTGACATTTCGAGATTTGGACATTTAGACAAATATTTACTCGATACTTGGGCAGTTAATGTATCCTATAACACTCGGAATGGCATATACATTCTAACAATACCACATATTTCTAGATCGGTTTGACCGTTTAGACATTATGGTGGAATAAATAAACAGAAAACATACACTCCTTTTTACCACGCTTTTATTAGGTCGACCTGTATGTAACTGTGTAATGGAATCTAAGGTAACTAATTTAACCATCTTCCAAGGATCGTAGCGTCATGAAAATTGGCAGCTGTATGTAGTTCTGATGACAATACAATAATATGGTACTGTCGAACTGATCTGATGATGGAGTCGGAAGATATGAACTGGAACTTCATGATGGAACATCGTATCATAGCTGTGTTTGGACTTGTTAGAAAAGTCTTGGAATGAACTTTGACCACGATTAGGTTTCCAGGTCTGATGATGAAGCCGGAAGATAGGCACTGGCATTCCATGATGGAATATCGTATCATAGCCGTGTTTGGACTTGTTAGAAAGGTCTTGTAATGAACTTTGACCACGATTAAGTTTCAAGGTCTGATGATGAAGCCGAATTTTTTGGTTTTTACGTGCAATTATAAAAGCGTGTTTTTTGTGTTTTTTTTAACTATTAATTTATTGGTTGGGCAGTCGTGTAATAAAAGTATTGAAACTGTGTTTATTTTACAGAGCCGCGCTAATTTTACGTTCCATTTCGACACAACAAAAGTATAGAAGAAGCAAATGTTGCAGAAGAGTTAGAGAAAGATATTAATAGACGGTCTGATCTAAACGTTTGTTGCAGCCTTGCCATATCTCAGCCTTAGGGCACGAGCGTTAAATAATATTTATAAGAGAAGAATTTGTTCCATCCAACTGTTTCGCCATGCCGTTTTCGTTACATAACGACTTTCAATGAGATTTACCATTATAGTACGTCGCAGATTCACTTATACTCGCGGGATCGTGTCGTTTAGAGGCAGCACAGAACAAAGAGATGAATTAGGGCCTCCATGGCATAAGGTACCTACTAGGGATAGACACTCGAGGAAAAACACCGATACCAACATCATAGCGCAAATATCGATGATCGAAAAATATCATGAGCAAATTGAGATCATATATTGTGATCGATATTGAGATCATATATTTAGTACATCGTTCGTGAAAAACATCGTTCGTAAGACTAGTTTTGCTGACAGTCCCTATAATTTTTCTTCTAATTAAATCAATAACACAGTGGTATTACCTGTAATTCAACATAGTTGTTAAAAATAAAACAATAAAAAAAAGGGAATTAAATCTATTTAAAAGTAGGAAATGGCAATGTTTGATCAATTCATTTCCAAAATTCGCCAGTTAAAGTTGTGATGGGCCGTTTACACTCTCGCGCGAGGCGCGAGGCGAGACGCAAAACCATGTGCGTAAACAAACAGAACAGAGGCAAAGCTTCTAGCAAGTAGGTAAACATTTTGTACGCTCGTTAGAAGCTTTGCCTCTGTTCCATTTGTTTATGATATGGTTTTGCGTCTCGCCTCGCGCCTCGCGCGAGAGTGTAAACGGCCTATAAGAAATATAAACTTCGATAAAATATTATTATTCATATATGGAGATGAGAAATATCGACGGAGAAACATCGATGGTGCCAAAACATCGAAAAGGCACCATCAATGTAAAAAAAAACCGGAAATCGATCTCTAACCATCGATGTTTTCAGTACATAGAACTTCGATATCCATCCCTAGTACCCTACCATAACGTAACATTTAAGAATAGTTTAATGATGTTGTGTATTCTGGCAAATAAATGCTGGGCTGAGTTTAACTGATCTGCACAAGTTGAAAGTTCGCTCGTAGAATGATTCTGCGTTTTGTTATTTTGTTAATGCAATCGTCGTGTCTCATATGTCGTAAAAACGTTTTATTACTTATATGTTCGTCAATAAACTATCAATATTGGGAACGAGGATGGAATGCGAACCCAAGCACACAAAGCATCAATTCCTATAAGGAAGCATAGGGATCTTCTACTATAGGAAGCATACGGAACTACCCTACCTTCCCTATAAGGAAGCACAAGTGATTACCCCATGCATACTTCGCCAATAACTTCTGAAATCATTGCACATCCTCTAGCAGGCACGTATTCAGAGTGGGGGTTAGTAGTTGGGATTCCCCCTCCTCCCCACCCAAATCTGGCGCATTTTTATTTAATTTTACGAGCGAATTGAAGTTTGGTAGGCGCCGCGCGCGTTCTTTAAATAAATGCCCTCCCCCCCCCCCCTCCCTGAACCTAAAGTCTGGTCCCAGTATAGGACAGTAGCGTCTCATAGAACAAAATCGAAGTGAGCTACGTCACGAGTCCAAGGGCTCGCATATAACCGCCACATGTCTACTACTTCGCCGACGCAGATGTTCAAGAACGTTTGAGAAATTTACCAACCTTCGCACGCGCGTAACGCTAACCAGAAGTCTTCGTCGAGACGTACTCCTCTGCTCACTTCCCTCGCACCCTACCTCGCAATGCCCTGTCGCTCTAGAGTGCGTCTACTATTCTCTCGGTATACTGTGGTCTGGTTACGTGCCTGTCCCCCATGTATTGTCAATAGTAAAAACTAGCCCGAGGTTATGTTTGGTACCAAAAAATGGACGAAGTGTTATAGTCAGCTGTGAGAAGATTCAAAACCTGTCAAGCAACCCGTCACAGTTCACCACAATTGTGGAAATGCTTGGCCTAAATCGTAACGAAAATAGAACAGATGACATGTTGACTTCATGCGACCAATAACAATTATTACCACTTGATTTCTGTAGATTATCTATATCAAATCCCATGGAAGTGGTTCTGTCAATATCCCTATCATCCGCAACTATTACCTCAGCATTAATGTTGTTATTCAGCGTCCATGGACTACCCGAAGTCATCGCTAGTGACCTTCACCTGACAGAAATTCGGTAAATTCTTGCACAAAACAGTGAACCAGAAAGCATGTACACTGTACCATTCCAGTAGCAATGGACAGGACAAAAAATAGTACTGACTGCTAAAAATGCCATCAAGAAGATGAGCATAGCGAATATGCATGTGAAATTACCCACATTGGTGCTAGCACAGCATGTAACTCCTTGCACGAAGTAAAGGTAAGTCACCAGTGGAGTTGCGGATGGAAAGACAATTAAGAAAAAATTTAGACAACAGTAACTACCACCCATTAAGAAATGTTATATGGGCGAAACAGGGAACGTCCGATCGGAAGAATTTTAAACCCTTTATATTAAACAATGGCCTTGTCTACAAACAAACAATCAGCAACCGAAGTGGATACCAGGGAACATTACGAAGAAACAAGCGATCTAGAATGTATTGTATTTGTAAATATTTATGTATGCTATATGGAATAAGATACAAAAATACATAGTGTTAAATTATATAGAAATATACAGAAGGAGTTTATAATTAGTGACATCCTTGTATCAGTACGAGCAAGTAAGCAACTTTTGATAATATTTTTTGAGAAAAACAAATAATAAAACATTTTCTTGATATTATATCTACCGCTGGATGGCGTAGAGCGCTTAACTCTTGAGAAACTTTAATTTACCAGTCAAATTGTTTAAATTTACAAAACAAAGACATATTTTTTTTTTGTTTTTTTTATCCATTTTTTTATTAAAGTTGCTTTATTTCTCGTACTCCCACTACAAAGATGTCACTAATAAAAATATCACGGGAGAAATGTTATAAGGATGTGAGAAATGTTTTAGTGGGTGAATCAGTACGAGCAAGTAGGCAACTATTGATTTTTTTTATTTATTTATTTTTTGGGAAAATCAAAAAATAAACTATATTCGCGATATTTCACCAACCGCTATCGCAGCGCGCTCAACTCTTGACAAACTTTTATTTAAAATTCAAATTGTTCAAAATTACAAAAATAAATTTTTTTTTTCAAAGTTTGTTATCGAAAGTTGCTTACTTACTCGTACTGATTCACCCACTACAAGGATGTCACTAATAAAGAAACTCACGGTGTATACTTATAAATGTTATAAAGAATCGAGAAATGTTACAGTGGGTAAATCAGTACGTGCAAGTGAGCAAACAAACATTGATAGTTTTTTTGGGAAAAACAATAAATAAGCAATGTTTGCAATATTTTACCTACCGCTAGATAGCGCAGTATGCTCAACGCTTGTCAAACCTTTGTTTAGCAGTCAAATTATTAAAAACTTACAAAAAACTAAATAAAATAAAAAGTTTAAAAAAAAAATTAAACTCGTTTTCTTTTCTCGTACTGATTCACTTACTACAAGGATGTCACTGATAAAAAACTCACGGCGTATTGTGAGAAATATTATATGGAAGAAACCAGTATCTAGAATGTATTGTATTTTTATAAAAACAGCTGGGCTTTCTGTCAATTTGCATTTCAGTGTTTGTGAAGCTAAGGGCAGTTAGTTCATTAGCGTCACCGCCTTGAGCTGGTCAGTGTATGTATAATAATGAGCCGCTTGACATCGAATTGCCTCACGCTGACCCTCCGAAATATTCCGCTGTCTGCAGCTATGTGGGTTATGATACTGCATTCCTGTCTTCGCGTCCTCACCAGACGAATATTTACGTCATCGTAATTATTATCACTGCGGCGGTACGACGACTGGCGCCTCCCAGCGCCGCGCCGTACCAAAGTTACGCTCAAGGCAAATGCCGTAATCGAACGAGAATAAGTTAACGTTTACAACGGCAATCACACGTGCCGATACAAAAGCGCCAAATAATGAAAGTTCCATGTCCACGAGACAGTGATAGCCGACGTATACACGGCACTTAATACGTCAAGCGTAACAGAGCAATAGAAGGTCATTATGGAGAGAGGAAGAAACGAACTGCGCGCATAACTTCGTACTGACATTTAATGTCTATTTGTTTCTCTAACTACAATACATTTCAGCCACGTGTTAACAACTGTAAAAGGAATAATCACCAGCATACAGCAACACAAGTTAAAGCTTAGCTTGCATTTTTGGTACAATAAACTAATCAAAATCCTAACCATAACCTAACCTAATAAGAAAGGAAGAAAAGAACTGCACGCATATACTTCGCACTCAAATTTCATTAATATTTACTTCACGAATGTGTTAATGTTTTATTCACGTGTTAGCAACTGTAAGAGGAATAATAACCAGCATACAGCAACACAAGTCAAAGCTTGCATTTTTGGTATAATAAACTAGCCTAAATCCTAACCATAACCTAACATAATAAGAGAGGAAGATAATAAAAAAAAACACTAAAAACACGCTTTTATAAATGCACGTATACACCAAAAAAGGTTTGTTATAACCTTGAAACCTGATCGTTTTCAAAGTCCATTACGAGACCTTTCTCACAAGTGCAAACACGACTATGATACGATATTCCATCATGGAATGCCAGTTCCTGCCTTCCGGCTTCATCATCAGACCTTGAAACTTTGTCGTGGTCAAAGTTCATTACAAGACCTTTCTAACAAGTCCAAACACGGCTAATGATACGATATTCCATCATGGAATGCCAGTGCCTATCTTCCGGCTTCATCATCAGACCTTGAAACCTAATCGTGGTCAAAGTTCATTCCAAGACTTTTCTAACAAGTCCAAACACAGCTATTATACGATATTCCATCATGAAGTTCCAGTTCATATCTTCCGACTCCATCATCAGATCAGTTCGACAGTACCATATTATTGTATTGTCATCGAAACTACATACATCTGCCAATTTTCATGACGCTACGATCTTTGGAAGATGGTTAAATTAGTTATCTTAGATTCCATTACATAGTTAGTTACATACAGGTCAACCTAATAAAAGCGTGTTATAAACATTAAAAATCAACTAATGCCGTTAGAAAAAGTGAACCATTGTATTCAATTCGTTCGCGTTGAAAACTACGTTTTTTTAGAGAATAAAGTTCTTCGTTGAAACAAAATTAAGTATAAGGAATTTACAGACAGATTTTAGATACGTATATAATTTCGGAATGTACTCAGTCAGACTTTTTATTTGATAATAAACGCAATATGTTTATCTTAATTATTGACATTTGGACATTTAGACAATTATTTATTTGTTGGGCAGTCGTCTAAAAAGAACTTCACGCATATTAAAATTTCATTTAAATTTGCTTCACGAATGTGTTATTGTTTCATCCGCGTATTAACTCTAGTGAGAGGAATAATCACCAGCACAGCCACCAAAAGTCAAAACCTAACTTGCATTTTTGGTATAGTAACCTAACCTAATAAGAGAGGAAGAAAAGAACTAACTAACGCTTCGTTTCTATTTGCTGCTCAAACTACAATACATTTCATCCACGTGGTAACAACTGTAAGAGGAATAATCAACAATCATACAGCAATGCAAATCAAAGTCTAACTTGCATTTTTGGTATAATAACCTAACCTAAATCAATCACTGCGATATATCCAAACTAAATTGCTAGACATGCAGTGTATTACAAATTCAACAGTGTTTCACAATGTAGTTACTTTTGCAACAAGTGAATTTTGATATGAGAGAGACATTCATCATTTCTGCCAAGATGGGAAACGTTCTGCCCCCCCCCCCCCTCCTAACACTCCGAAGCAATCTTGCCAAGAACTTCAAAATTCGGCGACTCTGTATAAAATCCCACTACCATTTTATGTCATGGTCTTCCATTCTGCCCTAGTCGGGATAATAAAATTGCAATTCCTTCCCATAACTCTATCATCGCGTATCTTGGCGTCTTGATTTTTTCACTAACATGAATGTTGGCTGTAAGAAATTGCTTTTTTAGTCAATAAGTTCGGTTTTTGTATGTTCGGATGTGCATAAATTGTGTATGTGTATTCATTCATTCGAATTATTTAGGTACCTACTTATAATACCACTTTTTTTCTTTTATTAACTAATGACAATAACTACCTACTTAAAATGAGTGTCATTGCCAAGTTTTAATCACATTGAACACATTATGTTTATATTGGTGACGCTCTTAACCTTTATCAACGGAACCACTCTTGTTGTTTTGGCCAATTACGAAACATCTGCATTGTGCTACACAACAGTCAAGAGCGCTGATGTCTTGTTTTCTATGAAAGGAAGGATTTATTACTTCGTGAGTTAAGTTATCACTGTGTGTGTGTGGACGTAGAGTGCTGGCGACGATTCTCGTCGCATCGTCCATTTGGAAAGTGAGTGGACGGGATCGGATTGATAATCGGTCGTCAATGGATTGATAGTGATGATGCATGTAGGTTAGTTTGCGAAACGAAAATGTTAATGGCGAGGCGACTTGCGCAAAGGATCAGCGATGCGGCCGAAGAGGCGACGCGACGCGACGTTTTGATCGTCTCAATCGGCCGCGCGATTTGCCCCGCACCTTGAACTTTCGTTCCTCACACGACTTCTCGGCCTGTGCTATGCGACTGATCGTCCATGAATAATGCAATAATGCCAAGTTAACCGCGATATTAAGGTTGATATCATTGGCCGATGGCCGGAGCGCCGTCCAGTCGCGGATGGTCCGGCCCCAAGGCCACCGACACGAAGTATTAGACAATTCGATTGATCAAATCAACATGGCTTAATAGTGAATCTGCCAAGTCTTATTTTCTAATCATTGATAATAACCCAGTCAAAAGAAAAATCGCTACGAACGAATCCATTAGAACAGTGTTTTTCAACCTTTTCTAGATCGCGTCCTCCTTTATGGTAAAAAAAAAAAAACTCTTACGCGACCCCCCTAAAACTACTACATAGTTCTCTTGTTTTCTTCACCCCCCCCCCCTCCCTTAGTCTCTTCTACAGCTGTAACTGTAAGCTTCCAATAAATAAATTACGTAATAGATTTGTAATAAATTACGACGTGTCCAATAGATTACGTAATAAATTTTGTAAAAACAATGGCGAAAACCACATTCATTCAAACTGTTTTTCGCATTAGAAGCAGTACCTAAATGTTTCCATCTTAGATGGATATAAAGTTTAGTAAAAGCAATAGCAAAGCAAATAATAAATATGTTTCTCTTCCGAAGCTGTAAATGTTTGCATAGTATGTAAATAAAGATTTTGTAATATTTTTGATTTTTATTTTTAGATTAGCCTGCGACCCACTGGTTTAAAATCTCTGCATTAGAATATCGGAGTGTGTACGGCAAGAAACCTAGGATTACTTTTTGATCCTGCATTGACAGCTGACAACTGCACAGTTCCTGTGCAGTTGAGCCACTAAGACCCGCTTGTTAACTTTAATCGGCTAAACTTATGGTTTAACTCATAAAGGCATACTTTTCGAAGATGGTCAAACCTGAAAAGGAATCCGTTTTCCCCTGTTACTGCATGGTGGATTGGAGTCCCCTGGGTTGTTATGCGTTTTGCGCATCGTGCGGCGTCAAACAATCGACTGCCCACTCCGGAAAATTAACGGGGGAGGGGGGGATCTGGAAATGCTCCTTTACTTTTCCTAAGAAGATATGGTGGTTGTTGACCTGATGACAGCTACTCTTGAAACAGCACTTTGTCTAACCGATCCCACGTGAACAAACGGACAAAGGACGCCACGGTCTGCGATTAATTAGAACAGAATTACCGCTTACATCAGGTAGAACCAGCGCAAGCGAATTCGGACCCGTAACCTTACAGGAGGACAAAGAACTCCTCGGGTTTCGGGTTTGCCTGTTGTAGGTTCTCTCTCCAGTGATCCTATATTGTGTTTCAAAAACATGTCAGCGCAATGATTGTTTGGGGCTTCGCTCGTCTGGAGGTTCTCTATAGTGGCGTGGCTAGAGTAGTTAGTGACGTAGCCAGAGTATGTGCCGCCGTAGGCATAAAATACTGTAGCCTGCTAAACTCGCAGCCATAATCATTGAATGAAATCAACCCACTAAGCAACGACAAGGTTCCAAGGTTAAATAAATATACTGGAATGAAGTCCGCTATGCCGCTTTAAAATAATAATTGATTAAACAATATAATTGTTCACTGGCGCTGATTTCGTGTGAAATTCCCCATTCATACATTCAATTGTAAGAATAGCGCGTTTTTTAGTATGCGAATGCTGTCTCATGCTGGGTAAAGCCACTTTTAGATAGCTATCGAGCCACGTACCTACCGAAATGGTTGAGCCAAATAGGCTTCATGTTCCTCTCGATTTTAGGAGACTTTTCGAAATCGTGTTGTTCTGTTTTTTTATGGCAACCCGGTGATTGCCATAAACGTGCTAGTATATACGGTGCTATACTGTATTTTTCGGAGAAATGTCCTTTATGTCATGATAGATTTCCTCGTAGAAAACGCAATCCTCATAACAATTTGCTAGTCAGTCTATTTTTGCAGATATCATGTATCTGTATAGCGAGTATAGGCTTTCAGTTTGTAACTTCTGGTTAAAAAAGGTCGGAACTTTTTCTATTGGACAATGTAGGTATACAATACAATACAATACAATTTAGTTCTGCTCCAGTAGGTAGGCTTTCCTACACTTGGTTGCGTCTTTGCCTCTAAAATTTTAAATAATGTAATTAATTAAAGAATATTAACTATCATGATTTAGTTGTGGCAATAAAAATTAATTTAAGTAAATTATAATTGTTCTGAAAACCATTGACAAATAAAAAATAATCTAATAATCAAAATTGCTGATCAAAAAAAAAGAGCTCAAACATTTCTATAACAGAATTCATAAGAAAATTTTGGTTAGCAGTAAAATACTTTAGGCATCGTATTAAAGAACAACTTTGTAAAAAGGCATACTATATATAGTTCGTAGTTATCCGGATCTCTAACTAGCTGTTTCTGAATCTTGTCCCGTTTGTGTATACTATTTACAAGACCTCTGGTAATCCAAGGTTTTATTTTTTCTACTCCTGTGTCTTATAGTGCCTGTATTAATAACTGTAGACTGATCAATATGCCTTTTTAATATAGATATGAATTTTTCGAAAGCAATATCTACGTTTGACTCTATAAAAGATCTTCCCAGAGTTCAGAGTCTAGTAGGTCAGTAAGTTTATCAAATTCTAGTGTTGTCCTTGTAAATGTTTTGTGATGATTTGGATGATAAAGATGACTAGTTTTAATAAAAATATTTTTCAGATTCACTATTGGATTCAACTTAATCTTTCTGTTTTATGTGTTATAAAATTTGAGACCATTTGAAAAAAGGGATTGCATCTCAAAGATGCAGATAGTACCAAACAATTAAAAAAAATAAAAACCACGAAACAATTTTTTCGCACGGATAGCACGTTTTTTAGAGAATTAAGGTTCTTCGTTAAAATAATATTCGTTGAAATGAAATTCAATTTACGCAAGCTCAATTACGGCCCCATTGACGCGTATTATCTCTATAAATATCCACTAGTGCTTTCGGCTATAGGAAACCTACTAGACGATTGCGCATTCTGTGAGTCCTAACATTTTATATTGCTCTACTTTTTAATATTTATATTGCTAAATTAATATTCCATCTACTTCTCTTTGTACTCGGCCTACCGCGAAGAGAAAGAACGAAAAACTAAACTGTCAAATGATGTCTGTCGCTTTTCGTAACACGGCGATATATATTGAAGACTCTGGTTCCTCCTTATATAAGAGCAAGGGGTTGCGGCACTTACGCTATGACACTAGGGATGACATAGCAATTTTGACATTACCACCCACTTCTGAATCGGTTGAGGCGATTAGAAGTTGTGGTGGAATAAAGAAACGGAAAACATACATAGATGAATCCTAAACACGTAACACTCCTTTTTTGGGCAGTCGTGTAAAAAGTGGTTATATGGTTTTCTTTCTGATGGAACTCATATAATGCATATTTTTTTTATAGAATTTAATGATATATTATTGTCTATTTATGTTCAGTATATGTACGCCTTGTAATTTACATTTAATAAAAACTGTCTGATTGATTGATTGATCAATGAACCGGCTGTAAAAAAATACACTCATGCCAAAAATACCTTCAAGTAGCCACTTCCACATGATTGAGATTCCTCCGACGATAAAGTCATGCCACGTATTTATTATTTGCATATCAACACGGCAGATTTAGGTTCAGGCCAATTAGCCAAGTATTATCGTAATCGCAGGCATTGTTGTCGGCAAAGTAACCTCTCGTTTTTATAATTCGACATCAAAAAACAATGGAACGTACTTGCACAACTGATAGATTAACGCTAGCCATGCATCGAATCGACTCTATAGTGCGGAATTGCTCAAGTGACTATAGGTGTTAATTAGCGAAAATAAAATGTATACTTCAGGAATAATGGTAGCATACATTTGTATCTACAATCAGTACACAACTTGACTTGTCAACTACAACGGGCGCCCCCGTCACCTCAGGAAGTTTTAACGATATGTGATCGTTCTGTCTCCCGTGAGGTGATCGTAGAAGACTTTGGGACGGCACAAACCTACCGTCCCAAAGTCCAACGTCTTACTGAGAGACACTACGAAGGTGACAGTGGGGCCGCCTCGCCCACTGGCTACCAGTTTTGGCAGGATATCTCCGTCTGGAATGAACCTTTACGGAATGAACTGGTTACGGGACCGAAATCGCGTACGCGGCCTCTAATATCTGCCATAAATTCAGCAGTGATTCAATTTGAATCTATCGCGGACCAACAGCATCTTTTGCCCGATTCTGAATTCGGGATCAGGTAGTCAAATAGTCATTCAAGAGTGGTTGACGACAGGTTAACATCCTCGCTGCTTAGGAAACAGTATATTTCCTTAGTACTCAGACTCCTTCAGCAATTAATCAGACTGCAAAACCGATTTTCGTCGACGAACGGTGCGTCGCAAAGAGTAGCGCCGGGAAGCAACCCCAAGAAAAAAACGATCTACCGGCCGTGAGGCCTGAGACGCGGGAGTCTTATCCTGGGTAGCCATATAAGAGGAGGCTTTGAATAGGAGTTAAATCGTGAGTTGGACCGATCCGAGTACACAGTGGATTTGTGGCCCAAGCTGCACTACACCGTTCGCCACACAATGATTACACAAGCAAGTGTCTACAATATAGTCCACCGTACCATCTATTTAATTAAATATTTCATTACGTAACGCATTCAAATCAAAATTAAATCAAAGCAAAAAATATGATACCTAACTAACATACCCTTTGCCATCTTTACAAGGTTCAGAGATTAAACGATCAACGATCACTGAAACGTGTCCCTTGCTTAACCCCCTCTTTTTAAGGCCATGTCCGATCAACGAACAATACAGAATAAAGAAATGAATGTTTAATCAGGTACTAAATTTAACGAGAATAATGTTCAGTAAATTAATTCTGAATTATTTTCTAGGCGTATCGTATAACAATGAAAATTTAGTGAAACAAATTAATATGGCAAATTACTATAAAACCATTGATTATATATATATATATATATATATATATATATATATATATATATATATATATATATATATATATATATATATATATATATATATATATATATATATATATATATATATATATATATATATATATATATATATATATATATATATATATATATATATATATATATATATATATTATTAGATTGCACAACCCCATAATACATTTTGGCAATCCTTCTACGCCTGAGAAATGCAGGTGGCACGGATAGCATTGATGGCGAAACTAATAGCAAATTTATTTGGTCATCTATAATAACATTGATATTGAAATGTTTCTTTATAAAGGACTGATTGATTATAAAAACCGAATAATTAAACCAATGATAACAAATATAATATTCAATTATTAGTGCCATCTACCGCATTTTTATGTAAACTTTATATCACAGAAATAATACGTAGGGATATATCGCCATCTCGATGTCTAGCTGAACGTTGAAGTGGGTAATTAATTTGTATTGAAACCTGTATACCAAGTTAAAACTTGTATATTTTATGTAAATAATAGTAAAATAATATAAACTATGACCTAAAAATTTCTCTTTTTTTTTATTATTGTATTTTGAGATGGAGTACCGTATAGGCGTGTTTGAAGCGCCATCTAGAGTTCGCCGTCACACTATTATAGCACAAAGGCGCCATATTGAAAATAAAAAAATAATAATCAATTTTGGAACTGCGAGTGACATCTACATGTTGCGTATCGTGGTAAAATCCTAGCTGCCAAATCGTAGTATTGCATTGAGCAATCTAATACGCTTTATAAATAATGGAACGCGGTACATACGGTTTTAGTTAATGCGTTTTATTTCTCATATCATGCCGGTGTACTCGTACTTCCTCGTGGGTTATCGCCGAGCTTTTGCATTGCATTAGAATTCGCAAAAAGCTTGATCAAAAAAACATATACGGTTAATATCCCTAGTTTTTTGAAAGTGTTCTCGACATGATTGCCAATATTGCAAGTACCTATGGCTCTTTCCTGCTAAGTCAATACATCTTTGATGTGCGCTGCAGTTCGCATAGAAGAATACCATATGCAGATGTGATTCAATTAGAGCTTCATTGGCTGATATCACCTCAGATCTATCCAAGTAATAGAGCAAATGCGCCGAAAGGGCAGTTCCAAAATCACAACGCTGACCTCAAAGCGTGAAGAGCGTGCGCCTCCCTGAACATAGTCGCACCGTGAAGCGAAACGCCCGCCAAAACGCTAATAAATGCTATAATTAGTAATGACGTATGGCAATGGGGTGAATATGTATGAATAAATTAGTAAAACAAGTAGATATGTTAAAAAGGATAAAAAAACGAATGGTGTTTTAGAAATAGAACTATTGTATTTATAATTATTTTTATTACGGTTTTATTTAATGAAATATGTGTGTTTTATGTATTTATCCATATATATACATATATATTTTTGGAATGTACTCAATCAGACCTTTCATTTGGCACTAACACGATATATTTATGTTAATTTATTGACGTTTGGAGATTTGGTCATTTAGACAACTATTTACACAATATTTGGGAAGTTAAGGTGCCCTATGACTCTAAGGATGACAAAACGATTTTAACAATACTGCATACTTCTAAATCGGTTCAAGCGTTTTGAAGTTATGGCAGAATAAAGAAACGGAAAAACTATTAATTTTTTCGCTAAAACTATTCATAAACATACTCCGATCACTCGATATAACGCGAATCTATCGTCGACTTTGAAATCTGATCTGTTTGTTGGATTCTTTTGAAATTATTAAAAATTACGAAATTCGCCACCGATAAAAAACCGTTTAAATTTACAAATCGTATTAGTGGGCCTAAAGTGAAATAAAAAAAGTGTTGAAAATCTACATCACGCGCTAAGCATGATGATTAGCAAACACAGTATACTATGGTCAACAATACGAGTAAACATTTTGTTCACGTTTATTTGCCTAATAGTGCGTAATTGTTTGATTTCCAGCCTGATCTGTATTTTACGTAACTGGGTGCGTTAATGTTGCTAACTAGCAGTAGGGCGGTGTCGACTACAACGGGCAAACCCATCACCCCAGGCTGGTATAACGATATGTAATCAATCTTTCAGCCGTGGGATGAGCGTAGAAGACTTAGAGACAAGACAATCTACTGTCTAGCTCACCAGAAACCCGTTAGAGACCGACGCCTTACGGCGAGTCACCGGGAAAGGTATCCAGCGGGCAGCCTCGCCCCCTAACTACCAGTTTTGGTAGGATATGTCCGTCTGGAATTAACCTTCAGGATACCTCCGCCCTCCCGACTGGTTACGGGTCCGAAGTCGCTTACGCAACCTCTACCTGTTGTATTACAGTGGTAATTCAATTAGAATTTATCGCGGACCTAGGCGTTTTTTGCCCATAGTGCCACACGGGATCGAGTGGCCCAAGGTAATTTCAAGAGTGGCATGACAACAGGTCAACATTCACCCCCGCTGCTTAGGAAACAGTATATTTCCATAGTCTCCAGGCTCCTTCAGCAATTACTCAGAATTCACAACCGATTGGCTTCGCCGAGCGGTGCGCAAAACCGTCCAGTGGCGCCGGGATGCAAATCCCGCCGGGAGAAACCGGGCCACCAGCTTTGAGGCCTGAGACGCGAGAGTCTTAACCGGGGTAGCCTTCCACACGAGGAGGCGTCTGAATAGGAGCTGAATCGTGAGTTGAACCGATCCGAGAACAAAGTGGATCTTAGTGCCCAACCTGCCTTGTCGACTACAGCGGGCGAGCCCGTCACCTCAGGAAGTTTTAACTATTATTCGTTCTATCTCCCTGGAGTGAGCGCAGAAGACTTGGACAAAACAGTCCACCGTCTAGCTCCGCTACAAACCCGTAAGAGGCCAACGCCTTAACCGCGAGATAGCCAGGAGTGTTACCCAGCGGGCTTACACTCACGCCCTTACTTCCAATTGCGACCAGATTACTCCAATCTCTCGATTGGTTACGAGTTCGAGGTCGCTTGCGCGTTCCTCTCCCTTACGAAGCGGTGAAACGGTGTATACCGAATCTAATGCAATTGCTAACTAGCAATTGCATCAAAGACGATCGGAGTCAGATAAGCTCCTCAATTTTGCTTTCATTGTTATAAAGGAGAGCAAGGTCAGCATATTCTCTGCCATCAAGATTCAAGGTTTCTTTTGAAATGTGCAAAGATATCATTTAAAAAATCTGCAGCATCTCAATTTTGCAACAGCGACTCGCTTACCTTTATTGAATCTATTATTTTGCAATCCACACGACATTAAAAAGTATTAGAAAGACGATGTTTCATCACATTAAGGACCTGACGGACCCAGTAAAGCAAAAGATACTTTTGAAATTAACAAACTGAGAACTTTGACATCTACATCATATCGTGAGAACTTACTGTCGAAATTTACATGTCAGCAAACGCTATAAGAAAATTCGGAATTCTATAGAACAGAATGTAGCGGTGTCTGATGTAACACGATGACATCACACAAACAGCCATCGGCATATTTATAAATGAATTTAGGAAAATTATTAGCTTGCTTGCTATTCCTTTACCTAAAAGTAGAACAATTCAAGCTAGGGGTGTCAGCAAAACTAACTCTTCTATTATAGTTATTTTCGATTCACTTGGTTAATTTCCAATTCGAAGTAATTTCCAATCAGTAACGTCTCTAAAGTAAAAAAAATGCGTATCTAAAGAATATTGTCAGAATTATATAACGAAATGCTGATTTAAACATTTTTAAGTAAATGACATATTACTTTAATTTTCTCCACAATTACTTTAAATGTGCTCCTTCGCGGGGAGCAATCTCCTGTAATGTAACGTTACAGATTCGAGCATTACATCAGTGAGGGAGGAGATCCGAGCCTGTAATGATACAATTTGTCTACAGCGAATCTATGTAATACTCAAAATCGAATCTAAACATTACAGGCGAATGGTCCCGGTGAGCGAGCACCTTAAGATTGACTAATAGCAGCACTTTTGGAAAGTTACTTCAAGAGTTTCTTATTAACGTTTACATATTGGAGTTAATCCATACGATTTACTAAAGGAAATCCGTCAACGATACTTTGGTTATTTATATTAACTAAAATTTGTATTTTAGTGGTAACACCTTAATATGTTTTTTTAAATAGTTTATTTTTAATCTGTTTGAAGCTATTACAATTTGACATTTTAATATTCTTGCTAGTGATTTTTATTTTAAACTGTAATAAAGATTCTTCTGATATTTATTAATATCTTCGTAGTTATTTATTTCTTTATTCATTTATTTCTTCATAGTTAATATATATAAATGGTTATTCGACATTATTATTTTTAGAACACTATGATTTATGTTATATATTATGGACACTTTCCTTCAAATGTTCAAATCGCCAGAGGTTTTTTTTTCTATTCCTAAAATTAATCTAGAACTTACAAGAAGATTGACTTCCTTGTGTTTTATTTTTATGGATACAAAATTAATTTTGCAATTTAAGTAGTTGTTAGTTTTCTTTGTAGGTAAGAATTTTTATTCTTGTTCTAAGAATGGAATATGAGAAAATCGCAACGGTCAAATTTTAGTAGGTGCATTATAAATCTACAATAAGTGTACCCAAATTTAAATCTAAAGGTGCTCAGACTATATTATTATAACCATTTATCACAGTATCTATCGTTAAAGCGCTCTTGTGATTTGCGCATCGCAACCTTTCCGAACCCTACGATGTATTGCAGATAATAACATAACAATGGTGGGTACTCATCGCACATACGCGATTGACTTGAGTGACTGGTTACAGTATCGCGGTTGCGACACGAATTCGTAAGTGATGTCGTTAGTTGCCGCCGCAACTACAATGGACATCATCGGCCACTAAACTTAAAGCGATAGTGCGAATCGACCTCAACAAAGTTTTCTCACAGCAATAATAAAGCATCTGCGGTAACACTTAGCAGGCGGGCATCGGGTCCAATGATCGTTGCAATCGAGAACTTGATAAAACGATTTTACAATCGAGTTTGGAACCAATAGACTAACTCTTAATGATTAGCTGTAAGATGTCTAGCCGAAAAGCGAAACGTTAAGGGTTAGACGGCTAACAAAAAACGTTTTTTTCATGTTTTTTTTTTAAACTTTAAGTTGAAATCTATTCATGAATCTTTTACCTCTGGAATCACTGATAGTTGCAGATTGTTGTAAGTGTAAAAAAACTCACAACTTTTCTTTAAAGAAAACTTTAAACGCGTTTTCTCAAAACCATATTTTTCTGTTTTGCGCCGGTGATAAAAAAAACTACTTGTCGGGTCGAGTTCTTCCAACAAAATCGACTTCCATATAAAAATAAAAAAGTCCGAAAAAATTATTTTATATATTTTTTTTTACCAGTTAAACACAAAATTTTGAAGCGATAATCGATTTTATCATTTTTAATCCTTGAAAAATTATAACTTTTAGTTATTTTTTTAGTTCATCTAGAAAATAGACATGTAAAAAATAATATCTCAGTTTGCTTTTTTGGTTTTAGACAAAATTACGCGCGCGATTACCGCGCAACAGATGCCATCATTTTTGCAGCGGCGAAAACATTTGCAATTCAATATCTCAAAAATAGTTTTTATTTTATTGCAAAAAATATTTTTATTTTTCAAATTCTAATCAAACCAATATTAAAGATTCATGATCAGACTTCAACTTAAATTTTTAAAAAAACATGAAAACATGTTTTTTTTGCTTTCTAAACCAGAGATGACAGATTGAATCACGAGCAATATATTGATATTAAATTTTCTAAATATAACAAAATAAAGACGAATCAACGAGGTAGTAATCTTTTATAACCGCTGAAAATACGCTTATTGGTGTTGATGTCCATGGTTTACAAACCGATATTGTTTAACATCAGATAAACAGTTCGGCTCTGGATTAACGTTCCCAAGATGCGGTATCACGTAGTCAGTATGTCATCGAGTTATTCGCTAAACCACAATGTAAAGATACGAGTGGCTAATCGTTGTATAGACTCAACAAACAATCGGGCGGCCTTCTGGTTTAAGTTTTCAACGCTGCAACTGTTTGATCTTATGACTTCCTTGTAAGGCGAAATTTTATTTAAAAAATTAGAAAGGACTTCTCTACGGCGACTCTATTCAATAGTGCATTTTATTTCCGCGAGGGTGAGATTCTCACAAATGATTCTGATATATAAAATGTATTTATAATTAGGTGGTCAAAGACCAAATATCAGATATATGTAAATTGTAATATGTACATTCATACCGAATTATGTTCTATATATAATATAATCCAAGGATTAAATTGGGTAAAAATGCTCGAAAATGATTTTTTCTGTCAGTATAATGTTAATCGCTTTAGAGTTAGAGATACAAAAAGAAAGACTTTCGTTGATCTCAGAGTCAAAAAGTTGCCTTTGCGGACTTGCTATTTTTTGCTCAGTTTTACAGATAAACTTATGACTAATATAAGTTTTCCAACCCCCTTAGAGGATTTACCAACTTATTCACTTATAAACTGACACTGCGGTATTTTATTTTAAAAATGAGACCCTAATAAACATTCCGACTCGTTTTATCGAATTTTATGTATGTAAATGTCATATCCCATTTATTTACTGTTCGTATAACATTTGTATTTATATATTTGTATTTTATTAGCTTGACCTGTAACATTGTATGTAAATCTTATAACTCACTGCGATTTGAAATTTATGCAATTGATTATAAATTTGTATAGTGATTATTTGATGTGAAATATTTTGTTTTTAATTATTTTGATTTTCGGAAATATTTGATTTTGATTATTTAGATTTTTTTTTTTTTGATATATTAGATTTTCGTTATTTTATTGAATATCCTTTAATTGTGGTTTCATGTATGTACCAATAATAAATAGGTATGTCCTGAAAACCAGGATAGGAGATATCTAGAGGATGCACCTAATTTGCAGCGTTTGTAGTTTTATTACGTAGGTAGTCTTTGTCTATTTAAAGTTTAATTTTTGTGTTTGTTTTCTTTTTTTATGTTTTCCTTTGTAACAACCGATTCAAATAAATATTTTTCTTTCTTTTATTGAGTTCTTACGATATTGGAGGACGGAGGTGGTCTTAGGGACTCCTCAATGGCTAACAATAAGCCCATCAAGTTTAATAAGCTTGTTTAACTTGTCTCAATAAGTTCGAAAGCAATATTTTTTTTTAGCATTTACTGTATTTTAGTGCTGACTTTTAAATATCTATGTGTATATATGCTAAGTTTCTATAACCTGTAAAAAAATTAGAGAAATAAACTGAAATCGAAATTGAGTCTTTCGGTTACATATTGAGACTAGGACGATCTGATATGGAGGTTGGTGGCGCAAGTCGTAAAAGCATATTTTTTAGTTTGTTTATTTATTTGTTTACGTGATGTTAGTTTAGGGTGGTGGTACTTAAACTGCAATAAAGCAAGATGGTAGAAACTGTTTTGGCGTGACCAGAAAACTCTATTGATATTTACTATTACATTTTGACTTAACCTATGTGGAGTCGAGAACTATGATGTTGTGGCAACATCACAGGTGGATCGACCGGTCGATTTGGAGACTCTGTTGTAAATCCAGTGATGATATAAGCATTGTAGGATCTAGGGCAGCGAGTCCCGCGAAAGCCGGCAGCATCCTAATGAATATTTCGCGAAACCGGTATGGTCACCCTACAGGTCGGGCCCCGTATATACTCGTGTCGTACTCGCAACACGATGCATTACTTAATAGAAGACATTTACAAACCGCCGTAAAGGCTTCTCTCGATTCGACGATCGAATCGACCCCATTCTGTCGCGTGTGTATCTCCATTCGTATGCACACACGCGCACGCCGACGTTTTAGCACGCAGCTCTTTTTCCTTTTCCCCTTTTCTTATTATTATCAATGGACTTACCGTGCGGCGAGCTTTCGAATTCGGAAGTTAAAACACTGTTTTGTTAAATTGAATTTGCGTTCTCGACACCGCACTGAACCGTCCGCGCGTTGGGATTAAAGTGAACTGCAGGCGCAACTTACCTCTAATGTGTTAAATGCAATTTTTTTCGATATGCGAAACGCAAACTGTCGTAATAACGGCGGCGAGATGGTGAGGATCGTATTTATAAGGCCGGGCGGTCGGCGCGCGGTGCGGTGGGGGTCGAGTGGTGGGATGAGGCCGAGGATCTTGATTGCATTGAAGACGCGGACGGAGCCTCCGCTTTCCCCCCTGCCCCCCCCCTCCCTACCCCCAAGAATACGCTTCCTCAATCCTCCAAAACTTAGCTCTAATAGAATAAAATATATGCTTTGAGCTATAGTCTTATAAGACTATAACTCTATAATATTAGTTTTCATTAGTTTATTAATTAATATTATTGCGTTACCTCGTGAACTAAAACTGAAATTGTGCTATAGTCTTATAAGACTATAACTATATAATATTAGTTTTCATTAGTTTATTAATTAATATTATTGCGTTACCTAGTGAACTAAAACTGAAATTAGTTCAAGCGAACGTTAC
This sequence comes from Micropterix aruncella, assembly GCA_944548615.1. Lineage (NCBI taxonomy): Eukaryota > Metazoa > Arthropoda > Insecta > Lepidoptera > Micropterigidae > Micropterix > Micropterix aruncella. Next base: position 32,142,108 of record OX155951.1, read on the forward strand.
AAAGCAATACGTTGGAGCGGAATATGAAACGAATGTTCGTCGATATTCCCCGCTTCAAAACTACCTGTCAAACCGTCCGAATAAGTTTGAACACATTTCGTGCGGTCTTAGATTAAGCTGCTTTATCTACGGTGGGTAATTTTAATGCGGAAAAGTGACAACCGTTCATTTCACATTCCGCTTAAATAACGTATTGCCCTGTCTCGTTCACATGAACTGATTTCCGATTTTAGTTCACGAATAAACGCAATCGAGCCTTATATTAGTTTATAATATTAGTTTATTTATAATATTAGTTTATTAATATGTATTACTTTATAAAATTTATTTATTTATTCAAATAAATAATAATAAAACGCTCTATTTCATGATACAAATCGGCGAGCCTATTGCGCTAAAGCAGTGTTTTTCAAACTTTTTTAGGCAAAAAGTTTTCCTTTTAGGTAAAACAAGAAAAGTAAAAGTCTTCAATATTTTTTTTTTAAACAATAACAAAAACCACATTAATTTTAACTGTTTTTTTTTACTTTCGAGTTAAATTAACCTGTTTCCATCTTAAATCAACACATAAGGTTTTGTAAAAGAAATTGCAAAAAACACATAATAAATATGTTTATCTTCGGAGTCTGTAAATATTTGCATATTATATAAATAAAGATTTTGTAATATTTTCGAATTTTATTTTTATATACTCTGCGTGCCCCCAGGAGTCTCTTGGCAATCCCCCAGGGGGTCGCGTTCCACTGGTTGTAAATCACTGAGCTAAAGCAATATCTTACAGCTCACCTTAATCAGATCGAAAACATGTTTTGGGCTAAAAATGAGATAAAGCTATTAATAAACTTAATTTATAAAGGCAAAGCGTATCGAATGTAACCATAAAATAAAAAAAAATATCAGCATAAAATGAAACAAAAAGCAATAAACCTAATGACACAGAAAAGAGGAGGGGTGAGGAAAAAGAAGGAAAATCTATGACCGTGAGTTCGATCGTTCTTTAAACCTGTGTTTAATAATAATAATAATAAAACACTTTATTCTAAAGAAAATGCGAGCTTATTGCCTGCAGGCAATATTATAGAGCTAACCTATACTATTGTATGAAAATTATTTGCGAGTATATGCTACATAACTTAACCTATATTAGAGTATGACAAATACAAAAACAGGGGATAGAAATAAATATATAGTGGGCACAGGATGTGCCACACCAAATTAATCTAACCACTATAAACATGCTAAGCTTTAAAAAGGAGGAGAATGGGAAGGGAAAGGGATTTTATCTGGAAGATTTCAAATGCTCTCTGAGTCTGTTTTTAAAACTTGTTATGCTTGGCGCGGTTCTCACATTTCGACAAAGCATTCCAAAGACGGGCGCCTTGCACGGTGAAAGAGAATGAGAAGAAGTCGGTGCTGTGACTAGGGATAGAGAATAGCAGGTTATCTTTCGATTTCAGAGGGCGTCCATGAGCCGATAGTGCCGTAAATCTGCCGGAAAGATAATCGAATTAGGTACCTGCTGTACTTACGTGTGTATATCATCCTAGATATGGGTCCCATTTAGGAAGAAAGAGTGCGATTATAACAGCATACACTTCCAGACCTCGATCATTAGAGCTATTCATCAGAGATCAGTAACCTCGATCAGACGAGATCAGTAACCTCGATCATTAGAGCTATTCATCAGAACTGTCATCAGACAGTTCATGTCCCCTTTGTAGCAATACCCCTTGCACACTTGGAGGTGTCGACTACAACGGGCGAACCCGTCACCCCAGGAGTTTTAACGATAGTGGTCGTTCTGTCTCTCGTGACATGAATGTAGAAGACTTAGGACAAAACAGTCCACCGTCTAGCTACGCCAACTCGCCCGGTAAGAAGCCAACGCCTTAATACGAGACACCGAGAATGTGCAACCAGCGGGCCGACCTGGCGCCCTTTCTACCAGTTTCGGCCGGATTTTTCCGACCTCCCAACTGGTTACGGGTTCGAGGTCGCTTGCGTGGTCCTCTCCGTTATGTTAGCGGAATCTATCGCGTATCCATTTCCACGGGATCGGGTGGCCGATCGGTCGTTTCAAGAGCGGCTGTCATAAGATTAACAGCCATCCCCGCTGGGGCCATCGTTATACCAGCCTGGGGTGATGGGTTCGCCCGTTATAGTCGACACCGCCCAACTGTCTCCGGACCTAAGAGGACGTCCATGAGCTGATACACTGAGAAAAAACAAAGACGCGAGCTCCTGAAATATCGATCTTTCCGAGTAAAATAACGGTCAAACAAGAGCATGGCGACGACCAGACGTTGGAAAATAAATAGATATGCAGTATTCTTTCAGCGTTGCATACTAAAGACATTATAAGAAAATATACCTATATTACCTACCTTCATTCATTATCATATTTAACAATGAAAGTCAAGGACGCTACATTGATAAAGTCTAAAAATAAACAAAAATGTACAAAAATAAACATCGAGCAAAACCTTCAATTTCGCGTCGCACCCATTTATCACATCTGCAATATCAGATTCACTTGTCAACGCTCAACACAACAAAGCCAATCGATGCGTTGATATATTAAGGAAAAAAAATCGACTGACGTTACAGGAAGTGAACTATTGTATTTACGAGTTTTTATGAAAAATTGTGGTTTATGTATTTGTCCATATAGATACATATATATTTTCGGAATGTACTCAATCAGACATTTCATTTGACACCAAACACGATATATTTATGTAAATTTATTGTCATTTGAACATTTAGAAAACTACTTACTTAATATTTGAACATTTAAAGTACCCTATGACACTCGGGATGACATACATACCAATTCTAACAATACCACACACTCCTAAATCGGTTTAAGCGTTTAGAAGTTATCGTAGAATAAAGAAACGGAAAACATACATACACGAACTCTGAACACATTACACTGCTTTTTGGTTGGGCAAACGTGTAATAAAATTACAGACTAATACAAAGATTCGCTGTAAGACAGCTTTCATTCTTTACTTCCGCTTTACGAGTCTTCTTCCATTTTTGGCTCAAGAGAATTTATTAAATACTCTTCTTATAAGGCATTTTTGCTTAACAGACTTGAAGGCGATTTTAATGTTGCATTTAAATTAAAACGGACGCGGCTATTTCGAGCCATATGGAATGTTTATTTTTATTTTTATCGTCTCGATCGCTCATTCAGTACATGTCGAACCATATCAGAGATATTTCCGTAATTCTTTGCCGGTTAAAGTGAAGAATTTTCCGCGACTTAGATTAATTGTGTTACTGCAAGTCATTGCTCTGTAAGCTGCGTTTTTACGCTTGGAAGCGCTAGGCTTCTCTCCTTTATTTATGAAACCACTCTGGGACGTAATAGATACGTAACAGAAAGAAATCAGTAATCAATGATGCGATTGAGGACTAGACAAAATAAATAAATAGTTCACAGAGAAAACTTTTTTTTGTGGAAGAATCTCAAACTTAAATTCAAAACAGCACGATTCTATTAACTTATTCGGGAAAGCTAAACTATACATTTTTCTTCATTCCTTCGATGGAAATATGTAGACAAATATAAAATGTCATATTAAAATATTATTGACGTAAATATAAATATTACAAATAAATATTGTTGACAAATTAATGACCTATAAGTAAACTTGTGACGAAAATTTATGAAGAGTAGGTATATCCGATATCAACTAAAAATGTTTGTGAACCGAAACTCAAAATTGTAATTTTCGAAACAGTTATACCACCTATCGAAACATCTAAACAAGTAAATATATTAAAAAGTTTAAAAATACGTCTGCCGTTACAAAAAGTGACCTATTGTATTTATAATTATTTTTATTACGGTTTTTTTTCTGAAATATTTGTCTATTATGTATTTATGTTCCGGAATGTACTCAATCAGACCGTTCATTTGAGACTAAACACTATATATTTATAAATAGGATAGAAAACGAATTTACCGCGTGAAATTTGTAGCACCCGACGTTTCGGTGACGTTGCAGCCGCCATTATCAAGGGTAGACTGAAGAGCTGTCAATCCGTTGTTTTGCGGGGAGGCCGCATACCGCTGCCGCCACTGCGTAGGTTATAACGGTGGTGGGGGTTTGGAACGCGCGAATTTTTAAAATCTGTCTTGCACACAACACTTACTGTATCCTGTCTTACGTCTTTGCGTTCGGCGTTCGGCGGCGGGAACATTTTAAGAAGAGCGTTCCACGTAGAAGAGAGTTTGTAACCGTCGGCTCTATTAAAGTTCGGGGTTCTTCTTATTTCAATGGCTTCCCGGATCATGCGAGGAAAGTAGAATTGTTCCTTGGATAGCACAATGGGGTTTTGAAACTGCATCCAGTGGTTACTTCCGCTATCCAATATATGTTCGCAGATCGCCGATTTTTCTCGTCGAACGTTTTTAACGGCTTTCATGTGTTCTGTCGTTTTCTATCCTATTTATAATGTCAAACAACCGCGATACTCTTCGATACTATATATTTATGTTAATTTATTATTATTATATTATGTTATTTATTGATTTCGTCTACAGAAAATGTGATTAGGTTAAATTGAAACAGTCAAACAATATCTGACGCTAGTGCAGTTGCAGAGCTCTTTAACGACCAATTCAGCATTCCAAAAGTTGACAATATTAGCTTATTTGAGACGACCCAAACTTCTTCTGACCTTCTATCAAGCTATTGCAATAGAAATAAGGCGACTTTAAAATTTATGTATACGACGCCACAAGAAATTATAAAAATAGGTAATTCTATAAAAATCAAGGACTCTACCGACCTCTGGTCTATTTCGACAAGAATAATGAAGAGCAGTATTGTCCCGGTGGCCGAACATCTGTCTTCTTTATTCAATAAATGTATTGGCTCTGGAATTTTCCCAACTAAAATGAAGATGGCAAAAGTGATTCCTATCCATAAAAAGGGACCCCGGGAAGACATAAACAACTACCGGCCAATATCACTTTTGCCATCTTTTAGCAAGATATTTGAAAAATTAATTCTTCAGAGGCTAAGTACCTTTTTTGCCGAACACAACATCCTTACGCCAAAGCAATTTGGGTTCCGCAAGTCACTATCCACCATAGATGGAATTGCAGGCCTGATGAAAAAACTATTATCTAGCATCGATAAGTCGAATAAAACTTGTGGCATTTTTTGTGACCTATCCAAGGCCTTTGATTGCGTCGATCACCTTATTTTGCTTCAGAAGCTCGAGCACTACGGCATTAGAGATACAGTTCTAAGCCTAATACAATCCTACCTACAAGGACGGACGCAAGTCACTAAAGTCCAAAACAGTTTGAGCGATCACCAAAACATTACTAAAGGGGTACCGCAAGGTTCCATTCTGGGACCCTTTCTTTTTCTTGTATACATCAATGATATACCAGATTGCGTGTTATCTGATAACGATGAAATTGTACTGTACGCAGATGATACCTCACTAATTTTCAGCGATGCAAATCATGAACAACTAGTTAAGCGAATTAACGTAACCATGGAAAAACTTGGTACTTGGTTCCAATTAAATCAATTGTCTCTTAATGCATCTAAATCAAACTCCATCAATTTCTCTCTTCGACCGTCCTAAAATAATATCTTCAGTATTAGCTATGGTGATAAAGTATTAGAAAATGTTGATCATACGAAATTTCTAGGCATTCATATTGATAGCAATCTGCAATGGTCGACTCACCTAGAAGAACTGAGCAAAAAATTAAGTAGCGCCACATTTGCCATAAAAAAAATCAAATTGTTATGTGGCTTTGAAGCTTCCAAATCTGTCTACTTTGCCTATTTCCATTCCCTGTTAAGTTATGGCCTCATGTTCTGGGGAATGGAGGCAAATGTTATAAGGATCTTTCGCCTACAAAAACGAGCGATTAGAAATCTGTTCTCAATATCTTCGCTAACATCTTGCAAGCAGTACTTCATCGAATCAGGTATCATGACTTTGTACGCCGCGTATATATACCAAAACATCATATATATGAGAAAAAATATCGAGACTAAATCAACTAACTCAAATATTCATTCGCATAATACGCGAAATAAAGAGGACTTGCGTCATTTTAAGGTGCGTCTGAGTAAGGTTCGGAATAGCTTTCTCTGCCAATCTTACTTATTCTACAACAAACTTCCATTACACATCAGGGGCCTTGGGGAGGTTCACTTTAAGAAAAAGGTACAGGGTATTTTGACTAAAAACCCCATTTATTATAGCATTGAGGATTTCGACAACATCAATTTTTCGCAGCTCTATTGACCTACTTGACTATTATTATTCCTTATTCTTTCTATTATTGACTATTTTACAATTGCGTTTTTTTTTTCTTCTTCAAACTATTGGCTATTGACAATAATTATTATTACTGATTTGTTTGTATTTGTGTTTTTTCTTTAAAATATCTTCCCGTATGATAATTTGGGAAATTATCCAATATTTATTTGATTATTTAGTACTTAGGATTATATAGAAAATTAGATAGAAAATTTTACGAAATTACTTAAGAATTTTGATTGAAAATATTGGAAAATGTTGTTTCCTCTACATAGAAAATCTGCGCTTGGATGTTCAACGTTCATACCTTGCAATACTGACGTTCATATGTAACCCTTAATAGGTATTTATTTAAATATTATACTTGTTATTTTCATTACTTTTGACTTAACCAAGTGTAGGAACTCCTATCAACTGGTTTGAAATAAATAAATGAAAAATTTAGAGATTTGGACATTTAGACGACTATTTACTTGATATTTGAACCTTAGTTAAGGTGCCCTATCACACTCGGGATGACATAACGATTGTAACAATACCACATAATTCTAAATCGAGTCGAGCGTTTAATGTTATTGTGGAATAAAGAAACGAAAAACTTACAAATCATAGATAAAAACTCAACACATTACACTATTTTTTTGTTGGACAGTCGTGTAAAAAGAACGACGGTCATCTATCTCCTTCGCAAACAATATCGAGGCTAAATGCACAAAATCCTCTATTCTATCTCGGCTTTCGGGTTGTTTGACCCCGAAGGCCGTGAATTATTAGACATTATTTTACTAGAACAGTCGAACCGGTGGCAACAGTATATGTGAACTTACCACAACGATATTAATATTTCGAATGGCCATGAAGAAAGCCACCGTGTGAACCACGCGTACTGATGATAACTATGTATGTACCTACTATTGGATGAACTACTATGGGCAAAACCTCCACGGTTGAAGCCATATCGATTTTAAACCACCAAGATTAAAATCACATCGAGAAAACTACTACGATTGTCGAATCGTCGATTCGTTATTAACATAAATATATAGAATCGTCGATTTCCTCGGACTGACCGTTGGGTCAGTCTGAGGAAACTTTTCTCACTCATATTTTTTTATTTTTTTTTATTTTCCAAAAAATCATAACAGATTGTAGAAATTTAATATCTAGGTACATTTAAATTACAGTATTCGTCCGTTTTTACAATATCCAATTTATCACCAGATACATACAGTTCAAAGTTCCTTATAATTGCTTTTATGATATGTCGATATGCGACATTTTAATACTGGCGATACTCAAAAATCATTTTTAAGATGTACTTACTAAAACCACAAATTAAAATAATCAATAAAATAATGAAGAAAATATAAAATCAGATAAAGTCAAAATAATTAAAAAATGCTACTTAAAATTGTGAAAAAAAAATAGCCAAAAATTTTTAAATATCACCTAAAACTAACAAATTCTTCGATCGAATAAAAATCTTTTTCTAATAAGAATTCTATTAGTAATATTTTGGAATAAGATTTCCACTTAAATTGTCTTTCCGGTAGCCTGTTAAAGTAATATGGCCGGAATATTTTGTGTCTTGCCTTGCTGTGTTTAGTTTAGTACTTTATATAAATAAAATTAAATTATTTCTCGTATTTTTGGTATGTGTATCTGATTTTTATAATTTTGAAAACTTTTTATAATTTGTTTCTTTATTCTTGAAAAACTCAGTCAGTAACTTAAAGAGTGATGTTAAATTCTTAGCCTTTTAAAAATGGGTCGACACGACACTTCCCTTTTCACCTTTGCAATTTTTCGTACTGCTAATTTTTGGACTATAAATATAAAAAAAATATAATTCAATTTCCAACAGCCTGCACTTCATTCGTCACTAAGGTTGCGGAAACATCGTCGACAGCATTTACCGTATTTACCGTATACCGTATAGAACACTTAGATATTCTGCATGATTAAGTTTAATGGCTGTTATGAATTTTCAATATGTTTACTTTATAATTTCGTCGAATACCTAATTTGAACTAACGCGAACTGCAGTTGATAGTACATCATCACATTTAAGAGTATGATCGCTATCTGTTCATCTTCTGCTAAAGGTTTCTACAATCTGGTAAAATATCATTGCATAATAGGAACAAAGATATGCATTTTCTCATCGGGCTTCTGCATACGAGCAAGAACGAGCATCACAGCATCTCGATCATAATTCAAACTTCCAAAATTCTAACGATGTTCACTAGCTAACTTTATAAATAGGATAAAACGAATTTACCGCGTGAAGTTTGTAGCACCCGACGTTTCGGCGACGTTGCAGCCGCCGTTGTCCAGGGTACTCCCTGGACAACGGCGGCGACTCCCTGTACAACGGACAGGGTACTCATCTGGATCGTTAGTCACTTTTCTATATATTGTCAATGATTTTTTCGTTTTGATAGCCCTACTTTTCCTGTTTAATTCATTATTTATTATTTGTCATCGTTATAAATTGTGTTTGATGAGGATTTTAATAATTTTGAATAACAGTTTTGAATTTAGCTTTTAGGTCCTTCATATTGCCGGTATTTTTTTTAAATAAAAATATATTCTTTTTCTTAAACGATAGGAAAGAATTATTCTTCCTATGGAAAAAAATATATTCTTTCTTTATCGATAGGAAAGAATTATTGACACAGCTTCTGACTGTTGATTGAACTTCATCGTTTTTTTCCAAATATTTCCAATTTATTGTATTCAGCTCTTCATCAAAAAGAATGTAGCTTTTATTGTCAACAATTCTAACTTTCTCATAATATAAATATTTTACATATTTATATATATTATTAATAAAATGTAATATAAATGTAATGTATTATTTAAATGTATTAATATTATCAATGTGTTGTATTATTTAAAAATGTTAATGTATAATAAATATACTATTATTCATGTAATGCTTCTACTATATAATTGTTTAGTTTGTAGCATACTTAAATATACCTCGGTCATCTGGGGTGCCAGTGAAAACAAATACATTCATATGATCGAGCGTATTAAAAGATGTTTTAACGATATTATATATGTTTTAAAGATTATAGAAAATACAATATTTATCCATATTTATTTCCGTCTGTTTTTGTGCAAGGAATGGTAGGATACAACACTCTTGAAACTCGTCGATATATATTTCCCTAATTATATTTCCATATAAATTAATTCAAGGAACTATTTATTTACCAGAGATACTACGTAAGTTTGAATTGTACGTACCTTACATAGCGAGGAGATCGCATCTATTATTCAATATGCCGTACCAGCGAACAAATATTTTTGTAGACAGGACAGTGGGGAGGGTTATAGCTCTCCTTAATTCCTTACCCACATCTTTAGCATGTCCCTTTGGTAGCTAAAAAGGCAATTCCCTGCTATGTCATATTTAGTTACCATACTGGTTTGATTTATTTAGTTTTATTTTATTATGTTTTTTTTAAGTCAGCATTAGTTTACTTTTGTAAGTCAGTTATTAAGGACTTGTACAATCTAGATTTAATATTCAAGGGAGAATTGGATTCGTCGGTAATGCTCCTGAATAATATTTTAAATAAATAAATAAAAATTATTATTTATGCATAGATAGATAGGAGGTAGGTAGGTTTATGTTGCATATCTCCAATTAAGAGCAAAATATGCTAAGAAAAGAAGAACATTACTCTGCTCTCCCCACCTTGATTCCACCTTAATTACTCTGCTCTCCCCAACTCAACAAAGTTGACGTTTTTAGCTTTAAGTTCTTTAATGCGGGAGGATTATTCTCATATCTTTCATGCCTTTCATGGAGTCTTTATTATATCTTTCATGAAACAGGTGTTTCTATCCTACACATACATAATATCATTGATTATGACTGTATAACTAATGACAATATGCCCACTGGTAAGCAGGGGCCTAGGTGTACCGAGTAATATAATAATAGTAATAATAATAGTACATTCGGCCATTATACATCAACACTGCGCTTATCTATTTTCATGAACATGACATTGAAGAGTCAGCAAAACATCAAAACCAGAATGGCCCTAAATAATAATGTCTACGTGCCTAGAATGACGATGGCTTTTGGGCAATGAAACATTATATTTATCGCGCCATGAATATATAAATGTTTAGATTATAAAATTAGGATTAAAAGAAAAAAAGATATTTTAAAACGTAAATTCACAAATTGTATTATTGGAATTAGTAGACTAAAACTAAAGAAACTATTACAAGTTACGACCTAGGTTTAAAAAGGTTTAAAAACGAATTAACCCCGTGAATTTTGTAGCACCCGACGTTTAAGCGATGTTGCAACCGCCGTTGTTCATTGTAGACTCCATATTTCATTAATATTTCAATATTATTTATTTTTCAATTAGGAAATATATTTTCTAATTCAAGAACATGATTTCATTTCAGTCGGTAATTTAATTTCGTCGCTTATTTTGTTATTAATAATGTACTTTTATTTCATTTAATTTAAAATTTGAATCGAATATTACTTATATTATTTTAGAAATTAAGTAAAATTGTGATTTTTGTTGATGATTAATATTTAATCATTTTTTATCTATAATTATATAACAATAAGTAAGCACCTATCTCGCTAAATTGATTATGTGTTTTTTTTGCATGCTTACATATAAAACAAATGATAGTATTTTGCAATATAACATTTAAATACTTTATTATTTTGCATGCGTCATATGTAATGAAACATATATATCATATCATGTAAATAATTTGTGATACATGTACATATTTTATTAGAAATGTATATATGTATTTTAAGCGTTTATTGGACTTTATATAGGACTTACCTATGTTATATTTTACTTTTTTTTTTAAAAACAAACTTCTTTTATTATTTACAAAATTTAGACCTGATTTTTTTGTTTTTTTTTGTTTTGTTTTTTGATAATTGTACAATTCAACTGGTACATTAATGCTAGCCCTAGGTGGAGTTTCAGCCATTTTCTCGTAAAAAAACTAATTGCTGTTGGAAAATTAAGACCTCGCATGTATTTTGCAGGCAGATTTAAGCAGGCATTTTGTAAATGTACATTATCATGAAAATTATAAAAATAGTGATGATCGATGCGCGATCACATACAATCTTTAAAGGTGACATACTTTAAACCGTTAACATTGAATTACTGACTAACCAATATATTATATTAAATCAGCGATTACTGCAGAAATGCAGTAAGCCTTCATATGTTTATATTTATGATTTAAAAATGCAATATCATGACATCAATAAAAATATAAGTTCAAAAAATCTTTACAGATTGTTGAAACATATATAGTAAAATATCCGAATTAAATTAAAAACCAAGTTGTGCAATTACAAATTTATAGAACTTACAGAAAATTTTAACCTAATTAAGACAATAACAAATCGATTAAGTCAAAATATTATTTATATGTAGTTATATTAAATCCCATTATGTGGCCAAATAAAATTCAAGAAAAAGTTCTTATAAAAAATCAATTTAAAAACCAAAAAATAAAAAAGAAATAACAGGTAATAATAATTGAACGCATGAGAAATAACTTAAATTAAAAGAATAAGAAATAAAATTAGTGTAATATAGCGATTAAAATCATTTAAAAATATCAAATCACAATAATAATAATATTTAGTCGCATTCACTTAAAACAAATAAAATTTAAAAAATATAAAATTTAGAAAAGGAATTACAATTTATAATCATTTCATTTAAAATCGGTACATTGTATATTTCAAGTTTCAAGTTTAGTTTATCGTCTTCAAAACTTATAAATAGTTATTTATAAATAAATAGTTATTTATTTATAAATGTTACATGATTATCTGTTTGAATTACAAAAATTATTTTAAATTTGATTAAAATTAAATTATGTATAGGAATAGTCATGATAAATCGATTAAAATTATGGTAACATAAGCTTACTTAGTAATTAGGAACAAGGGCACAATGGTACCTACATATGGAGCTCATAAATTAATTTCAAGGAAGCTATTCAATTTTCCGCAACAGGAATCACTCAGGCCTCGTGGAAAGTAATTTTATGGAGAGAATGTTGGTTTTGGAACGTAGATACGACTAGACTAACTGCGTAGATTTTAAAGCAGACTATGGGCTCGATTGCTTTTCTTTGTGAACTAAAACTGAAATTAGTTCAAGCGAACGAGATAGAGCAATATGTTTGAGCGAAATATGAAACGAACGATCGTCGTTAAAAACTACCTATTCGTCCGAATAAATTTGAACACATTTGTGCGAGTTAGATTCAGATGCTTTACCTTTGGTGGGTAGTTCTAATGCGAGAAATTGACAACCGTTCATTTCACATTCCGCTCTAGCGTATTGCCCTGTCTCGTTCACACGAACTAATTTCCGATTTTAGTTCACGAAGAAACGCAATCGAGCCCTATGTCGAAGAATAAAAGCAATTTTGTCTTGTTTAACTGAGTATTTCCTTGCTAGGCCAGGTACTTATCACCCCGCCCTAGTCTTTTGGAATATAAGAAAATAAATATACCTACAGACATTAAGCTTTCATTGTTATTTCACGAATTTTATTTTATTTTATTTATTTAGGTAAGTAACAGCATGAACTTATAATTAGGTACATAATTCTTAAAAAAACATGTTCTTATGCCGATTATAGCTTACGCCGTTCGAAATTATTTGATGAATATTTTACAAACTAAATTATGAAACAAAAAATACAATGCATCCGTAAATATTTATTGGTTTAGAGGAAACGGATCCATACCGTGCGGAAATAAACGACAGTCCTCCCAATGCATTTGTAGATGGCCAATGTAGCTTTGCCGAAAATGTAATTTTGCCGGGAGAACTCATCGTCCAAGTCCACGCGGCAAGAACTCATCCCCACCAACCAAAAAATGTCAAATGACCGCAAAAGTTGTAGAGTTAACCACGGACATATAAATCATTATGGGAACATATAAACATATAAATCATACTTGTACAAAATAAATTCAAAATAGGTAAATGGGAATACATATATAAGTTATATTATATTTATACATACATATTACAAATCTGTAATTACTGGCAGTTGTCGCTGCAGCTTCAAGGGCGGTTCGTACTGCCGATTTGAAGCTAATTTTATTTCTACTATAAATGTCAAGCCCTGTCGTGGCAATCGTGGCAATCGGTTAAGAATTGAATTGCGCGTGTAGTTAGAATGTCGTCTCGGGGGCTCGAATAACTGTGTAGATCGGGTTTTACGTTGCGGCACCTTCAGAGCGATGCTCGAAACTATGTATGGGCTATCCAGCGTCCCATTGACGATGTCATGTAGCGCAGTTATATCCGCAGCAGCTCGCCGATCCTCAAGCGAATGCAGGAATTTTAAAAAATAGATAAGAATCGTAGGACATATTAGTAGATACAATTACCGATTAAGTACAACTAGAGTTGTCAACTACAACGGGCGAACCCGTCACCAGTTTTGGCAGGATATCTCCATCTGGAATTAACCTTCAGAATGGACCACCCAGGACCTCCGTCCTCCCGACTGGTTACGGGTCCGAAGTCGCTGACACGACCTCTACATGTTGTATTACAGCGGTAATTCTGTTTGAATTTTCGCGGATCTGGAAGTTCTTTGCCCGTAGGTGTCACACGGGATCGAGTGGCCCAATGTAATTTCAAGAGTGGCATGACAACAGGTCAACATCCACCCCCGCTGCTTAGGAAGCAGTATATTACCATAGTCTCCAGACCCCTTCAGAAATTAGTCAGAATGCACAGCTGATTGGCTACGCCGACCGGTGCGCAAACCGTCCAGTGGCGCCGGGATGCAATCCTGCCGGGAGAAACCGGTCCACCAGCTCTGAGGCCTGAGACACGGGAGTCTTACCCGGGGTAGCCTTCCACTCGAGGAAGCTTCTGAATAGGAGCTGAATCGTGAGTTGAGCCGATCCGAGAACAAAATGGATCTTGTGGCCCAAGCTGCACGAAACCGTTCACCACCACCGATCAAGTACACATGCCGTTGGCCCATTCGTCTACACGGGAAGGCTTCGCTCACTCTCTCTTTCGCATGCATAGCGTTATCCCTCTCATACATTTCCCCGCAATACACTGCGCCTCATACTCGTACCTAACCGTCTTTGGGAAGGCTCACCAGATAATAAGAATAAGAATAAGATTAAGAATAAGATTAATTTATTTTCAAAAACCCGATCTGGGTATAGAAATTACATATCTAGTGGTATTTCTACAAATAAAATTACATTTCAAATTACTCATAAAATTATAAAAAAGTCTATAAAAAACTAATAATTGAAAAAAAAACATAGAAATTCAAAAATTCAATAACAAAGACATAACTAACATTCAATAACAAAAACTAGAAAAATAAAAAACAACAGAAATAATGAGAAAACATAGAGAATCAGCAATTCAATAACAAAAATATATAAAAACTAGAAAAATAGAAAGTATCCAAAAAGTTCTACATAAACTACATTTAATAAGGATCAAACTATCGATCAACAATCAAGAAATAGAAAAATGCATCGACTCTCTAAAGAACAAAAAATCAACTGGTCTCGATGACACACCTGTTAGCGTAATTAAAATCCATAAACGTGTACTGGCACCCTGTCTAACATATCTTTACAATTTAAGCTTTTCAGAGGGAATATTTCCAGATTGTCATAAAGTAGCCAAGATTACACCGATATATAAAAAGGGCGATCCCACGAGCGTAGAAAATTATCGACCCGTAGCCCCACTGAGTAATTTCTCAAAAATTCTGGTCATCGAAAAACGACTAAATGGTTTCCTTGAAAAATTTGGGGTCATTTCAGACAGTCAATATGGATTTCGGACAAAAAACTTCTACACAGGATGCCGTGCTGTCTGCATGTTTCACGATTGAGAATAGTCGAAACAAGAAGATGCTTTCAGCAGGACTGTTCTGCGATCTAAGCAAAGCATTCGACTGTATAAATATCAATACCTTGGTAGACAAGCTAAACCACTATGGAGTTAGAGGAGTGGCTAATTCACTCATTAAATCGTACTTACAAAATATGCAGCAAGTGGTGGAGATTAAAATAATAGATAGACTGTGGCGCATAATTAACATCCAATATAATAGACAAGGTGAGTTTTCCTTTCGGCACGTAAAACTCGATTTTTAAGTACATGAACCGACGTAAAGTTATACCAGGAGGATTGGTTTTTCACGTGTAGAATTCATTATTGTTTTTATTCATAATTAGACATTTATTAACAAACTAATTTCGAGTCGTTCTCTTTCTAATATAATGTTGGGCGTGGATGCTTAAAAGATATAAATATATTCTGTTTTAAAAGTCGATAAAGATAAATATACTCAGAGTCATAAACCGGCTTATTTTGTAGTATCGAATAAAAAGATATCTGACCGTAGATAAATAATTACAAATATCGAGAGATTATATACCGTGCGATTCACAGTAAGAGTCCGTTCACCTTTAATCGGTGTAAAATAGCCAGTCGAGGATATCTGCTTCTCTTTTGTCTTAAGGTCCAATAGTTTGCGTGAGTCACTAAGAGGTCCACGAGAAAATAGCAGAAGCGGAATGTGCGGCTTCGATAACCTTCAAAATAATGTTGATTATACGGCGGTGTTGATGACGATCCACGAACTCTAACTATCCGATTTAACACTGACATGAGGGCTTTTAACGTATAATTTGGACGGATCGCAATCATTCGCTTTACTGCCGCATTGACGGGCGTTGAAAAGAATAGAAGGTTTTCGGAGAGGTTAAACAAATGATTTATTTTACACGATGCGTGGAAATTTAATATACATAAATATACTTTAATGACAATGTTAGAGTGATTGCTATTTTTGATGCCGCGTTTTATCGGAAGCATTCAGAAATAATTATATACCTTCGAATATACAGAGTGCGTTTTTTGAAACAGGACAGTATCAGGGGAGACCCAAAACCAATGCCAAACCCAAAAAAATGCAAAAACGACACACGCGACCGATTGTGAAACGACACACGAGACACACGAGACCGACACACCGACACGAGACTAAACTCTTGCCCATACATTCCCACAATACAAGGCACAAATCGATGTATAGGTACTCATAATTCTATACCTGCAACATCACAATTTCAAAGGACAACTCAATACAGAAGCATAACATTTTATAACAGGCTACCAGAGGAATTAAAAATATACAAACATATGCACTATTTAAAAATTTACCAAGGAATTTTTATTGCAAAAATATCTATATCGCACGGACTTTTAAAATTTTATACTCACAATTGAATACCTATTTATTTTATTTATTTTTTATTTATTTTTAACTTCCATTTTAATCCTAGTCTGAACACCATTTTATAGACAATTTACTTACGACGAATTATTGCTTTTATTTTTAAATTTTTACTCTCAATATTATTTGATTCTTTCCAAGTTGGACTCCTTGATTATTATTATTATTATTGATTTATTTATTTGCGAGATCATTTAATGAATTTGCCTTTCTATTATTTTTTTCTTTTTTATTTATAGATTTTATTAATTTTTTTTTGGATTTGGTATTTCTATTTTTGATATTTCTTAATGCTCTTTTTAATATTTAGACAATGCAATGGTTGATTTTGTATAGTTTATTGACTTTCAGATTTCTAACGTGATTTAATTTTATTTTTGCCAGATATATGATATGTTTAAAATCAGAATATTATAAAAAATGTATTATTAATTGTAAGTTCTATACCCTCGCCGGTTTTTTTTTGGATAAATAAACTTTGAACTTTGTAGAGAAATTAAAAATGGCATTATTACTTTTTTGACAACTCCATATTTTTGGAGTCAATCCTTGATGCCAATCGTCCAATTTCATATTAGAGATAAATTATTTTAACTCGACCATTGTTTAAAATTGTTGGAAGTTGCTCAAAATCTACTTCATTTTTCCCGTACAAAATGCTCTAAGAATGTGACTTATCTTAGTACGGAAATATACATAGAGAGAGAGACTATACGTAGGTAGATAATTTAAAAGTGCAATGAACCTTTAAAGAATGTAAAGAACTTTTCAAGGTTAAATTAAAATACTGCACATATTCAAAGTATGTTTTATTTACATTTTTGTATTTACATAATTTCGTAACTAATTTTTGTTTTATTTACATACTTACGTAACTAATTAAAAATATAACCTACCAGATTTTCAAATTGCTCTTCTTTGCATGCCCTGTGTCCTATTTCGAATTTAAAAAATGTTGACAGTCACGGTATGTCGATAGTAGCATGTTGTAATTCTTCTACGTTCTGGTATCTCTTCTTTAAAACTTTGTACTTTAATAGATAGACCGGAGTTAAATCCGGAGACTGGGCTGGCCACGAAATTATACCATTTGGTCCGATCCAATTTCTGCCAAATTTATAATTTAGGTATTCTTGAGTCGTGTTGCTCCGGCTCTTGGAAAATCAGTGTTAGTAAATTTTGCATACCGTTCCTCTTTCAGTGGTATTTTTTTGTATGGAACAAATATAGCAAATTTTGAGCAACTTCTAAAAACTTTAGACAAATCTTGCTTTATGATCATTTATTTCTGTACAAAACTAGAAGATGGTTATTGTTATTATTATTTTGTAGAAATAATAATTTCTTAAATAATATGAACTTGAACTATGAATAAAAAACGTGATAATACCATTTTTAATACCTCCTCAATCCGTCTTGCTATTCCATTCCGCTTTTTTGTACCTGCAATGGTTTCGGATTACTCCATACTGTCCTGTTTTAAAAACTGACCTCTACATAACTAAAAATAATTGTTGTGTCATCTCAAGACTATCCCGGCAAGCAGCCAACCTACCCCCGCCCACAAAACCCCCTCCTCCTCCAGCCGTCGCCCAACCCCCCTCAACCCTCCCCTATCCCAACCAACCTTAGCCAACGCCCCCCCCCCCACCCCTACCCCCTTCCCCCAAGGCAATCCCCAAGGCGAGACAGAAACCCTCAAAAAAAGAAGAATAGCGGAAGAAAAAGAATATTTTCGTTCGACACTATACATCCTGAGTACTTGGGTATGAATTAAAGCACTCTAGATAAGGCGGGATAGGAACCCACGGAAGAAGAAGAATGCTGGAAGAAGAAGAATATTTTCGTCCGGAACTTTATACATCCTGAGTACTTGGTCTATCTTGTTCGAAATTAAATCACTCTAGATAAGGCTGGATAGGAGCCCAC
The DNA here is from genome assembly GCA_944548615.1 of Micropterix aruncella. NCBI lineage: Eukaryota > Metazoa > Arthropoda > Insecta > Lepidoptera > Micropterigidae > Micropterix > Micropterix aruncella. The sequence continues at coordinate 32,160,684 of OX155951.1, forward strand.
GAAAGAAGAAGAACATCGAAAGAAGAAGAATATCGAGAAGAGTTCGAAACAAAAAAGGAATTGCGCAATGCCTGAGTAAAAATACGTACATACTATCAAAATGGTATTTACTCAACAATTATGTACGGAGGTATTTACATTTTTTTTTGAGTCGCTTGTATACGTGATATTCCAACCAAAATTTCACAATGTGATTTCGGTCCTACAAGGCATCTGTGTACCGAATTTAAGCTTTCAACTGTAATATTTCGACATAAAAGTATGATTAGCGCGCCCTCTGGTGGATCGATTTCAAATACAATCTTTTCAACTCTTACCATGACCGAATGATGCCTGCATGCCAAATTTCACCTAAATCGGGTGAAGTGTTTGGACGCTATCTCGGAGGAATACACACACAGAGACACACAGAATTGCGTCCACAATACTTTTCTTGCCAAGAAAGTAAAATGCGCTTGTGCGATATTTTAGTATTAGGTCAATACCTATGAAGTGGTCATCCTACAAAGGAAATTTAAAAATAAGGATATTAAGGAAATTTATGAGTAAGGAGAGTTGGTTATTGCTTCTGCTGTAGAACGCATAAGGCGTTTTTGATTGACTCTTCGAAGTTGATTTTATTGACCTGAAAAAAAATATATAAATTCCGGAAAAAGTATAAATCTGTCGGAGCAAAGTCTGGCGAGTACGGTGGGCGATGAATAGTCTCCAGTGGCATCTCCTATGCGATTTTTTCGTTGACGTGTGTGGTCGTACGTTGTTGTGCAGAATCAGTGGCGAAGGGCGATCGAGCAGGCTCGATGGTTTAATCGCGAACTACTCCATCATTGTTTGAAGTTCTTGACAGCACACATTTGTTTTAACTGTAGTGCCACCGCCACCAGACCAATTACCACGAGCTTTTCACTGATCCTTCGTGTTGATTATTGTTTAGCTGCATCTGCTGTATTTAAAAACTGTGATGACGATTGCGGTTATCATGCAAGACCCTTTTTTCGTCGCAAGTGACAATCCGATCCAGAATCCCTTCAGTAAAGCATTATTTTTGCAGCCGCTCATACAATATCCACTTTTCGATCTTCTTTACTTTCCTGATTTTACTGAAATGACGCAACTTGGGTTGTTAACTACAGTGCGGCAAAGCCGTCACCACAGAAAGTTTTAACGATAGTTACTGTTCTATCTCCCCTGAGGTGAACCTAGATGACTTAGAGAAGATACAAATCTACCGTCTAGATAAGCCAACAAGCCGGTTAGAGGCCAACGCCTTACGGCGAGGCACCGCGAAAGGTAACAAGCGGGTAGCCTCGCCCCCTAACTACCAGTTTTGGAAGGATACCTCCGTCCTGAATTAACCTTCAGGATACCTCCGTCCTCCCGACTGGCTACAATTCCGAATTCGCTCGTGTGGCCTCTACCTGTTGTATTGTGGGATCTACCTGCTGTATTACAGAATGTACCGTCTGTACAACAGGCCTCTACCTATTGTATTACAAAATGACTCAAATGCCGCAATATAGTTTTGCTGCTTACATTGCATAAAAACATTTGATTGTTCTGTATAAACAAGCATAGCTACAAATATATTTATTTCCTTGACTATTTTAATAAGAATCCTGATTACACATTACGTTGTGCAAATATTGCTCTTAAAATTGACCGTGTGTTTGATGGTATAAGATATCGCCATGACGCGACTTGATCTCTTAATGTTGTCTTTTTTTCGGTATAAACAACATAATCGCGTCGTTATTATTACAACATGCAACAAGTTGACCATGCTCGGCGTCATTGAGGATTAGATCGTTATACTACCACTACAGAAGCTGTCAAATATAATCACATCGAAGATGCTGTGTCGCAAGTCACTATAGCAAAACGCCGAGTAGTAATTAAATTTAACCCTAGACGAGGTGAGAATCGGAATTTCGAGAGCTCGATCGAGTAATCAAGGGACAATCGGCATTTTTGTATAAAGCCTGGGCCAAGAGCTATAGCTATTAGACCCATGTCAAATGAAAAGTTTAGCGGGTACTTCATTTCATACTATGGCAGCTAAGTTCAATTCAATTGCATAACTGGGGCACATTTTAGGACAATATTTCGGTCGGTGTAAGTGTGTATCTTGTTATTGCATTCGATCGACAAAAATGAAATGCGATTCCGTTAATTTTATCATAGCGGAAATTGGTGACTCAAACGGAAATCGAACCCGGAACCTTACAATTTGAGAGCAGGCGACTCAACCATTATGCCACCGGGCCGTGTTATTAAATATAACATGAGATTAAGTACATATATCGTCGATTTAGCTTTGCACGGAGAATATTTTGGTATTAGTTTATGAGATGGTGTTAAGCAACACGTGATATATCACAATACATTTTTTTCTCGGAACGAAGGCCTAAATCTAACATAGTTTCTGCTTCATTTTTTATGTGGATTGCCTAGGTCACTTTGAGTTGTACCCCTCTACTTTGAAACCTCAGCCGTAACGTCGGCTGATTATTTCTCTCTGAAGTTTATATTTATTACTGAAAATCTCTTAGCTTTAATGAAATTAAACAATCGCATCTATCGCATTACTCGTAATGAATCAACAATCTATCGCATTACTCGTAATGAATTTCAGAATATTTGAATACGTATTTTCTATATAATAGTAGTTATAATGTGAAATGGCCGTAAAAATAAGTGCCCCAAATATTGTTCCAAATGTACCAATATCTCAGTTGTGCGATTGATTAGTAGTATGAAATGAGGTACCTACACGGTAAAACCTTTCATTTGACATAAATCTCATCTCACTTATATCATTTGACATAAGTCCCATCTCACTTATGTCATTCGACATACGTCTCATCTCACTTATGTCATTCGACATAAGTCTCTTCTCACTTATGTCATTTGGCATAAGTCTCATCTTTTGTGTAGCCCAAAATGACCACACACAGAAGAAAATAACTTTACATGTCGTCATGGTATCACGTTGCACTAGTAATCATAATCATAATCATTATTATTTTTCAAAAAAGACTAATTACCTAAATTAGTATATTCGCCATGTTAAGTGAGCTAAATATGTAAGTGGGCTCTCTAAATATCGATCTCTTTAACTGAAGTACTGACCACCAAGCAGTGGCGCAACTAAGCCGGTGCAGCCAGTGCGGCTCACCGGGGCCCCACGGTAGTTCAGGGGCTCAAAATGGTACTTTTGTCTACGATCGACGTTCCATCCAACTTTGCTAGGAAGCTAAAGAACCCATAAAATGGATGTCTCAAAACTGATCGATAATTTTGCAGAGAGAAAATCTAGACGTAAACCATTCTCAAAATGTATTTGTTCATATTTTTTATTATACATTATGTAGTGAATTTAAATATGTTTATACGCAAAAATAGTACATTTTTAAAAATAATATGTGGGTATTCTTACCAGTTTCGCACTTGGTAGTTATATTCAAAATAAATTAATGGAAACTGAAATTATTGTATATTTCTCACCAAAATACAGAGGTGGATAAATACATATAATGCAGTAATTAAATTACCGTAAAGCGCTGTATTCATATAGGAACAAATGTTTAGAATATTTTCTCGCAACAATGTCTATGATATGTGACCTGCGTGTACCGCTGAAGTTTTAAAGAACTTGTTCCGCAACGTGTTCGAGGCAATGGCCCCAAATGAATACGCCGATTTATAATGTAGCTACAATATAAATATGTAATGTAGATAAGTATACAATAGTTACATCCTATTTACTATAATGGATGTATATAAGTAGGGGGAGGGGCCTTCTGTTCAATTTTGCACTGGGGCCCATTTTTTTTAGTTACGCCCCTGCCACCAAGCAAGACCATACTTTAGTAAAGACGGTACTCTATGCTTCATAATGTATGGAGAATAAAGTTGTAACACTTTGCCGGCATGTCAAACGTCGTTAGCCGAATTTTCATTTCTGACAGTGGTATACATATACACTGCATATCTGGAGCAGTTTGAGCGCCAAACCTCTGAAAGCGGTCAGTCGTCTTGCTAGAATGTAGCCGTGTCCATGTCGATTGTATGAAGCCTCATTATCGACCATTATGTAAGTATACACCGCCTGAGACACACAGTACCTATATACCGTATAAGTATATACCGTTTAACACACACAGTGTCTGTGTGTCTGTATTCCTCCACGATATCGCCCAAATGCTTAATCCGATTCAGCTGAAATTTGGTATACAGGCATCATTTGGTTATGGCAAAAGTTGAAAAGATTGTGGTTTCAATCCGTGCACCATGCGGCGCACTAGTTATATATTGATAGTCGTTAAAAATCCGACCATCCTTAGGAAAATCGGTCTGTCGGTACCCGCCAATTACTGCCGTGCTAGGACTCACTTATTGTTCGCGTGACCGCGAGCTAGAACTAACATCGTTCAATACCGCTTCATGGTGCGGATGCTTCGTACCCTAAATGCACTATGTTCGGCTGAGCCAGAATTGGATATTTGGACGGTGAACTTAGCAAAACCGCAACGTACGGTAATGGCATTTCCTAGTAATCAAGTAATTAGGTAAATATGTAGTCTGCAGTAAATTTTTTTTATTAAAAAGTAGTACCTAGTATAATAAGAAAGGTTAGATATACATTGATTCATGTCAAGTAAAATCGTTTCATATTACGCTCTAACGTTTTACACTGTCTCGTTTGCTAAAGTCTAGAATAATAGTCTATATAGTAGAATAATAATGATAGTAATAGTAATAGAGTAGAATAATATTATTAATTATAATAGTAGAATAATAATAATAGTCTATAGAAGAATAATAGGTATAGTCTAAAATAATAGGCTAGAAAAATAATTAACGATTTGGAATTATCTGTAAGGTTAATTATGTTTTGGGAGATAAATAAATAAATAAATATTTGACATAAAGACTTGGAATTTGGTATACAAATGCCTTGTTAGGCTGAAGTCACATAGATAAATTTTAGTCGTAATATCTCAAATACAAGCTGCACTAATAATACTTACATTTCGCCATACATTTTAATTAAATATTAACGCCGAGCCGCCCGAGGCTAGCTGAGAACAAACCGCGCTGCCCGAAATCCAAACGGGTTCGTCCGCCGGCTCATGTTCAAATTCAGATGAAATCAGTCCTTGGCTACTTGCCGGGAGAGTTTTGGGATGACACAACCGTTTTTTTTCTTAGTGTTATCCTTTACAGTCCAGAGAAATTCCCTCGCCTAGTCCGGAAATCCTAAGCTGCTACACAAAATGAAACAAATTAACACGCGGATGATCGCGAACATTTAATTAGTTGTTGATTTGCATTCGCCAATACTCGTAAATGTCGAAATGACGTGAACTGCGAGACGTATGAGGACCTTAGAATTACGTGGTTGCCGGATGCGGATAATCGCTGAATCGTGGTGTCTAGATGGAGGTTATTCTTGTCTAATAAACGAAAACCGTGACAGCGACATGCTGATTGACCGAGCTTTACTGCTCTAGGCTACTAGGTGTTATTATTATCATCATGTTCGCATCGAGCTTGCGGATACTCTCTACAACATTTCCTCGTTTGCTTCACGTACCCAGGTGTGAACATGCAAAAAGATTTCATTAGCAAAAATCAGATCCGGAAGAGCGGGTTGTAGTGTGAATTCGGACCCGACAGATATCGCTCCGACTAGCCATTAACATTCCGAGTTCCAAGAAGCCAGCTACTCCTTTGGCTACACCACTCTACCAAACCGGCGAGATTTTCCATTCCGAAGAGTTGGCTCCTTCCTTTGGCTCCATCATTCCGCCGCACCGATGAGTCATTTCACTCCGAGAACCCGAGTGCTTCCGGAATGAGCCATCGCTCGCCGCTCCGAGCTGAGCCGTGAGTCGTTCGTTTCGGTGACGCGAACGGTTCTTTTATAAGTCGGTTACACTAGAATCGGTTATTGTTTACAATACTTCAAACAACTTGACGATAGCATTCCAATTTTGTTGTTTTGTTTTCGTTCTTTTTGATCTTTTTTCTTTTCATTTCTTTAATATCATCGTCATCTGTTACTTTATTTTCTGTTCGTACTATACTATACTGTTTGTTCTACTTACACTATTTGGTTCCTGTCTAATTATAATTAAATTAGTGTACTCGTATGTGTACGGCTATACATATCGATTTAAAATAAATAAATATATAATAAAAAGAAAAAATAATTGTGGGCTTTTCGAAAATAACCTTTATCTTCACGCGACGACCACTACAATCCAATGTTTTTACAGTGTTTAGATTCAACGTCATTCAGAGACAGCATGATACTCAGGTAATCAACATATGTTTATGAATCTTCAAATCCTTGGAGAGTTACATACCGAGCCCGTTTTTCGATATTTTTCAATTCTTTATTACGAAAATAAATACAACTAAAGTGTGTATTGATCCTTTGGGACGATGTTACTCGGAAATGGCATTCCTTACTTATTTTTTTGTTGTTGAAATAGTAGCAATTTGTTATATTAAGTTTTTTCACTCTGGATAAGTCCATCTGTAGAAAATCACCTAATAGTTCAGAGGAAACTTGACAATTTATTATTATATCAGCACGTTTAGGATTTTGATTTTTAATCGGTAAACGTTAAATAACCGGAGCAACAATTGACGATTCTAATTATTCGGGAAAACACCAATAATCATCGATTAATCGTTTCGTAATCGTAATCCGTTGAATCCCTATTGTTTTCCCGGCCCAACAGCCGACGAGATTGTAAACTTACGAACTGTTGAACGCTAAAAAATCGAGATGAAGACGGAAATACACATTTTGAACCCCCTGAGACGATTAAGACCATTTCCAGATTGAAGTATGTCTGTGTGTGTCTGACTGTCTGTGTGTACTCCTCCGCGATAGCGCCCAAATGAAATTTGATATGCAGGCATCATGGCAAGAGTTGAAAAGATTGTGGTTGAAATCCGTCTATCGGGGGATCGCACTAGTCATATTCAATATTTCAATCGCGAAATATTGAAAAATATTGGACGAAATATTGAACTACTGGATTTGGTACACCAGTTGGCCTTGTTGAGCTGAAATCAATTTATAAAATTTTGATTGGAATATCTCTTATACAAGCTACACTAATAATATTCGAATTCCGCCGTATATTTAAAATAAATATTAACGCCATTTGTTGGCGCTTGGCCCAAACCCGCCCTTAGCCGAGAAACGTACCGAGATGCCTGAGAGGTCGCAATAATAAAAAAAAATGTCCTTTTTCATGTGGATTGTACGGTTTCAGCTGCTTGTCTTTAATGCAAAGTAATGTAAGGCTGCCAGGAGAACCTGTAAATGCAAAACAAGTATATATACGTATATATAAAAAATGTGAAAAGGACGACTGTCGTTACAAAATGTTAACAAATGTGTTTATGATTATTTTTATGACGGCTTCTATATGAAATATTTTTGGTTTATGTATTTACCCTTGATTTACATATATATATTTTCGGAATGTACTTAATAAGACCTTTCTTTTGTCAATTTTTTTCTCTCTTTTTGTTAATGCCATCTGTCTTCTAGATATGACATTCAGCAATTGTTGTGGCTCTAGAACATTTATATCTCTGATGTTCCTTTGATTATCTTGACTGGACTTGAATGGTATGTGCCCAACGGCACATCTACAATAATGGGTGCTAGCACATTATTATGCCAGCAAGTCTTGGGGCGCTCTCCTCTTCAATCTGCGGAAAGCCCGGTTTTTCATCAGCTTTGAAGCTAGTTGATTTGGACGAAGTAGAACTCGCTTTTGGTAGGATACCATTTTAGTTTTAATTTCTTCTTTCACTGTTGAGATTTCCAGGTCATGATGTAGACGGTCGTTCGTGACATACCATGGTGCATCAACTATTATTCTCAGCATCTTGGTTTGGAACCGCTGAAGAATCTCTATATTGGAATTGTCTGCTGTGCCCCACAGCTGTAATCCATAGGTCCAAATGGGCTTCAGGATGCATTTGTACACTACTAATTTGTTTTCTAGTGAGAGTTGTCAATATGAACGATATATTTATGTTAATTGATTGACATTTGGACATTTAGACAACTACTTCCTTGATATTTGGACAGTTAAGGTACCACTCGGGATGGCATAGTGATTCTAACAGTGACTCACTTCTAAATCGGTTCAAGCGTTTAGAAGTTATCGAGGAATAAAGAAACGGAAACATACATAGATGAACCCTGAATACATTATACTCTTTTTTTGTTGGACAGTCGTGTAGAAAAAGACGAAATACCCGATTTCTGGATAAGGCCGTCTTCGTGAATAGGCTCAATAATTGTGATGCCTATAATTAATAATAGATAGCTACGCCACTGCCTTTCTGGCGGTGACGGTGAAAATCATGAAGGGCGATTAATTTATAGCGCGGTTGTAAAGGAGCATTATTAAATTTCAATGTCGGACTGTCTATAAAATATATTATACTCTTCCGCGAAAAATGAACATGCTCATTAATTAGGTACTTTGGTACAGCTCGATCACACGCGGCGTAAATTTTGTCGAAGGCTTACAAATACCGGTGGACGTTGCTTTGTAAAGCAACGTAAGATAATAGTTAAGATAATAAATAAGATCATTTACTGTAATAAATGATCTCTGTATATTTGATCTTTTGTTTGAAAAAACCGTTTGAAATGAGGACAATGACCGACGCAGAAGATCGTAGTATGGTACTCTATAAAATATGATCGTAGTATGGTACTCTATGATAAATGGTTGTGTCACCCTAAAAATTTCCCGCCAAGCAGACAACCTCCCGCGCGCCAAAAGCCCCCCCCCCCCCCTCCCACTCCTTCAACCCCCTTAAACACCCCCCCAGCCCTTCCCAACACTCTTTTACCCCCCCCCCCCCCAAACGCCACCATCCGCACCTACACTACCCTCCTCTCAACTCCCCACCCCTTCCTCAACTCTCTCCCATTATCTTCCTACCCCACCCACCCCCACTCTCTTCCCTCCCTAATCATCCCCCCCCCATTCCCCCACCCAACCCTTCCCCCACCCTCTGTCTCTCTCTTACCCCCCTTTCCCACAAAACCACGTTCCATCAACCACCCCCAACCTCTTCCTCCTAAGGCGACCCCCCTCAACCCCTCTCCCCCTAAAACCTCTCTCACCTCCCCACCACAACCCTCCTCCCCTCCCATAACCTCCTCCCCCCCCCCCCCTAACCTCCTCCCAACCACAATCCTCAGGCCAACCCCCCATCCCCTCTCGTATATAATATCGTATCGTTGCTTCAGAATTTCCAGAGATCAGACTCTATACCTATTCGCCAAATTTAGAAACAATAACTTTTAATAAGGACGTATTATATTTTAAAATGGCATTTTATTCAGTACTTGCAAGGTTATTGTTAATTAATTAGTAATTAATACTGATTTGGAATAATATTATAATGTCATAAATATATATTTCAAAAATCACTGCGTTCTGCTCGGCTTAAACTCGACTCCACTACCTTATAAATACACGGTAGCCGTCGCTCGGACTGTCATGGGTTTATAGTTTATCTAATAGTGATTACAAAATATGTTTCATTATAAAATTCTTATTAAACAAGCAAATATATTAAAAAGTATAAAAAACACGACTGCCGTTACAGAAGGTGAACTATTATATTTATAATTATTTTCATTACGGCTGTGGTAAATTTGTGGTTTATGTATTTATCCATATAGATAAATGTATATTTCCGGAAAATACTCAATCAGACCTTTTTTTGTCACTAAACACAATATATATTTAGGTTATAATAATAACATTTGGACATTTGGAACATTTAGACAACTACTTACTACTTACTTAAGTTAACTCTTATGACAAGTTAACACTCGGTATGACATAACGGTTCTAACAGTAGGTACCACACTTTTACATCGGTCCAAGTATTTAGAAGTTATGGTGGAAAGAACGGCAACCATGTAAAAAGACAATTTCGCGCATAGAATTTTTTTATACGACATAAATTAACATATTTTCTGTGTAGGCACAAAACAAACACATCTTTCCATTTGTATTTTGGTATATAAGCGGCACAAAGGGATCACAATACATCGCAAAATCTCACTGTACGTAAGTTATTTTGGAAGTTTCTCCTTTTTCCTCCTCCAGAAACGTTAAGTGATGTCAATTTTCTATTTTCACTTACAAAACAATCCGAGAACAAAGATATTTCCTCAAAAACAAAGACGGCGCAAGAACGAATGTGCGCAATTTGTTTGACGCCAGCAAAACGATATAGGATCAACCTTGGAAGAGACTCGCCAACACGAAATATGCTAAATCCAAAATTTCACGACCATATAGGTGCAGGAGGATAAATACTTTAAGAATGTATAAACATTATTAGCATAATACTTACCCGAATGTTAAACGTCGAAATATTCAAATATCCGGCTTTAATTATAGGTTGGAAACCTTTGCGCTAATTTTAACTTCCTATGTTTGTGTAAACGGAGTGTCCTATTCTTAGCAGATGAGGAGTTAGTTCGGGAGCCCGTTGCAGGTTACACTTGTCATCGGGCACACTTTTCTAAACATTCCGAGGGGTAACTAATTTAGAAACACATATATGAGATCACGACGCATCCAGATAAATCTGTGCTGATTCCAATACAGGATGAGTTTTTAATTAGTGACATCCTGTATAAGTGCAGGCAACCGCCAATAGCAAAACCAAGGCGACTGCCAGCATTTTGTTTTTAACCAAGAATTTCGTTTTACCTTTTACGAACTTGTGCAGTTCGTCGAAGTAGGTACTTATAACAGATATGGCTTCTGCTATTGACGACAAAAAGCATGAGGCTCTGGAACTGCAATTTTATAATGATACTTGTAATTACTTTTTATTGTAGACTTAAGACTTATAATTCAAAGACTTACTTTAAGAATTATAATTCAAAAATCATAATGGTGTTTTTCCTAAAAGTGGAAATAGTCTTATATATATTTACATATCTTTAGATCTTATGTTTAGAGATTTACATATCTTTAATGATTGCTAACTGCAGCGAAGAACGTTCTTTTCGACACTAAAGCGTATACAAAATTGTCAATAAACACGATGGGACAAGATCGTGTAAATGACCTTACCTTAACTGATATGTAATGTGATTCCTGTCCACCCTAGAACGGGCTAGTCCCAGTTGGGTGACAGAATCAAATAAGCAAAAAGCTAAGGTTTTGCCATTCGTTTCCTGTTATTTTTGTAAGAAAAATCAATGTTTTGTAGTAATTAAATCTTAAATAAATAAAAAGAATGAATACATTTAATTTGCCCACGTTACATCGAGATTTTTTTTGGTATAAATTTTGTTTTATTTTAATCGTAAACCAAACGACAAATATTACCAAAAACCAAAGATATTTTGGTAAAATTTTCTACAGAATCCGCGATGGATTAATTTGGCACTGCCTACAGTAATCACGCCTGGCTCTAGCTGTTCCGTTGGCGAAGGAAGATCCGGCCCCGATAATATGGGGTCTTATACAACCGCGGAGTTGGCTCCTTGCTCCTCCTTTATCAGCCCCGTAAAGGGGCCTGGGCAAGATCATAAAAACGGAGCTCCACTGGTTTCTAAAACTAATCTAAATTTAGTATGTTTTAGAACCGTTAGTACTGTCTATATATACTTATAAATCAAAACATGTTAAAAGGGTTTTTTAAAAAAAAAGAATGTTCATATAATATTTCTAAATCTAAATTCCTTTGCTAATCTAACAGTCTAACAGTTATAAAAAAAATCGGTTAGATCATCCTAACATTTTCACAGCAAGTAGCCAAGGACTGATTTCATCTGAATATTAATTTTATAAAAAGTCGAATCCCAGCTCGAACGAAGCCGCGGATACAAATAAATTCTTGGAGACGAAGCTTGAGAAAAAGAAGATTAAGACTTAAAATCGAAAAAGTCGATTACCAGCTCAATCAAAGCCGCGGATACAACTAAATTCTCGGAGACCAAACTTGACACAAAGAAGATTAAGACGTTAAAATCGAAAAAGTCGATCCCCTGCTCGAACGGAGCCGCGGGCACAACTAAGTTCTCGGAGAGAGGTTGGAATTGCCTTATAAAAGCAGCAAGTCGTTAAATAACTGCGCATAATAAATTCCTACCATTATCATCGCCTAGCGCGTCGTATATTTGCACGCTTAGTATTTTTGTAGTATTTATTTATTAATATTATTTATAGTGCACACGTATCTATCTCTTAATATTAGTATTTTCTTAAATATGGCGGACTGTAAATATTATTTGCGTCGCTTGTATACTAGATATTCCAACCAAAATTTCACAACGTGATTTCGGCCTAACAAGGCCGTGTACCAAATTCAAGTCTCTAAGCAAGTCTCTAAGTCCAATAATTAGAGACTGAACTATGACAAGTGTGCCCTGGTGGACCGAGTTCAACCACAACCTTTTCGACTCTTGCCATGACAAAGTGATGCCTGCATGCCAAATTTCCGCTCAATCGGATGAAGCGTTTGGGCGATATCGTGGAGGAATACACACCGACACACTGACAGACTTCAATCTGGATTTGATCTTAGTCGTCTCAGGGTGGACTCAAAGTGTATATTTCCTTCTTCATATTAGTTCCGTTTTATAGCGCGTTCACAATACTTTCCCACCTCGACGGTAGGTAGGCCGGGAAAGTAAAATTACATAAAAGGGGCCACTTCGGCCGCGGAGCCTCTTAGGCTGCGAGGCCTCTTCGCAGCCGGGCCCCTTCGCCACGATGCCCTAGACACATGGTCCTCTCACCCTCCCTTTTCGCCGGCACTGCCATGACCCTCGAATCTTCCTTGCAATACCTTTATTATTATATACTTGTCACTGCTCATTACCTAAATATGATTTTATGAATTAAGGACGTTTTCTGGCTCGGATTGTTTGATTCGTGTGACCGATGTCATATCGTAGACTGCAACGGACTGTCGACTGGATGCGGCGGCAATGACCTATCAGAATGAAGTTTATTATAGAGATCTGCTGAGCTCGGTGTGATCGGCTAATTGCTCAAAACGCATCCTGACCTCAACCCGATTCACAAACTAATTACCTATCCATGTAAATTCGTGATATCGCCGGCCTCGATACCACTTTGTCATTAGTGTCTCACCGTGATAAACAATCCCCTTTGCATTATTATGCCGCCCCATTACCTCCACAATGAGGACGCCCACCTCTGCTCGCCGCTCTTCGCGGACGTTTCGTATTTTAGTTGAGTAGTTTGCAATATTATGAGGTGTTTCGCATTCCGGAAACATTATGGGTATGGAAGAGTCCGCAATGATGACGAAGTAGCAGTTCAGGCCTCAGACACAGTGGCGTAGCTAATAAGGTGCGAGGTGGTGGGTGCACCAGGCCCCACAGTACCTACTAGGGGGCCCACGGAGCCTTTGGTTGCTGAAGTAACTAAAATAATTGCAATATTTTACGATATCTTGATTATTCAAATAAATCTGAATTTGCTCTAAAACGCCACCTAGACGCTACTAAAACTAGGGTTGTCGACTACAGCGGGCCCGTCACCTCAGGAAGTGTTAACGATTATTCGTTCTATCTCCCTGGAGTGAGCGCAGAAGACTTTGACAAAACAGTCCAACGTCTCGCTCCGCCACAAACCCGTAAGAGGCCAACCGCCTCAACCGCGAGATAGCGCAGGAGTGTTACCCAGCGGGCTTACACTCACGCCCTTACTTCCGATTGCGACCAGATTACTCCGGTCTCTCGATTGGTTACGAGTTCGAGGTCGCTTGCGCGGTCCTCTCCCTTACGAAGCGGTGAAACGGTGTACCTATACCGAATCGCGGACCACGGCATCTTTTGCCCGGCTGTTCACCCAGGATTGGGTAGCCGATGGTCGTTTCAAGAGCAGTCGCCGTAAGGTCCGCAACCACCCCCGCTCTATAGTAAACAGTACTACTTCCAGACTCCCCCGACTGTTAGTCAGAGTGCGCAATCGATTGGCTTATCGGCACGGTGCGCAGACCGTCCAGGAGCGCCAGAAGGTTGATTCCCAGGGGAAACTAACCATAACCATAAGGCCAGAATCCTACCCAGGCCCGAACTTCATGCGTGGAGGCCGTCGGATTGGTGTTGACCCGTGAGTGTGACCAACCCTGAACAGAATGGGTCTTCGTGGCCAACTCAGCAAGGGCCCATTAACTCCCAAACGCAACTAATGGAACTCCACCTAGACGCACCAAATGGAACTATTTATAACAACTCCATCTAAGGACATTTTGTAGCACTGCTGCAATCCGAGCAATGGCGTTTCATAGCTTCGCAAATATCAAAGCAGGGCGAAAATTGTGATTTAAACTTTAATGTATTTCTTTTATATGATAGTACTTATGCTTCGATTTTTATTTGATTGTAATGTGTCAAACTAATAATGATTGGTTCAACCATTCTATTGGAATAAAATTCTATCAATAGTCCTCTAATGAACTCTTTAAAGAGGCTCAAGTTTTGGATGCTAGGTTATTATTTATTAAAACTGCACTACGTTGGGTTTTCGTGGCCAAACAAAATAAATGTTTTATTATTACGCACACGAAACCCATTAGACAACTCCTGAGTGATAATTTGAATGTACCTAGGATGAAGACGACTTTCGGACAGCGACACTACTCTTTCATAGCTACAAGAGTTTATAATAAATTAAGCAGTGACATAAAAACCAGTCCCAATTGTCATTTGTTTAAAAGCAAAATAAATAAATGTCTGTTGCAAGAAGAGCGTTTATCTATCCATGCCATGATCGATGTAGTAGAATAAGTTGAAGTTGACTTAACATATATTGTGTTTATATGTATGTATGTGTGTATATGTGTATTTTAACGTATTTAGTATTTCTATTTCCTATTTTTTTTGAATTTTTTTATTTAAGAATTAATTATTATAAAACATTGATTAGCTTACAAAAATAACAGGAACCGAATGGCAAAACCTTAACCTTTTGCTTATTTGTTTCTGTCATATATTATATGTCATGTGATATATTATTGTATTTTTTATTAAAATTTTAATTTTATATGTATTTATTACTATTATATATATTTTTTAATAATTATTATTATTATTGTGTTTGGTTGGTTTATCGACCCTCGTTTTAAATGTAAAAATATAAATTGCTTGCCCTGGAACGGGTATATCCCAGTTGGGCAGCACTAACCAGTGAATGAAAGAGGAAAGTTTTTGCCATTTGTTTTAATGTTATAATTATTGTAAATGGTTAATTTGATAATTCCAATAAAAATAAAAATAAATATTAAAATAAAACTCCTTTTTAATCAGTTTAAAATTTCATTTTAATCAGTTAGATTTGAGGAGATGCGTGACGGTCCCCGATTTCCTATTCGCACCAGTGCCTCGATATATCGAACCTCAGTATAAAGAATTTGTCGAAGTAACGATTTTTTAAAACCCCCTTGAACGTATCCAATGATAATATAACTATATTACGAAAATAAGGCGTTAATAACCTTTATATAGGGAATTCTTGATACTGACGGAAAAAATAAACACCTCCATGTGACGAAAACCTCAATATGAACCTCAGTGTATCGAGTATCAAACAGTGCATTAGAACAATTAATCATGTCTGGACTTGTTCGTAAAAACATAGTAAAATAACATCAGTAGGACATGTCGAGCCCGTTTTCGAAATAAGTATCTACGCTTCACCGAACCACCAGGGTTGCCACAACAAATACACAATTGACAAGTTGTGATCCCATTAAAGCAGAAATGCAATTCTTTATAATTATTATGTACGTTTATGTGTTTTTGGTTTATAGATCAAGAGTCGGTTCCTAAAATTGTACTGTAACAGAATATATGAGTTAGTGCTGACTTTGTGTGACAGCATTCATCACTTGTTGCCTGTGTTCAAAATACTTACATTTTAGTAAGTTAAAGTAGGTACTTAACAAAAACGCATCTACCTACCTACCTACACACTTACATACCTATGCACCTACTTACTTAGACACATACTTACCTACGCAAATGAACAATAAACGTTACCTCGTAAATGTAATTTCGTAACGTAAATGTAAATACTCGTAAACATAATTTATGATAGGTTGCATTACAGCCTGTACAGAAAACATTCCACTTTTGTATACTTAACTGTCGCGCGACAGCCCTGACTGGCTAGCACCGAGGCGTCCGAGAATCTATGTAGTGGTAGCGTACGGACAACGGCGCTTGTATGAGTGCCAAACCCGTGCGTACTATGGAGATGTTATACTTACTATTCTTGTTTTACTATAGTAAGAATTAGCGCGAGTGATGTGATGCAACAAAAGTAAACAGACCACAATTATTGTTTTTTTTTCTGTAAAAATATTGATTTAGTAGGCTACTATATTACTGACCTAATGGTTTACTATATAGTAACACTACACAATCATTTTGTTTCTTTTCATGGCACAGTTCTGAAATATTATATTTAGTCAAATTACGTAAAGTTATGTAAATTAATACAGTATTACAAAATAAACTTCTGTATATATTTATATTATTGCCTTGTTATTTTGTAGACCTATAAGAATCGATTTAGCGAATCTCGATGTTACAAATTCCTTGATATAACGATTTTTTTTAATATCCCTTCAAGTTCGTCATATCAAGGATGTGACGTACCTACCTATTATATTTTTTTAACTAAAATATGTTGCTACATGATTTAAAATGTTAAACTGTCATTTTAGAACACTTTAAATACAGGTAAATGGATATATTTTTGAAACGATTGGCTGGTTTCAACGTAACTACTAAGCGTGGTCCTATTTTTATACCACGAAAGTCGCTATATTGAACATAATAATAAAATATAGGAACTACGAGTGCCATCCACACGTTGCTTTTCGTAGTAAAACACTGGTTTCCAAATCGTAGTACGTCGTTTAGCAATCTAATACGCTATACAGGGTAAGTTTTTATTAGCAGCATCATTCGAGTGGATGAATCAATACAAGCAAATAGGCACCTTATTTAAAAAAAATAGGGAAAATATTTTTTTTATGAAATCGGTTTGATATTATAAATAGGATAAAAAACGAATTTACAGGGTGAAGTTTGTAACACCCGTCGTTTCGGCGACGTTGCAGCCGCCGTTGTCTAGGGTATACTGTCTACCCTAGACAACGGCGGCTGCAACGTCGCCGAAACGTCGGGTGTTACAAACTTCACGTATATTCGTTTTTTATCTTATTTATTAAAAAAATATATTTACAAAAAACTAGTTTTGAAAATTAGCATAAAAAGTTGGGCGCGTTTCGCCATCTAGCGGTAGGTAAAATATCATTTATTGTTTATTCGCGATATTTCATCTACTGATAGATAGCGTAGCATGCTTAGCGCTTCTCAAACTTTCTTGCAATAGACACAATTACCAATTTCACAAAAAAAAAAAAATACATTGTGTTTTTTTTTTCCTAAAAAAAATATCAACGTTACTTATTCACCCACTTTAAGGATGCCACTAATAAAAAACTTACTGTGTATATCAATGATATTACTATTCAAAATTATTGGAAGGTTAGGTTCTTTCTGATGCTGTGCGGAAACCGGGGTTCAATCTTATATATACGTAGATTTTTACCTCAGCGGACAAGAGAGTAGAGAAACACAAACATTAGTATTTGAACAATTTATTATCTATTTTATTCATTGTATACAGAGACGCTTACCATCGAGTGAAGAGAGTGTGATTGAGAGTGATGTTAATAAATGAAAATTTGCGGTTTATATAGAAAACATTTTTGACGTTGAAATGTTCAGAATGACGTCGGGACTGTACATTCGTGGTATTGAAAGAAACGCTTGAAAAAATGCTGATGGCGAAAGACACATAACGAATTCTGGTTTGTTGTTGTTGTTTAATGATGTCAGACCAAATTCGTGAGAAAATTGTTACATGTGTTGTATTAAAAGTATGTAGTTGCTAAATTGTGCGTGTTGCTAACCGTTACAAAAATATAACAACAATTAAAGTAATCAAAATAGTCAATAATCAAATAATAAAAAATATAATGATCAAAGACACAATACTAATTACATAGAAATCAATATACAGGGATGCCAGGGATGAAAACTTCAAGGATGCCGGTTAGTTAAAACTCACTCTTTACATATAAAATAGTCAAAATTGACAAAAAATCCATTGGAAATTATCAATCACAAAGCGGGTCATGTTAATTCAACGATTACTGGACGCCGTCCGGCGAAAACGATGTTACTATAATATTTTTTAACGCCAGTTTTACTATCTAGAAATAATTTCCCAAAATATTGTCTCGCCATGGCATTATGGTCGTTTCCTGCCCTTTAAATATAACATTCAGCCATTTATTTCATCGAAACATCATCATTAAAGTAGGAAAGGGATCATCCATTAATCACAGGAGGCTCGAAAGGGAGGCAGGGGGTTCTGAAAAAATCACAAAATATCACAACGGGTGAGGGGGGGTGTAATGAGAGATCACGTGTATTTATTTTTTAAGAATGATCGTCAGCAGCCTGTGGGAAGGACATACCAGCGGTGTGGACTATACTTTTGTACAAAGAAGAATGTTAAGGCATATGTAAATTAATGACACAAGCAACCTAATGATCCGAGCAATAATAGTCCAGAGATGCACAATGTTCGTCCTTCACGCATCCTCACGCGATGATCGATCGCTAGATCGAGAGAGGTTCTCTGCGTAGTGCGCGAAAATGATGACGCCGAGTGGCTCGATGAGACCGACGTTGATCTTTAACAAAGCACATTGCCAACAGCTGACTTGCGAGATGCTTATCCACTTGTTAGTGTTGAAGAAAGTCTCGCAAATCCGTGGTCCGAGGACAATCTCCATTAAATATATTCATGTACCAGTACAATGCCAGTCAGAAACAACCTGCAACCTTAATGACTGTGGATATTTTTATCACGGTGCAATTAAATATTCTGATGTTTCTAAAGATACCAAATATACAAGTGATTTTGGATTGGGGGGGGGGGTAGCTAAAACCTTACTACGTATCACCAAGGAGGAGGGAGGGGTTAAAAAGTTGCTAAAAACATCACGTGATTAATGGAATAAACCACGATCATGCTTCCCTTTCTTTTCCAAACCACCATAATTCATTATTTTTCGACTGAAATAAACAATATTGGAACTTATGCAGTTCATCTAACTTTACCATATATTTTTTAAAAACTAGGTAGGTACCTACCGCCAAATAGGTGTTTATGATGGTTTTTTCAAAACAACTAAAACTACCGTCATATAGATGTTTAATAAAATTTGTTGTGTCTCCCAAGACTCTACCGGCACGTAGCCAACGACTGATTTCATCTCAATATTAATTTCATCATAAATAAAAATTTATGAGCGCCCTCTCTCGGCCGGCGGCAGAAACCGGTTGAGTTTCTTCCGCCGGTTTCGTTTTACGGTTAGCCGAAAAAAGTTTAGCCGTTTTGTAATCCCTTAGGGGCCAGTTTGGGCCAAGCGCTAACAGCTGGCGATAATATTTAATTAAAATGTATGGCGGTATTTAAATATTATTAGTGTATCTTGTTGGTAGGCCGGGAACCAAAACTAAAAACCTGGCGAAATATAGGTGTTTGATGCTTCTACGCCATATCTCGAGTATTTATAGAGATAGAGCAAAGATTCCAGATTCGGAATCAGTGAGATGTAGGTACTTATATAAAGTGTTTTATTCATGCAAAGTAGGCATGAATAAAACACTTAATTGACATGCAAGTACCCACACACATATTACAATATCTGCTTGTAAATACCAAAATAGTCATGACGTAATATAAAAACACGTTAAATACTTTGACAGGGCTCTTATAGTATAGAGGGATAGAAGCTTCTAAATGCTTTGAAAACCTATCCTTTGAAAACTCGGGGGACTATCCTTTAGACTAGGGATAAACGCCTCTTTGTATTTTAAGTAAAATAAATGTAAAAATACAGTGATTGACTTCTAAATGTGTTCTCAATGAACCAATGTATTAACACAATTAAAATAAAATGTAATCCATGTATAAGATATGGAGCAGTGAATACTTACGCTTAAAACTTTAAAGCATTCATCGCATCCGCTGCGAATGTATTCAGACCATGAGAAAAGTCCACTCCGCACAACAGCTTCCGTGTCACTGAGGTAGGGGGCGCATGTGGTGCGTATTTAAATAACGCATTTGCTGTTTTGTCTTTTGGTAATTGGGTTTTTAGAAACGAGGCATCTATCCCAGTTTTACCCTATTTTATGATAGAAAATTAATTGACGCTTCCGTTTTTAGGAATCGGTAGATTTTTTAACCAACCTATAATAAATCGGAAGATGGGTCTGAATATTGAAAAATATCGTGGCGATCCCCCAGAAAACCGTTCGCTTTCTTGGCGGTTAATATAATAGGTGGGGTTGGGGCATATACATATAAGGTTGCAGGCACACTTGTCTAATGTACGCAAAGCATTAATGACATCTAGCCTTCGAATTTGCATGAAAGCAGACGCCCGTGGTGCGCGGAATTTCCACCGTGGTGCGCGGATTGCATTATGTTGCGTGGGATACGCTTTCATGCTAGGGGGCCGACACGATGGGCCTACGTACGCAACGCATGATGACATCTGGCCCTTGTATTTGAATGAAAGCAGACAGATACTAGGCGACGTTGCATGCGATAAGTGTGTCTGCTTCCATCTAAATTCAAGGGCCAGATATCATCATGCATTGCGTACGTTGTGCACGTTGGCCGAATGTGCCGGATCCCTTAGGAGTCCGGCACAATGGTCCTACGTACGCAACGTACGCAACATACACAACGCATTATGACATCAGGCCTATGAATTTACATGAAAGCATACTCTTTGGGGTCCGACACACTGGTCCAACGTACGCAACGTACGCAACGCATTCTGACATTTGGCCCTTGTATTTGAATGAAAGCAGTCAGCAGCCACACTTATCCTATGCAACGTTGCGTGGGGGTAAGTGTGTCAGCTTCCATCTAATTTCAAGGGCTATATTATGTCATCATGTGTGCGTACATAGACCCAGTGTGTCGAACTCCTTATTCAAGGGCCGGACATCGAATCCATTGCATACATGGGACAAGTGTGGCGTTGGCCTTATTATAGTAACATTTTCAGTTACGGCTATTTACATGACCAGTGATTACCGCCATCAGAGCAACAGGCAGCGCCCTCTGTTATCGGCTAGCTTGACTGAGCGATGATAACCCCATTTTTATCTAATAAAAATAAACAAAGCAGTTTATTTAAAAAGTCATTACATCGCAGTTTAGTATCGGAATTTTAGTATTTTAAAATTATTTCTGCACTGTATTGTAGTTTGGGTCCTTTGGTGAGTTGTTTTTTTAATTAAGGAAAAACTAAAACAGACAGAAACGTCAATATGACAAGTTGTCAAACGTGAGAGCGGAAGGTTTTGTTTGTTTGTTGGCGTCGATAGGCGTATAGATTAACGCTTTAACCGTCGTTTTGTCGAGTTTGATGTAAAGAATAGTTGATGTGTTGTGTCATGATTAGGTAGCATCGACATGGAAACGATGTTTGAAATAGCGTGCTTGGGGCACGAGTCACAGGCGAGCGAGCCAGACGACATCCCAGAAACAAAGGAGCATGTGTGGATTCTTGGCAAACTATACGCGCCCATTCACGGTGAGCTTATCTTTTTGTTTTTAAAGAGTTTACAGTAATCCATAGAAGTGAAATAATAGAATCCATTGTTGCAGAGTTGACTAGAATTAGGCGTGACATCACCTCGATATTGTGGTTTACGTATCGCAAGGGCTTCGTTCCGATCGGGGATGAGGGTTTGACGTCTGACAAAGGATGGGGATGTATGCTGCGATGCGGCCAAATGGTTCTCGCCAAGGCTTTGGTTCGGATTCACATGGATCCTGAGTGGAGCTGGACGCCGGATACAAGGTGTGTAGTGTGTTGTATGTTTAAGTTACTTTCGCTTAATTTAGACCAATCGAACTAAATCATTTCACTGAGATTACGATAAATGTCAACTATAGCTGAACAATTTGCCAACCTATGTTTAAGTTTAAAGAAACTGAGCATTTGCCAGTTTCCAAGTATCGGTATTATAACCGTCGCCTAATCCATCAGCTAAAATCAATAGTTTGTTTCTACTCACTATTGTGAAATTTCACAATGAGCGGGTTTTCTAACATACGACAATCTCCTACAACCAAGCACTATGAAGTGTTGATATGTATGTGAGTCGGTTGTTATTGAATTCGATCGACAGAATTGAAATGCGATTCTATTAATATTATCCTAATGGAAAATGGAGACCCAGCCCATGAATCCAACCCAGAACCTTATAATGTAAGATCAGGCAACCTAATCACTAAGTCATGGGGCCATGTAGATAGTAGAGTTTAAATGCAAATGAGCATGTGCCAACCCTCGTATTGCAAAAAATAAACAATCGAAACAGTCAATGGAATTATTATATGGAACGGGTCATAAAAATATCACAGTCTGAGCAAACCTTTGATCATTTATTCACCTCCTTCTCGAGCCTAATAGAGTGCCATCTTGAGCTGTCTGGATGCGTCTGGAGTCTGAAATCCTGGTTGTCCTCGACTCTCTTCAGGTCCAAACACAATTTTGGGCTATCTTTAAAGCTTTTCTCTTTGTTCTACGCCAACTCCAGAATAACCAAAAATTCAATTCTGTCCAATTCCAAGGATCCGGCAATATCGAAGCACGTAATAAGTGGCCGTAGTGAGTCAAATGATCTACAAGCCCTCATAGACTTCAACAAAAAGTTCCTTACTGGAATCAGCCAGAATGGCACTAGTCCGGGGTATGCAGTACAACCATGAGCAACGTGGACTTGAAGAAGTCTCTCTTGCGAGGACGTTACGACATCAACAGTATGGGTCATGCTGTTGGCCTGTTTGATTGGACAACAATTGGAGACTTTTGAATTCCTCCTCCAATGCACTGGAAGATATTGCTCTATGACTGGATGCCAGACATGCCTAAATTTTATTTAAATGCTTTTCAACATACACTTCTAGACCCCAGTAACCTCTTCGTAGAGCTATTCTCAGGATAGTTCATGTCCCTTTGTAGCAATACCCCTTGCACAGCAAGACATATCTGGCTGCAAGATAACCTTTGATCAAGGATGGTACACTTACCATCACAACAAAGTCCTAGCTGTTATTCGCGAGGTAATTAGCCTGTCAGTGGCTCGTGCCAACAAGGTCTGACAGTACCCTCCAAACCCTCAATACAGTTTGTGCTCTAATGGCAAAAAAGGCTTTTTGGCTCTAACGGCAAAAAACATTCCACTACAAAACCTTTCTTAATAATCGAGAAAGCTTCAGTTTGAATTCTGAGGGTCGATTCGGCCTCTAAGCAGTATAAATTCCCTGAAAGTCTCGGATGCCCAGCCCTCCGTCCAGATATAACTCTTTACTCTCTATCTCGGTAGATGGCCGGCCCTTATTGTAGAATTAACTGTTCCATGGAAATCTAATATCCCAAAAGATCACGAGAAAAAACTAAATAAATACCATGATCTCGCAAATACCATCACCTGGAATGGAACTTTTTTTATATATATCAGAGGCTATATTAGCAAGCTCAAAAAAGAAAATGCGTCTCCCAAATTTCGCATACTCTACAGCTCCCGCTCTCTAACGCTAGCCCTATGAATTTATTTTGGTGGTAGGTATCGGTGTACCACTTTCATCTTATGGAGAAAAGTCCATTTTTGTATAAATTCTAACACCATCCACTCACCTATTCAATTAAGTCATTATATTCCATTTTTCATGTGCCAATTTTCAACGCTATTTTTCTTTCCAGGGATGAAACTTACTTGAAGATCGTCCAAAGGTTTGAGGAAAGACGGCAGGCTCCTTATTCCATCCATCAAATTGCCTTGATGGGCGCATCGGAAGGGAAAGAAGTCGGGCAGTGGTTTGGACCGAATACAGTTGCTCAAGTCCTAAAGTAAGTCCCAATCATCCCCATTTCGAAAGAATATTTTTTGATTCAAAAATGATTTGATTACAGAAAATTGGTAGTTTACGATAATTGGAGTAGCTTGAACATTCATGTGGCATTAGATAACATGGTGATCATTGATGAAATAAGTAAGTATGAATTAAAAGTATAAATCTTATCTATCATATTCATTGAAAAAAAAACAATATCAATGAACTGATATCACTGTAAGGAGATGAATATAAACAAATACATTGCAATTTTATTTACAGTGAAATTAAACACGCCTGATTCCAAAAGCGACGACACTTCTACGAGTTCAAAAGAGCAGGGAGAGTGGAAACCTTTGCTTCTTATAGTGCCCTTGCGATTGGGCCTTAGCGATATTAATCCAATTTACACCAACGGATTGAAAACATGCTTTAAATCACCACAATCTCTAGGCGTCATCGGAGGCAAGCCTAATCAAGCGTTGTTCCTCATCGGATACGTGGGCGATGAAGTTATATACCTGGACCCGCATACTAATCAACGGTCCGGAACCGTTGAAAATAAAGAAACCGACGATCAAAAAGAGCTTGATGCGACGTATCACTGTAAATATGCTTCAAGGATACCTATGCTGGCGATGGATCCATCCGTTGCAGTGGTAAATATTATCTACTAGCCGTCGGCCTTCAGTACTCGGCGCTCGGGCGCTTTCAAATTCAGCGTCAGTCGCTGTCAGTCAAATTTTTAAAATTTGATATAAGTAAAGAAGGAATACGTACCACAATTTGATTTTCATACTAGTTTTTATAAATTTAAACTTAATCTTTTGGAAACCAGCCTTCGCGCACAAAAACGACGCTGCACATTTTTAGTCAATTTTGAATATAAATACTAACAATAACATTCTTTTATGAGTTATCTTTTGTTAACTAATAAGAATTGTCTTGTTAGTCATGTATATCATATATTTATATACAGTAAAACCCGCTTATATCGAATATTTTTTGCGCTCTCTTGAATTTTTCTATGCTGATAGTACTAATAATCCCACATATATCGAACCCGCTTATATCGAATTATTGCTTATTTTGAACCAAATTTTTGTTTCCTTGGTCCAAATTTTACCCAGATATATCAAAGATCTTGGAAAACTGCCACAACATTCAGAATTTTTTGAAATGTGTTGAATAAAAACAAGGGAAAAGACAATGATGACAGAAAATTGCACATTTATAAATGATAAATATGTTTTTATTGAACGTTCAAGTAAAAAAAAATACACCTGACTAGATATCATTCACTAGAAAATTACAGTACAATTCACTTGGACACGATAGAAATTGAGCAATGCACTCATAACTTCTTGAAAAGGTCATCAAGGGTTGATTGCTTAAGGTGTTGGGTAGCTGCAGAGATGGTCAGATCCTCTAATTTGTCCAACATCCTGAATATCTCATAAATTTGCAAGTTCAAAATGATGAGTCGCAAACAAGAAATATATCTGAAAATATGTTTGTATTTGATCATATTAATTATTGAAAATGGATTTCAACCGTAATATTAGTGTCCTCTATTGAGAGACTGTGAGGCTAGTAGTGGAATAGTATCACAAGGGAGCAAAATAATATTTTTACGGGGAGGGCGCTTTTTTGAATCCAGAGCGAAGTGAGGGATTCTTTAGTAGAATCCTGAATGTAGTGAGAGATTCAAAGAAGCGCCCGAGCCAAAAATCATCACTCTCTGTGATGTTCGCGCGTTTTTTTTTTTTTTTTTTTTTTTTATTCAGCCGGCGGCGCGACTAGGGGCCGTCGTACCAGCCAGTCTTTATTCAAACAATATTTGCGTTCGATTTCTTCGGCGCTGAAGACTAAGATGTTCCAAATTCAAAAAGTGCACTTATTCAAAAAGGCGCACTTATTCAAAAAGCGCCGCAATTATCTTTGCGGCTCACTTATAAAGTTTCTTATAGAAAACACCACTTTTGGGCGCACTTAAAGGCGAACCAAGTCGTCCTTTTCGAATAGATGGGATGAAAAGACATTTATTTCCAAGATCTTTAATTTTTACTCATTTACAAGCTAAAATAGACGTTTCCCGCTTATAACAAATTAAGATTTATATCAAATTTTTACTCCGACCTACTAAAATTCGATATAAGCGAGTTTTACTGTACTTAACATATGTATGTTAAGTAAATATTAAAGTAGTAATGAGACTTACTACTTAAAACACAAATATTTTGACAAGTCCAAGAGCGGTTTTAGTCGCCAATTGGACACAACGTAAATGTAATGTAATGTGTACTACCGCAATCACCGATTGGCGTTTTTAGCATCCCAGGGGTTAAAAGTCCGCTTCCAGGCCATAACCCTTTCATCGTTTAAAAATAAGAGCTAATGGAGGAACGCTTTGATAACATGGAATTTGGAAGAAATGGATAGGTAGAAATAATCTTATAAAATGTAAATTTTTGTGCGCTGTAGTGGAATAAAAAGTTATGAACTTGTGTGATCAAAGCATTCCACAATTATTATAGCAATAAACCTGCAAGACGCTAAAATGTGGGACAAAAAAGTGATACCTTTTATTATAATGAAAAAAAATTATTTTCGAACAATTTAAACTTGTTTTATCGTTGTCATTGATTATATATCAGATTGCTCAATACCGTGCTACGTTTTGGCAGCTAAAATTTTACTATAAATTGCAATGGCACTCATACATTGATTACAAATATTGATTAATCTTCTCTTACGTTTAGTAGTGCAGTATATGGTGTTCTAAACGTGCCTTTATAGTATCCTATCTCAAAATAAAACGATAATATAATAACAATAACAAATGAATTTTTAAATCAGCTCTTATGTCAATTTTAATCAATTTCAATTTGGTATACTGGGGTTTCAATACATAATGGGCCCGATTTCGTTTCTTCGTGAACTAAAATAGGAACTTTGTTTAACCGAACGAGAGAGAACAATACGTTAGAACGGAATATGAAATGAAGTGTCGTTGATTTTCCTGCACCGAAACTACCTGTCGAACTTATAGACGCCCGAATAAGTTTGAACACATTTTGTGCGATGTTAGATTTAGCTGATTTATCTTGGGTGGGTAGTTTTAATCCGGAAAAGTGACAACCTTTCATTTCACATTCCGCTCTGACGTACTGCTCTGTCTCATTCACACAAATTAATTTCCGATTTTAGTTCAAAAGAAACGCAATTGAGCCCAATAATTAGGCACTTTAATGTTCAATTAGACTCTAATAAAATAAAATACAAACATATGTACCTGCCATGAAATTCACCGACCGGAGTCGGGCCCATAATAATACTATTATTACACTTCTGGGAGTGAGCGGTGGATTCTGGACTAACGACCGGCTGTAGTAGTGAGCTGAGATGTGAGCGTTCACCTTACCACCCATTCACTCCCCCTCGGAAGCCAAAGAATTTAAGATGCAGAAATCGCAGTTTTAGATATTTTTTCTAGGAAGGAGTTGATTATTTTTCTGGAGAGACCAAGATCTTTAAAAAGGTGAAACAGAGATTGAGAAGAGGTGAAACAGAGATATGGCATTCTAAGATCTCCATATTATTTCAGCCTATATAAAAAACGTGATAGATTACACTAATAATTTTGTATTATTATTGGTATCATTGGTTAAATAATGGGTTTTTATAATCAAATAGTCCATTAAAAAAACATTCATTATCAATGTTATTATAGATGGCCAAATAAATTGCTATTAGTTTCGCCAGACAATGCTATCAGAGCAACCTCCCTGTCACCGAAGCAGAATAGTTGCCAAAACGTACTATGGCATTAAGCAATTTAATACCCCTATATAATCAATGACATTATGTATTTTTTTACGATTACTCTTTCTAATTTATGAATGATATTCAATTTTTAGTGTTTCCTCTGCACAACGCTCTCAGAATTCCACGAACTGTGCGAAACTATCAGAAACGATTTAATGAAAGAGCCGCAGCCTTTGTTTGAATTATGTCAAGAGCGGCTGCCGCACTGGATGCCAAACAACTACGACGGCGAGCTCGGCACGATCGCCTTAAACGGTTCGTATATTTACGATCATAAATCGCTTGCCTTGCCAATCGCCTGGGCTTTCAACCATCAATTATAATTATTCGCATATTATTTTTCTCTACATTTCAGACTTTGAAGAAGTAATGGATAGACACTTTGACGATTCAGACGGGGAATTTGAATTGTTGGGATAGCGATATATGTCTATCTTTTGTGATTATGCCAATTGATAAACGGCGTTCATTGCTGCCATAACGATTGAGGACTCACCACATACTTTGCATGCGGTTACTTTTTTATACAGAAGTGTTTTTACTTTTGAGTGTATGCTTTCTCTTATATACCAGTGATAAAGCCGGCATGAAATCAGATCGCACGAAACGGAGCACATTATCACCCACTCAATCAATTTGTATATATTATCGATTATTTTATACAAGTACAATGCTTATATGTCCAATGATCAAAATGTGTAAATAAAAGTGTTTTATAAGTTTAATTTTTATTTAGAACACATTTGCAAAAACAATCCACACAAACATGGAACGATTTTAAATATTGGCACAAAACTTACACAACGGACAAATATATATTTTTTTGTATTAGTAATTAAATATAATAATGTGATCACAGGAAATTACAGACTTTGGTGTACAACATAATATCAATGAATAATCACTTGCGAGATTATTTCTAGTGCCAGTCGCATGTTCGTTTGATCCTGATCATTTAACCCTGGTCCCTATCTAAACCGCAACTAGAAATCGATCTCTTTTACATACAGGAAAATGCATAGCATACTAGAATAGACCGCGGGAGTACGAATGTGGACTGTGAGTGAATGCGATAGCGGAATAGAAAAAGATAGCTGCATATGGGCCCCCTCTATCCTCGTCTAGTCGCGCATGCGCGTTTATCATTCTTTAATTGAGTATAATAATTCGGAATTCTTTAATAACACAGAGATGATTAGACAATAGAGCAGTGTCGACTACTACGGGCGAACCCGTCACGCCAGGCTGGTATAACGATATGTGATCGTTCTTTCAGTCGTGGGATCAGCGTAGAAGACTTAGAAACAAGACAATCTACTGTCCAGCTCTCCAATAGCACGTTACAGACCAACGCCTTACGGCAAGGCACCGGGAAAGATAACAAGCGGGCAGCCTCGCCCCCTAACTACCAGTTTTGGTAGGATATCTCCGTCTGGAGTTAATTTTCAGTATACCTCCATCCTCCCGACTGGTTACGGGTCCGAAGTCGCTTACGCGGCCTCTACCTGATGTATTACACGGGATCGAGTGGCCCAAGGTCGTTTTAAGAGTGGCATGACAACAGGTCAACATCCACACCCGCTGCTTAGGAGAGAGTATATTACCATAGTCTCCAGACTCCTTCAGCAATTAGTCAGAGTGCACAACCGATTGACATTGCCGAACGATGTGCAAACCGTCCAGTAGCGCCGGGATGCAATCCCGCCAGGAGAAACCGATCCACCAGCTTTGAGGCCTGAGACGCTAGAGTCTTACCCGGGGTAGCCTTCCGCACGAGGAGGCTTCTGAATAGAAGCTGAATTGTGAGTTGAGCCGATCCGAGAACAAAATGGATCTTGTGACCCCCAAGCTGCACGAAACCATTCTAGATGATTAGACAACTAGAGTTGTCAACTACAACGAGTGAACCCGTCACCTCAGGAAGTTTTAACGATTAGTCGTTCTCTCCCGTGAAGTGAACGGAGAAGACTTGGACAAAACAATCCACTGCCAAGCTCCGTCACATGCCCGCAAGAGGCCAACGTGAGATAGCCAGGATAACGATTAGTCGTTCTGTCTCCCTGAAGTGAGCGCAGAAGACTTGGACAAAACAGTCCACCGTCAAGCTCCGCCACATACCCGTAAGAGGCCAACGCCTTAACCGCGAGATAGCCAGGAGTGTTACCCAGCGGGCTTACACTCACGCCCTTACTTCCAATTGCGGCCAGATTACTCCAGTCTCTCGATTGGTTACGAGTTCGAGGTCGCTTGCGCGGTCCTCTCCCTTACGAAGCGGTGAAACGGTGTAAACCGAATCTATCGCGGACCACGGCATCCTTTGCCCGGCTGTTCACCCAGGATCGGGTAGCCGATGGTCGTTTCAAGAGCAGTCGCCGTAAGGTCCACAACCACCCGCGCTCTATAGGAAACAGTACTGCTTCCAGACTCCCCCGACTGAGAGTTCACAATCGATTGGCTTACTCCGCACGGTGCGCAGACCGTACAGGAGCGCCAGAAGGTTGATTCCTAAGGGAAACTAGCCATAAGGCCAGAGTCCTGCCCGGGCTCGCACTTCATGCGAGGAGGCCGCCGGATGGGTGTTGACCCGTGAGTGTGACCAACCCTGAACAGAATGGGTCTTCGTGGCCAACTCAGCAAGGGCCCATTAGCTCCTAGATGATTAGACAGTAAAAATACAAGGAATGCTCAAACTCACATAGCAGACATATGATGGCGTGGAAGCGTTGCACTCAGTATATATTTACAAACGTGTCCCACGCATGCGCGACTAAACAAGGATAGAGGGTGCCCATATGCAGCTTTCTCTTTCTATTCCTCTATCAATTTCACGCGTTGATCGTGTGGTCTATTCTAGTATGCTATTGCAAAATGCACTTACATATACTATACAACTAAAATATCTAACGATGAAGCAAGCACTAAGATAAACTACAGTAAATAAAAAAAAATTGAATCTGCCAATAAAGTATAAAGCTTAAGGCTAACGTTTCAAATATAACATGATATGTATAAATATCTTTGGTTATAAAATATCAATTTTGCAACTGTTCAAATTGCACATGATTTAAATCCAAAAATATAAGGTATATGGACTGAATGGTTAGCACCTCGCATTTTCGTTCATTATGGAGATTTTCTTTTTACTTTCCCGGCAGAGGGAAAGTATTGCGAACATGAAGATGATGGATATAGGTGTCCCAGAAGTCGACGTCAAGCCAGATACGAATGATACTGATATCAGAAAAATAGGCAAGTCATACTAGTTATCACAAAATTATTTAAAAAAATCTAAGTTAAATATATTTAATTTTTTTTTTACTTTTAATGTTGCTTGAAAAATTAATGTACCTAGTACATTTTATTTCAGTAGCTAAAATTGGGCAAAGTATTCATTTTGAATACTTGGTTGGACAAAAGGTGACATTTTCTTCTAAGCTGGAGCAGCTTTAAATTTTAAACAATTTACAGAAGCACTATTCAGGATTACATAATAAAAAATAAAGATTTGTAGTAACGGGAGTTAACACACCATCACAGGTGTTGATTTTCTCTTTTTTTTTGCCTAGTTTTAAAAATATATAACAATATTTTTTTATATTTTTTTGATCGACTAGTATGACTATCACTCGTTTCCGGCTTGACGTCAACTTCTGGGACATTCTGTATACATTTTGACCCCCCCCCCCTCCCCCGAGATGACTTAAGACCATTTTCAGACTGAAGTCTCTCTGTGAGTGTGTGTGCATATTCCTCCACGATAGCGCCCAAACGCTTCATCCGATTGAGCTGAAATTTGGCATGCAGGCATCAATTATAATCATGCCAAGAGTTGAAAAGATTGTGGTTGAAATTGGTCCACCAGAGGGCGCGCTAGTCATACTTCAATCTCGAAATATTGCAGTTAGAAACTCTAAATTCAGTATACAGATGCAATGTCGGACCAAAATCACATTGTGAAATTTTGGTTGGAATATGTAGACTTGATTTAAAGTCTACCATATTTGAGAAAATATTTAAAGTTTACCATATTTGAGAAAATACTACATCATTTTTGAAAAAATACCATTTTAATATCACGGAAAAAACTACAAATATGATACGAATTGGCGCATGGACGGAGATTAGGCTGGCGGGGGGGGGGGGGGGGGGGTGTCGGCGAAAGCTTATCTACTTGCCGGGAAAGTCTTGGGGGGACAGCCGATTTTCTTAATTTTCTTTAAAAAAAACTACCTACAATGCGATTTTCAAATTCATTCAGTCGTGAACCTGGGAAAATATACAATTTTAATCACAACCTAGTATAACAAATCCTTTTTTTATTTCATTTTCAGATCGTTGCTGTCGCATAATTTAATTCTTGTTTTAAATTTAAAAATTCATTAAAAAAATGCATTTTAGAAATAAATATTATTCAAAATGCTACATAGTTATTTAATTGAGGAAGTCGTTTATGTTTCCTAGGAACTATTCAAGCCCATATTGTTTACGAAAAATACAAAACACCAATTACAAAGGATTAAAATTAAGCGGTATTATTGGTGAAATTAATGACGAGAACGGTTATATTGTCGACGGAACCTTTATAGTAGGATTGCATAGTTAAACTTTTCGCACCGTAGTGGGGCTCGTGAAGACGCTCCTTGATAAAACTTACGGCTTCTTCGTTCGAGAACGTATCCCAGAGGCCGTCGGACGCGAGGACCAGGAAGAGCGGTTTGTGGTCGTCGAGATCGAACGTGAGAATATCGGGATCGGCAATCACGAATTTCTTATCTTTCAGCGGATAATCGCCCATGGCACGGGATGTCGCCAAGATTCCAGCGACCCTCCACACTCCATTAAAAGCGATGTAGCCACCTGCCTCTTTAATTCTTTTTTGCTCGCGCATCTGCAATTTAAAATGTTTATAATAAAGTTAGGTAGGTATAAAAGGTTTATGCCATCGCAAGACGCATGTATAAAAAAGTCTACAAATAACTTCAAAATATATAACGGTACACTGTTACAAGTGCATATTCCTTTTTTTATAAAAAAATATATCAGAAGCAAAGAAGTACCATCCCAAATAATTACAGGCTTATGCACAATGGGGTGGTATAATCCTGAAGAGTACATTTTAGTCGACTGCCTAAAAAAAGGAGTGTTATGTGTTTAGGATTCAGTAGGATTCATGTATGTATGTTTTCCGTTTCTTTATTCCCCCTCAACTTCTAAACGCTTGGACCAATTTAGAAGTGTATGGTAATGTTACACGGTGGCCTAAGTAGGCAATTCAAACTAAGCAAGAACCATTGCTCCAATTTCTGTGTGAGCGTGGACCTAATGCAATCAAGAACCATCGATATATAAGGCCTAGATATGCCCTCAGGTACATATGAGTTGTGTCATATCCGTTGAGCGTAAAAACATGCAACAGAGGGAGAGCAATATACTGAACAGTATGCGGGAGACCAGCACGGTGATATTTATAGCAGGATCGCTCGCACCGGGAATGGCTACCTATTTTTAATTATACCGTGTCATATTTTTATTTCTTACCTACCCTCCCAATCAGTGACAAATTACGCGCCAGTCGAGATAGACGTACTCCTGTTCGAGTGTTCTTATTTATAGTGCTGTGACTTCGTAATTATCGCATTTGTGAGCTGGCCAGCTGAAGGTTTGATGACATTCGGAGTGTGAAAATACGGCAAGAAATCGCACGGAAAATACAAAGGTGCGTGAACATGTGATACTTTCTCCTCTCCATAATGATGCCTATAATTCCATAAAATTTAACCAACCTTCCTTACAGTCTACTCTTTTTTAGAATAGAATAACTTTATTGTGCTATAAAAACATAAGCTTAATTAATATTACGCTGGTTTTATAAAAAGACAATTTATGCACAAATGGCGGACTTATCGCTATAGCGATATCTTACAGTCAACCTATATATAAACATAAAACCCAACAGGGAAGTACAGGCGGAACTACAACTGGCGGCGATCCATAATGGTATTGGTATTGGTCATTTTTGCGAGTGAAAGGCCTTTTTACACCCTTATATACCAATCAATGTCAAGAACAGTACAAGGAAAGATGAGTTCTAGACCCGAGTGATCGTTATAATCATATAATCAATATAATCGTTCCCTCAAGAATGGTTTTTTTTAATGAATATAAATGAGAATTATTGAAACACAATGATTCTCCGATGCTCCTAACTGGGCAGCGCCTATTCCTAAGAAAACAACAACTTTATATGATAGTAATTTAAAATTTAATGTTTTCTCTAAGCTAACACCAACACTGGAGTTGTAAATAGCACAGGACTGGGTAACGATCTGTGAAGATCTAATTGGTATCACCAGACTATATTCACCACGCTGATTGCGAATCTGCAATAATCTTTATTCGGCCTCAATAAGTAAGCGTTTTTTTTGTTTATTTAAATAATACATAAACACCTATACGGCAGAAGGTTGTTAGTCTTTTTTAAAACAACCCTAAAATAAATAAAATACAAACGGAGCAGCCATGGATTTCACCGACCGTCGGGTCTATTATTACACTTATTATCATATACTATTATTACACTTTTGGGGGGTGAGCAGTGGATTCCGGACTAACGACCAGCTTTGGTAGGTTTGAGATAGTCGTCTCGCCACATGTGAGCGTTCACCTTACCACCTATTCAATCCTCCTTCGAAGCCATAGAATTTGAGATGCGGAAATTGCAGTTTTAGATATTTTTTCTAGAAAGGAGTTGATAATTTTCCTGGGGAGACCAAGATCTTTAAAGAGAAACGGAGATTTAGCTGGCAGGCCACGAGCGCCAAATTCCACCACGTGAAGGTGAACATTGAAGCCGTTCCGGGTGACGGCATTTGCGAGATCATGGTATTTATTTAATTTGTACTCGTCTTTTGGGATATTTGATTCCCATGGAACAGTTAATTCTACGATAAGGGCTATCTTTCGAGATAGAGAGTAAAGAGTTATATCTGGACGAAGGGCTGTGCATCCGAGACTTTCAGGGAATTTATACTGCTTAGAGACCGAATCGACCTCCAGAATCTAATCCGAAGCTTTCTCGATTACTGAGAAAGGTTATAGTTAAATGTTTTTTGCCTTTAGAGCCATCCCGCACAAACTGTATTGGGGGTTTGGGGGTACTGTTGAACTCTTGTTGGCAAAAGCCACTGAGAGACTAATTACCTCGCGAATAACAGCTAGGACTTTGTTGTGGCGGTAAGTGTGCCGTCCTTGATCTAAGGCCACCTTGCAGCCAGCTAGAATATGTCTAGCAGTGCAAGGGGTAATGCTACAAAGGGGACATGAACTATCCTCGGCATAGCTCCAACAAGCGAGGTTACTGGGGTCTGAAAGGCATTTAAATAAAATCTCAGCATCTCCGGTGTCCAGTCATACAACATTACATTCCAGTGCATTGGAGGAGGAATGCAAAAGTCTCCAATTGTTGTCCAATCATTCTCGTATTGAAGGCCAATGTAAATTCGTGTAAATAAATGTAAATAACGTAAATTCGTGTTTTTTTTTGTCTCGAAGTATTCATTACATTGATCAAATCTAGTAGTTTTTTATTTTTGATTTTTGAGAAAGGTGGAATGCATACATTCCATCTAATTTAATCTAGCTATGCGATGCAGATTTGATGAATGGAATAAAGAGCTTAACATACTTGCTGCGGTTTATGATCGAAGGATAGCGGTATTGCATTTCCCTTTGAATCGCACATCACGCCGCGTGAATCGCCAACATTGGCGACGATCAGCTTATTCCCTTCTTTTATAGCAAGTAGAGCAGTGGTTCCGGCGACATTTAACGTACGCTTAGCAGCTTCTACCAACAAGTGATCGGCGGCAAGGACCTCATCCGTTAATAACTTTCCGTAGTTTATTTTCCCGTTTTCGATATAGCTCGAGAGCGGTACATTTGGTCGTTTTGCGAGCTGCGAAGGCCGGGCTTCTCTAGTGATGACATTTGATAGAAACGGTATTTTGAATAGGTCCGGATCTGTCACGGTTTTTTTGGCGGTGTCTTCCGCTGTGCTCGCGGACTGTCTGAATGATTTCTTCCTTTCGGCGGTGGGGCTTTTCTGCTCTGCGTTCGTCTCGATTTTTTCGGGCGTTTTATCAGCAGTGGCTTTTCCGTTTTTCAAGTCGTTTAATTCGACGATTTTATTGAGGAGGTTTTGTATAAGGTGGTCGCGCGCGTAATTCGCGGCGAAATCCCCTCCGTGCCCGTCGAATATCGCAAACAGCGATATTCCCGTATTGTTTATGTTTTCATTTAAAATGAATCGGTCTTCCATGTGCGGCCGTCGGCCTTTTATTGCGTAAGCCGCGCTATACGCTTCTCGGTGCTCCCAGCTTTGTTTGTCCGATTCGGACGAGTCGAGAAGGCTCAGACGTTGGGCTGCGCCGTACCTGGTTCTGCCGATGGCCTGGCTCAGACGGCTCAGCATGACACGACTCCATAGCTCGACGCTTTGTAAATACATGAAGCACATGACTACGGCGCACGTGAATAACAAAAACTCTGTACGGAATATGTAGAGGCGCACCATTTTCCATAAATAATCAGCCGGCGCGGTGAAAGGGATACCGAAAGTGAAACGCGACAATAACTTCATGTGTGAAACGTATGTCTGATACAGAATCTTATCTTCCAGCTCATCCTCCATAATCAATTATTATTGCTGACAGTGTAAACAGCTGTTGAATAAGAAAACAACGTGGTCGATTGGCTGGCGAGATTGACCGTCCAGTGTTGACTCGATCCGACTGGCCGTGCCCGATTCGATTCGATTCGGCTCACATCACACACGTAATATAAAATGGCTTAGCACTAAAATAAACAGTGATGATGACGCGCGCGCGGATCCCCTGCGCTCCCTTCATATCACATCACATACATACGCCCGCGAGCGGAAATAAACGCAGAAAGAAATGCAGTCAAGAGCGCGAAAGTACGCCAATCCGTCTGCCGAAAAAAAATAGACGTGACGTATGACGTGATTTTTATTTTTGACTTTGACAGTTCACTCACATCGGTAGTTGATGGCCGTTGAGAAAGCAGTCAAAAAATATGAGAATGCACTTTTAACTAGATAGTTCCCGAAAACCTCTGAATTTATGACAGATGTTTGCCACGTGTATCGTATTTAATTTTACAAGGAGAAAACCATTCCATGCGCAATATACAAGGATAATACTGAACGAATAATCAGAACGAGCATCGCTACGACTTTACGAACAGACCTTTTGACGCGCGCTTTTTAACCGCCCTACTGACTGATTATGTAAACAGCCCTTTTTTGTACCTATATGAACGAACGTGATACGGCCGCTATATATTATCGCCCGAACGCAACAAACCGTATCACGTACGTTCGAGTACGCTCTAAATACAAAAAAGGGTAATAAATGGGTCTCTTGTGTAAAAAAATTGTCTGGTATACATATTGTAAACTATTGCCATTAAAAAATCTAATGAAAAAACCCAACGATTTTGTAACTACTTTTTGAATAATAACCCAAAGGTATTTTGTCAAAGATTATTCACCATATTTTTTTTAACCAAATTTTTGGTATTTGGCATTGCTTAGAATACAGTGTAAGAACCTTTCTCAAAAACAAAAAAAAAAATAAACACTACTAGATTAAATCATTGTAATGCTAAATGTGATTCGAGACTCGGACATGTAATATTTAAAAACAAAATAAAAAGGACAAGAAAAGGAAAAAATGATAAGGAAAAAAATCATTAGCTCAGTTTTTTTGTTTCAAAAAAACTAACAATTTACCATCATATAGGTGTTTACGTATTATTAAAAAAAACTAACTTAACCTACTAAAATCTATAGTTTGAACACTTCTTTGAATGCCTATATCTCGCTTATTTATTGAGATCGAAAAAAGATTGCAGATTCGGAATCATCATGGTGAATAGTCGGGTGACGTTAAAAAATCAAAAAATAAAGAACAGGTTTCTAAAAATGCAGTAATACCAGTGCCTATTTACCATTTTATTGTCGAGAAATGAAACAACCTTTTCAAAGATAGTTTAGTTTTTATATCAATATTTACACAAAATTATCAAAAACGTATAAAAATGGGTTAATTATGTAGATATTTCCCTACAGAAGCACGTTTAATTTGGCAGTAAAATGGCCTTTCCCAATTCCCCACATTATTCAAATAATTATCTAACTACAGTAAACGAGTAAAACTAATCCAAATCGAGACAGAAACACCCCTCTATAAATAAAAAAAAAAGGAAAAACTAAAAAAATAGCGTGGCTTTTGTCATGATATCGTTTGAGATTAAAGAGGAAAGTTAAAAAAACTACAGTTATTAAATATAATACAAGCCTGTGAAATGGTTTATATGAGTATTACAGTAGATAAACGAGAATGTGACATTTTAAACATATAAATTAAAATAATATTCATTAACTTAATTTTAATATGATAGCGCTTTTTCGCACTGGAAAGACTAGTAAAAATAAATAAACTTAACAATCGTAAACTGGCATAAGTGCGACTGGAAATAGCAGAAAATTGAGCAAAATTTAATTATGTAAATTTTTTGGCTGATTACGGCACATAAAAATATTCTCACTTTACATACAAATGCAGCACTAAAATACTAACATTGATTATATATGTTATTAGATTGCTTAACTCCACAGTACGTTTTGGCAACCCTTTTGAGCCAGCGAAATCTTGGTGGCGCTGATAGCATTGACGGTGAAACTAATAGCAATTTATTTATCCATCAATAATAACAATGATACTGAATGATTTTTTATAAAGGACTGTTTGATTATAAAAACCCTATAATTTAACCAATGATAACTATAATAACATTCACTTATTAGTGCCATCTATTGCATTTTTTTATACAAGGTGAGTTTTAATATAATAGCCCGCATCCTTCAAGGGGGTGAATCAGTACGAGCTGCTAAACAACTTTTGATAAAAACTAGTGGGAGAAAAAAAATATACAAAAAAGAAATCAAACTTTTATTTAAGTCAAGTTCTATAAATTTTTAAATAAAAAAAAATACATTAAAAAAAAACTTTTGATTTTCCCAAAAATTTATATCAAAAGTTGCTTAGTAAGTAGCTCATACTGATTCAGCCCCTCGAAGGATGCCGGTTAATTAAAACTCACCTGTATAAGCTGATTACATCACAGAAATAATACAGAGATAGAATGCCATCTATTAGTCTATCTAAATTAAAGTGCGTAATTATTACGTTTCGAAACCTGTATTCCAAATTAAAAATAGACATCTTGAAGTAAATAATATAAAAACTATGATTTTAGGGCTAAATAATGAGAGTTATGACTCAAAAAATCGTTTGTTATCATATTATTATTTTATACCATATAGGCCTATTGAACGCTTGATCTACAGTGTGCCACCACACTATTAGACTACGGAAGTCGCCATATAGAACATAATAATAAGATTAATCAAATTTTGGAACTATAAGTGCCATCTACACTACACTTTCGTAGTAAAATCCTAGTTGCCAAATTGTAGTACAACGTTTATCAATCTAATACGCTACATAATCAATGATACTAATAAAATAATAATATGAGGTTAAACATCTTTGATTATTTCGAGCAACAGGTAGGGCTTTATTCGCACTGACTTTTCTCATATATTAGGATTTTGATTTTATAATAAAATATTCGTTGATATGTGGTCTATTTTTAAGCAGCACGAATTGGAATTTGTTGCTTTTTACTTCGAGCGACTGGACAGATTGCATAGCGGCTTCTAAAGCACTCTGCGTACACACCCTTACATATATTACGTTCTTAGTACGGTAATTTCAAGTTAAGAAAAATCTATATTATATCATCTAATATTTTTTGGTTATAAATTCGACAGTGCAATCCACAAATTAGTAAACAACTTTAGGCGTGGCTTGAGTCAACGTCGGCCCCGCAAACGGTGGTTGTGAATGTAGCATTTCCGTTCTGAATTGCCTCTAGCATATTTTCACCCATTACTGTAGAGAGAGAGTTGCACAGTTTGTGATAATTGTCTTCGAGTGCTTCTTGATATCCCAGTTGGTCTGAACTTATCAGTTTACTGTTGATCTGCAGGGCTGTGTTGCAAACCTTCAAGAAGTCCCTGAATAAAAAAAACATATATGAATATGAATATATTAATTTATATATACGTCGTCGGAAACAAGGAAAAACAACAGCAAAGAAAAGGAACGGTTGTGTCACCCCAAGACTTTCCCAGCAAGTAGCCAAGGACTGATTTTATCTCGATATTAATTTCATTAAAACATTGAGCTCCCTCTCTCGGCCGGTCGATGAACCTGGTTGGATTTTGTTACAACCGCCCAGGGCGGCGCGGTTCGTTGTCCCACTCAGGGCGGGGTTGGGCCACGCGCCATCAGATGACGTTAATATGCATGGCGGAATTTCAATACCGTAGCTTGTATATGAGATATTCCAACCAAAATGTTACAATGTGATTTTGGCCCAAAAAGGCAACTGTGTACCAAATTTCAAGTCTCTAAGTACAATATTTAAAATTAAATGAAAAATGTATTTATTGCACAATAAAAATAAGGTACGATAGCGGACTTATCGCTACATAACAATATCTTCCGGACAACCAACTCAAGATCGGACCAATTTTAACCACAACCTATTCGACACTTGCCATGACCAAAATTAAATGATGCCTGCATGCTAAATTTCAGCTCAATCGGATTAAGCATTTGGGCGCTATCGTGGGGTAATACACACAGCCAGACACACGCAGACAGATTTCCACCTGGAAATGGTCTTAATCGTCTCAGGAGAGTTCAAAATAAATATTTCCGTCTTCATACCAAAATGTTTTTCTAATTCCACTTTTTTTAACAAATTATTATTAAAAGTTTATTTGCTGGTAATGATTGACCCACTTCAGGGTGCCGGTAAATTAAAACTCATCCTGTATATCACAACTGGCCTGTCTGTTGGCGCTCAGCCGAGAAACGAACCGCATCACCCGAGGCAATTGCAACAGAACCCAACCACATCTCGAAAAAAAAAAGGTTAGATATAAATAAATGCATACTACAAATAAATGCATCAGTTAACAAGTAAATATATTAAAAAGAATAACAAAACACAACTGCCATTACAGAAAGTGAACTAATTATTTTTATGACATATTTGTGGTTTATGTATTTATCCATATAGACGTGTATATTTCTGGAATGTACTCAATCAGATCTTTAATTTGACACCACTAAACACGATATATATATATGTTAATTAATTGACATTTGGTCATTTAGACAACTACTTACTTGATATTTAGACAGTTAAGACACTCGGGATGACAACTATTCTAACAATACCAAACACTTCTAAATCAGTTCAAGCGTTTAGAAGTTATGGTGGAATAAAGAAATGGAAAATATACATACATGAAACCTGACCACATTACACTCCTTTTATTTTGGCCAGTTGTT
Source organism: Micropterix aruncella (assembly GCA_944548615.1). Taxonomy (NCBI): domain Eukaryota; kingdom Metazoa; phylum Arthropoda; class Insecta; order Lepidoptera; family Micropterigidae; genus Micropterix; species Micropterix aruncella. The sequence continues at coordinate 32,202,097 of OX155951.1, forward strand.
GGCAATAGAAATAACTGCTTGTCTATTATAATATAACAATTATAAATAATATTAATAATAACATATTACAAAGAATGAAATTAAAAGCATTACAATGAAAGAATTAAAAACATTAGGTACAAAGAATATATTGAAGACTATTTATTTAAATCAACAGAGGAATAATATTCCTCCAATGAGTAAACAGCATTATCTATGGAGATATCTATTAAAATGGTTCTTAAAAACGACAGACTTAGAATGCCGAATGTGAACGCTAAGTTTGCTGTGAACCGCCGGGCCGATAACATGCTAACCTCTTCAACTTAGATAATATATGAGTCATCGAATATAGATTGCTTCGAGATCTTGTTGGGTAGTGGTGATACACACCGTATGCTTCAAATTATGTGAGACTTCTGCGCTACTTCTATAATATAATTATTATTTATTATTATTATCACTTTTACAAACAAGCAACATAATTGCTGATATGTCTGAATATAAAACTGAGTACAATTACAATTTCTGTTTAAGATATGCGTCTAATCTATTTTTGAATATGTTGACACTACACGCTTCAACCACTTAAGCAGGTAAACTGTTCCACTGGTCCACAATCTGGTTGGTTAGGAAATGTTTCCTGGGATTCATGTGGAATCTGTTTTCTCTAGCTTTAAGTTGTGTCCTCGCAGATGATGCTTGTAGTTTCGCTGATAGAAGTTAATTCGGGGCAATTGTAGCATCCGTTGAGGATGTCATATGTCTCAATGAGGTCACCCCTGATCCAACGATACTTAAGTGTGAACAGTTGCAATCTGCGGAATCGTTCTGCATATTCCAGATTTTTGAAATATGGATTGATGGACGGCAGCGTTATTATGCGCAGATTTCATTGATATCGATGATTATACATATTGATATATATTGATACACCTGCAAGGGCCCTTGCAGATGTATCTAATGATGTATCTAATGATGTTTTGATGGCACGCTTCTGCATAATGAAGGCTCTCTGCTTATCGGCCATACACCCCCATAACTCTGTACCGTACATAAGAAGCAATAGACATAAACAATATAACATTTTTTTTTAAAAATATTATTTTAGTGTGAAAACTAAAATCGTTATGTAACTTTTTATAAGGATTTATTCTAAATAAAAATGCTGAAAAAAACCCTTCCCGCAAAGTGCGTATTCCATTTACAAATAATCTGCTGGCTTCGAATTAACCGTTTTTACAATAAATTGTATTTTAAATTAATTAAATAAAATCAATACTTACTTAAATATATTGCTTAATCGTTTCACTAAATCGTCTGAATACATTGATGAAAGTGCTGGATCTAGGAATGCGCTGGCGTATGCCAAAGGACCAGCATTCACTTGGACGCAAACACTGCCTTGCAACCTGAACACAAAACAATATTTAATTCCTAAAAATCTTCAGTAAAGCATCGTCATTGATTATATATGACATTAGATTGTGCAACTCCATAAAATGATTTGGTAACCCTTCCGAAACCGCGAAATGCAGGTGGCACTGATATTATTGACGGCCAAAGTAATAGCAATTTATTTGGCTGTCTATAATAACATTGATAATGAATGGTTTATTATAAAGGACCGATTGATTATAAAAACCCAATAATTGAACCAGCAATAACAATCATCACCAGCATCAGCCAGTAGACGTCCACTGTTGGACATAGGCACAGTATATCAACCAGTAGCTTTACTCTCGAGCTACAGGGCATTGCGGGAAGAGGGTGCGAGAAATGTGGGCAGAGGGGTACATCCCGACGAACACCTTTGGTTAGCATTACGCATAGGTAAAGGCTGGCGACCTTTTCAAACGTCTGGACATCTGCGTGGGCCGAGTAGTGAGACATCTGGCGGCCATATCTGAGCCCTTACAACTCGCGATGTATTCGCTTCGATTTCAATTTCGTTCTAAGAGAAGCTACTATCTGGTAGAGAAAATACTGTGACGTAGGCAGTTGGGGAGCTAATGGGCTCATGATGAGGTGGCCACGATGACCCATGTGTTCAGGGTCGGTCACACTCACGGGTCAACACCCATCCGATGGCCTCCACGCATGGGGTGCGAACCTGGGTAGGACACTGGGTCAACCAGTCTCCCCTGGGAATCAAACCTCAGGCGCTCCTGGACGGTCTGCGCACCGAGCGGCGCAAGCCAATCGACTGTGCTCTCCGACTAACAGTCGGGGGAGTCTGGGAACTGTATTGTTTCCTATAGAGCGGGGGTGGTTGCCTACCTTACGGCGACTGCTCTTGAAATGACCATTGGCCATCCGATCCCGGTTCAGAGTCGGGCAAAGGACGCTTTGGTCCGCGATAGATTCGGTGCACACCGTTTCACCGCTTCGTAAGGGAGAGGACCGCGCAAGCGACCTCGAACTCGGAACCAATCGAGAGAAATCTGGTCACAATTGGAAGCAAGGGCGCGAGGGTCGGCCCGCCAGGTAACATTACTGGCTATCTCGCGGTAAAGGCGTTGGCTTCTTGCGGGTTGTGACGTAGCTGGACGTTGGATTTGTTCTGTCCAAAGTCTTCTATGTTCACTGCAGGGCGACAGAACGAGAAAATCGTTAAAACGTCCTGTGGTGACGGACTCGCCCGTTGTAGTTGACACCGCAAGTTGTGACGTAGGCCACCCCCATAGAATGCCATGATAAGCGATCTTAAGCCGCCTACATCCACCCACTCCCTGCGACCATGGCTATGTCGTCGATCCATCTTTTGATCCCACACAGTTTCTGACGGTTCGTAGTCGCCATTCGAGAACCTTTCTCCCCCAACGGTTGTCGGTTTGGCGATAACAATAATAACATTTAATTATAAGTGCCATCTATTGCATTTTTTATATAGGATAGAATGCCATCAATAGATGGCTTTCTATCTAGATAACTATTAAGTCTATCTGAACTTAAAAGTGCGTAATTAGTATGTATTGAAACCTTTATACCAAATTAAAAATTGAAATATTTATGAAAATAATACAGTTTGATTATTTTAAACCGTATAGGCGCTGTTTATACCATCTTTATACTTGATTTTATTTATTTTATACCATACACAGTGCACTTCCATAATGTTTTAACATGCCAAGTTGCCTTATTAACATTATAATCAATTTTAGGAACTATGGGTGCCATTAAGTTATCTAATATGCTAAATTATAATCAATGGGGTCGCTCACATTGGCAAGGAGGACATGGATTTTACGATATAGAAAGCTAGAAGCTGATTAAATTAGATAACATACCGCAATTGAAGCTTTTTGGCATCGTGCACTTCAGCACTGACAATCTCGTTCAGTTCAGCCACTTGAGTCTCCATTTCGGAGAGTGCCACTTCAATGGGAGTCATCTCTTCAACTTGCGTATCGATGACTTTGATTCTTCTAGTGATGTAAGGGAACCAGCTTTCGGCTGAAATGACACAACAAATGGTTTTCAAGCTGTTTGCAGCATTAACCCATCGGACGCCGACAGTGCCCATAGTCATTTTGCATTCGTCTCTTAAATGCGGAATGACATACCGAAAATTCGATTTGAAATTCGAATATATCCACTCTTTAAAAGGACGATATACCATTGCTGGGCTCGCTATCAGCCAGCCATTAAATGAAAATAAAAATAAAATAGCGAGCCCAGCAATGGTAATTTAAAATAAGCATTTCCCAATCCAATCCGGGAAAACATTCCAGCTATGTAAGTGGCTTTTATTATCTTTATATATATATATTATATAAATAAACAATATGCATTACTAACAAGATTAATTATAACTAGGTAACAAGAGGAAATTCATAAAAAACAATGTTGTTAGTATTTATTTACAATAGACCGCAGTTATTTTGTTATTTAGTTATTTTGCTCGCGAAGGCTGGCTCCCGACCGATTAATGTGGTTTATGTAATTTTTACTGAAAACTTCATTTACACAGAAAAATACACCTTGTAAAATTATGAAAAAATTAAGTAAACTAATAAAGAGTGGCTTCATGATTAGTGGAAGTTGTTATGTCGAAAAAACTATTATATTTGCAGTATAAGCATGTAAAAATTGTTAAATTCGAAATGCGCAAGAAGAATTCGAAATGTGGTCAAAGTATAGAACTTTTAGGAAAAATAATTAATAGGAATCAAAGAATATGACATACTTAAAGATATGTTTACTAGTGATGGGTCATTCCGGGTGCACCTAGGTTCAGAATCTCAAATCTACTGCTTTGCCCAGAAGAAATCTGCTTCCTCCTCCAAAATTTGGGTTCTTTAAAGAACCCAAATTGATAAATAGGTAAATTGGTAAATATTTTGGGATATTGAAATAATATCCCAAGATATTTACATCAAAATCTAATGTTGCTGATTAACCTGTCGGAAGTCAGAATTTGCATGCAAAAAACGGTGCCAGAACTTTTTGGTCAATTTTGTTATAAATACTAACAATATAATTTTTTTATGAATTATCTCTTGTTACCTAATAATTAATCTTGTTATTCATGTATATCGTTTATTTATATAGACGCTTGAAAGGCAAAACTGATAATGAGACATTGAGTCAACTTTACAGGAAAGTGATTTAAACCTTAAATATTTAGGTGAATTATTTTAATATCTTAAATAGCTATAAAAATAATATTTCTATGTGTGTTTATAATCATTTCAATCCAACAATTAGGTGAATTTAAAATCACAATCCTAAAATATTTTAACTTTAAATCACTTTCCTGTTAAGTTTACTTAATGTCGCTTAGTCAGTTTTGCCTTTCAAGCGTCGATATTACATGGAGGCTGGCCGAAATGGCTACGCGCGGATCTGTTAACCACCGCAACCAATGATTGGCGTTTTTGGCCACCCAGGGGTTGATAAACCTCCTATCTGTTATTATCAATGGGAAATATTCATAGCGTCTGCATTCCTCCGGGCGCAGAATGAATTGAAAATAATTGGAATGACCGATTCTAGAGGAACCGACTCACAAAAGAGCCGTTAGCTTCACCGGAATGACCGCCTCTCTTGTGGGTCGATCGGAGTCGGCTCCGTGGCTTGGCTCGGAGGGATGGGCATTCGCTTACTCCAGAAGCACCCGGGTTCTTGGAGCGGTGGAGTGGTGGAGCCAAAGGAAGAAGCCGGCTTTTCGGAAATGGAATTAATTACTCATAGGTTTGGTGGAGTGGTGGAGCCAAAGGAAGAAGCCGGCTTTTCGATATGGGATTAATTACTCACATGTTTAGTGGAGTGGTGGAGCCAAAGAAGTAGCTGGATCCTCTATGAAACGGCTAGTCAGTGCAATATTTGTTAGGTACAAATCGAAATAGAACCTGCTATTCCGGATCTGCACTTTGCTAATGGACTGGGCTCCGGAATTGGCTTTAACCAGGAGCCGTAATGGCCCATTGCTAGTGTATACTCTAGATTTATTATTATTTTGTTTCTATGCATCGCGAGAATGTTGGTCTCTAATAGTTAAAGACTTCCTAACATTTCGTAGAAACAAAAAAACAAAAATCAACAATATACATCTCTCGAAGATTTCATATTGTTTGACCTGGATGAATTATTTTGCAGCTTTCATTATAATAACTAAGACCTTCTTAAATTACTCGATGCCCGACTCCGTAGTTCACATTCCAGGATTCACGCTTTACAGAAAAGACCGTAGTGATGGCACTAACTATGATGGAGTGGCTATTTATGTTGTTGACGCGTGCCAAAACTCACCGATTAGGCCATCACTCAAAAATCATATGAAAACAGTGAAACGGAAGCACTTTGGCTTTACATAGAGTGCAGCAGTCAGGTTTCTCCTTGTGGGCATTTACCGTCCACCATCATATGGTATACAAACGAGTAACAAAATCCTTATAGAGCATTTAAAAGTGGCATCTGAGCTACACACGGTCGTAGCGTTTGGTGACTTTAATTTACCGAATGTCAAATGGCATGAAATGAACCAATCAGCTTGCACTGAGGTAGAAAACCTGTTTTTGGAAATGTATGCAGACACTCCTCTAATACAACTTCTTTAGGAATTATAAAGATCTCTCAAGATACTCTCAAACAAACAAGACAAAAAGAGGAGTCCTGAATGAGACATATAAAATACTAACACATTATTACGAAGTAACTGGGCTAAAGAATATTGTCAAATTCTACGTCAACACAAATCTTCGAGGTCACAACAAAAAACTCAATCTTACAAAATTTAAATCTAATCCTCTTAAGAACGTTCTGCAAAATAGAGTGGTGGACATGTGGAATAAATTACCATTTAAAGTGATTAGTGCAAGCTCTGTCAATCAATTTAAAAACCTCTTAAGAACGTTTTGCAAAATAGAGTGGTGTAGAACATGTGAAATAAATTACCATTTAAATGATTAGTGCAAGCTCTGTCAATAAATTTAAAAACAGACTCGATATGAACCTAAAAACTTTTAATATTGTAAAGATTGCCTATTGTTTATACACCGTGAGTTTATAGTTACCAGAATCCTTAAAGAGGGTGAATCAGTACGAGCAAATAACAAAATATATATTTTTTGAAATTTGTTTTTTGATTGTGTTTTGAAAAATAGTGTAAAAAGCGCTGAGCACAATGCGCCATCTAACGGTAGGTAAAATATTGCAAAAATTTATTATCAGCGATATTTTACCTACCGCTACATGGCGCAGCGCGTTCAACGCTTCTAAAACCTTTTTTGAATAGAAAACATTTATAAATTTGACAAAAAAGAAAAAACATTTTCCCAAATTCTTTATCAAAAGTTGTTTACTTGCTCAAACTGATTCACCCCCTTTAAGTATTCCAGTACCTAAAATTCACCCTGTATATTGTTAATATTGTTTAGCTTAACAATCTGATCTGGACACGTATCAGAAAGTCCAGAAAAATTAAATAAAAAATAAAAATAAAAATAAAACTTCCATATTTGTTGAGGGTGAATCAGTACGAGCAAATAACAAAATATATATTTTTTTAAATTTGTTTTTTGTTTGTGTTTTGAAAAATAGTGTATTGCCTAATATTGAATTGTCCTTTCACACTGTGACTTTCAGAATTTTGACATTTATTTACTGTGAATATAATATTTTTTCGACAAACGAATATTATTAATCATAAAACCACGCTTCCTCAGTTGCTTATTTATTTTTAGAATTTGAGAATGCATATTTCCTGTGCAAATGAAGTTTTTATTAAAAAGGGCAGATTTGTTTATTCTAATGTTTAGAAAAATTAAGTTTTTATTAAATTGAACCACAGAAATTGTATTTCCCTATAGTAGGAAAAATTGTATTTCCCTGCAATAAAACAATCAATACTTACTGGTTAATACAGTACGCCGTTTGCATTGTTCGTGGACAGGTCCATGTGCACGACCGGCCCGAGTAAACGGGGTATCAAATGCAAATCGTTGTATATTATGAGCGCGTCTTAAAGACATGCTTCCGGTAGTGCTGGTCGATGTGGCATTGGAACCACCATCCACCCAAGGTTCAACAGAAGTAACTTGAACGTGAGCCAACCTGGAATCTAAGTCTTCAACTTTAACCTGTAATTAAAAAAATATTTATAATTTTCAACCAATGTAAAATTGTTTGCAATCATTCGTAGCTTCACACCGAACAAACCATTGGGGCCTACCAGAATAGTTTTCGAATCGGAATATCGTGCAAAAATTCTATATTTACTATTTTCCAAATCCTAGAGAGAACCCGAGAGCTTAACAATGAAACCCACCAGTTGTTCATCGATTTTAAACCTGCCTATGACTCAGTTATCAGAGAAATGCCTTACAGTGCTATTAAAGCCCTACCTTCATCTAATATACTGATAAACATGGTGCAGGTTTCAATGACAAATGTCCGAAACCGTGTAAAAGTGCAGAAAGACCTGTCAGACCCTTTTACACTTTTAATGGGTTGCAACAGGGAGATGCAGTGACATGGGCGTCTTCATAACTACTTCATAAGTACTTCAGCTGCCTATGATTAAGTTTAAAGAAAAATGCTTTCCTTTGCCTACCTATACCTAATAAAGCGATAAACAAGGTGAAGGTTTCATTGGCAAATGTCCAGTGCTGCTTAAGAGTGCAGAAAGACTTGTCAGAACCCTTTTACACTTTTAATGGACTGCGACAGATCGATGCGTTGGCATGCCTGCTTTTCAGTTTGAAACATGAAGGGCATCGTGAGGTTGGTCGACCAAAACTGCGATGGCTTGATTCTACGACTGAACTAATGATGATGAATGAATCAATATAAAAATTGAAGGGCAGCTACATAATCTAGAATTACTTACAGGAGCGGAGTCCATGATTATCTTGACAACACCAGATCCGAACTTTTGCTCGTATAGCTTTTGCAGTCGCTCTGAAATTTCACTGAGGGAGGTCAGCTTGGGCTCCTTATATATATATTCGACGCCATCGTCTTCTTGGAAATGGGCTTTGCCGAAAAATGCAACCCTGAAATCAAAAGGAATATTTTATTATTTGATAAGAGAATTGGTATTCTTTTTTGTGAATCATTTTTTGTTCCATCTTAATGTAAAGTATAAACCAAACGATGTGATGGAAATCAAAATATCAATGATATTTTTGGTGGCATTGTACATTGTCTATATATTCAATAAAAAGTGATAATGAGTAAGATGAAATTTTCTTTTATTGAATATTTTTTGACATAGCAACCTTTTAGTTTCATCCACTTGATTTATTTTTTCTAGACATAAAATACCCTTCCTAAAAAAAACTCTTGATCCTGATCACCTAAAAATTCCTGCATTGAGGTTACTACCACATCATCATCTTCAAATTTTTCGATCTCTAAGATGTTCCTTTAATATTGGAAATAGATAGAAATAACTAGGGGCAAGGTCCTGTGAGTATGGGGGATATTCCAGTACTTCAAAGCCAGCTTCTTCAATGGCAGCCATCACAACTCTAGACTTGTGTGCTAGGGCGTTATCTTGGTGAAACAAAACAATTTTATCAAGTTTGCCTCTTCAATTTTCACATATTTCATTATGCATTTTTTTTATTTGTTCAGCATATATGCAGCCCCCATTATAGTAGCTCCAAAATCAAGGTATTCAATCATCACGACGCCTCGAACGGCAGATTAAATTTTTAAGGAGTTGATCGTTTCTAGGTCATAGACTGTTGTTTTGTTTCAGGATCGTAATGGTGATCCATATTTCGTTAGTAGTTATGAATCGATCCAAAAAAAGGTCAGGATCCTGTTGTTACAAATGCAAAGAGCATTGCGAAATCTTATATATAAATAAATACAAACGGAGCTGCCATGGAATTCACCGACCGGAGTCGGGCCCATCATAATACTATTTTTTTTTACACTTCTGGGGGTGAGCAGTGGATTCCGGACTTACGAACCGTCTGTGGTAGGTTTAGGACAGCTGTCTTGCCACATGTGAGCGTTCACCTTACCACCCATTCACTCCCACTTCAAAGCCATAGAATTTGAGATGCGCAAATCGCAGTTTTAGATAATTTTTCTAAGAAAGAGTTGATTATTTTTCTGGAAAGGCCAAGATCTTTAAAGAGGTGAAATAGAGATTTAGCCGACAGGCCACGAGCGCCAGCTTCCACCGCGTGAAATGAAAGTGAAGCCGTTCCGGGTTACGGCATTTGCAAGATCATGGTATTTATTTAATTTGTACTGGTGGTCTTTTGGGATATTTGATTCCCATGGAACAGTTAATTCTACAATAAGAGCCACCTTCCGAGATAGAGAGTAAAGAGTTATATCTGGACGGAGGGCTGTGCATCCGAGACTTTCAGGGAATTTATACTGCTTAGAGACCGAATCAACCTCCAGAATCCAATCTGTAGCTTTCTCGATTATTGAGAAAGGTTTTGTAGTTAAATGTTTTTTGCCTTTAGAGCCATCCCGTACAAACTGTATTGGGGGTTTGGAGGATACTGTCAAACCCTTGTTGGCCCGAGCCACTGAGAGACTAATTACCTCGCGAATAACAGCGAGAACTTTGTCATGGCGGTAAGTGTACTGTCCTTGATCTAAGGCCACCTTGCAGCCAGCTAGAATGTGTCTAGCTGTGCAAGGGGTATTGCTACAGAGGGGACAAGAACTATCCTCGGCAAAGCTCCAACGAGCGAGGTTACTGGGGTCTGGAAGTGTATGCTGAAAGGCATTCAAATAAAAATTTCAGCATCTCTGGCGTCCAGTCATAGAGCATTACCTTCCAGTGCATTGGAGGCGGAATGCAAAAGTCCCCAATTGTTGTCCAATCATTCTGGCATTGAAGGTCATTCTAGTTTTTTCTGCACGTCCATAAGCATTCTAGGGGTGCGGAACCTTTCTCATCCCTAAGCGATCATTTAAAATATGCGCACTACCTATCGCCGTTTTCATTCCTTTAGAAAACCATTTTTCCACTTTTTTAACCATTTCTTCAGTGACTAGGGATAGGGCGACTCGATCAAGGGTCATTGTTAGTTGAAGTTCTTTCAAACCTAAACTCATCACACTAACAGGCAACCGTAGAATATGGGAGAACATCACCCCTAATATATCTGATAAGTCTTGAAATCAAGCAAAGATATTTTATTACCGCGCAAAACACCATTTTTCCTTTATCGCCAACTTGCTTGGACAAGACGCAAACAAATGACTCTTATTTTAAAAGAACAAAAGAAAATCAGTTTTTTATAGAATATAATAACGGATGTAATTAGCTATACTTCCCAGTATTTATTTTTATATAGTTTCAAAGAGATTGTAACTCATTATCACTTTTTTGAATGCCCCTAGTATTTATAATATTGCTTAAATTTGCTACCATTATTGACTAAAGTTACGGTTTAGTTAGGCGATACTGATTTAAGATGGTTTACTATAATGTTTACTTATTGTTATTATCTATCTAAATTATTTAAATATTCTTGGTATACACTTTGTTGCAACATAAAAATAAATACAAAATAAATATTATCCTTGACATAAATTTTGATACAGCCAGTTTCGAAACATGACATAAAAGACTTTTGAAGGATTCTGTAGGATTATTTCATATTGTCAAAACGTTAAAGAAGTAATATCCAATTTTAATGTTGCGGGTATTGATGCTTGAATGAATTATTAGACTACTATAAGGGTTCTATTTTAGTTTATTATTTATAATGGGTCAAATTCTATTAGAGAAGTCTGCCCTCTTTTTTGTTCTTCTAATCGGAGCTGATTAAAAAGGAATGACGATGTTGTTTAATTTGGTATCTAATGGAAATTTACCTCCCGGTTTAGCACTGATTTAATTCAGCTTTTCCTTCTAAAATATCTTCTTCTTCTGGGGCCATGTCCAATACCGAATGTTGGCTATCATATTAGCTATAAGAACTTTATTGACGTCAGTTTTAAACAAGGATATGGTAGATTTCTGAAATCAGCTACATAGATTAAGAAGGCAAATATCTTCCGGACCTTTTCTTCTGGCTTTTTTGCCTTGAATTATTAGATGCATATTGTTGTATCTCTCGAGATGATGCATGACATGAGCGATAAATCAGAGTTTGCAGGACTTTATTGTCCTCAATATTTCTATATCCTTAACCCGTCAAGCCCCGCGACTTCGATATCGAAGTCAACTGAACGCGTCCAGGAAAAGTGATTTGATTGGATTTTTCGTGTCATTCCGTATTCAGTTGTATTTTATTTAAATGCACGATGATAGTTGTATCATCGTTCATTTAAATAAAATACAACTGCATACGGAATGACACGAAAAACCCAATCAAATCACTTTTCCTGGACGAGTTCAGTTGACTTCGATATCGAAGTCGCGGGGCTTGAAGGGTTAATCAAATGCTTAAAGACATAGTATCCTACGATAGGCCCACATTTTGAAGACTTCAAGCTGTAAATGTTTAGCTTTCCATCCCGTGTAGTAATAATATTGAGAATATGTAGCATCTTAGAAGTCTGATCTTTAGGTGTAGATTGATGTTTCTTTCTCAAAATACCTTTTTCATATCGAGGAATGCATTTGTGGATTTTTCCATGCAGATTTTTATCTCGTTGCTCATATCCCAGGCGTTGTTCAAATTGCAGCCCAGGTAAATAACATTATCAGTTTTCTCTAGTCGAATTCCGTAAGTTTTAACTACAAAGATGCCTCGAGAGGGTTCTTTAGTGACTATCAGGTAATTGGTCTTTGTGGTGATCGACATCAACCTATATTGGTCATAACATCTCAAAACGTGGTCAATGAGGAGTTGGAGTTCTTTCACACCGCTGGCAATTAGTAAAGTATCATTTATATCTTATATTGTCGACGTTTATATCATTTAACTCGATACCAAAATAAGTACTAATACCGATTCCTCCATCGATGACTAGGTCAAAGCGCTTGTCAGTTTAATTTGTGCGAAATGAATTCATATTTACCGTATCAATGCTACACCTGTGATCTGAAAAAACGGTCTCAATTGTCTACCTACACATCACATTTGGCAAGAAATTTACCGATGGGTTAGACGAGTGTCTCGGAAGGCGAGGCACTTGCGTACTCTCGCCCGGCTTTTGGCTTCGCGTAAACGAAGAATTGGAAGGGCGAGGGAAGGGAGCGGCAGTAGGGGAGACGACCGGCAGTACAATTCGAGCTCGTCGCCGGCGGGCGAGTCGCCTGGCTCGAATCGCGGGCCGCGAGGCGAAGGCTCGAAAGAAGCAATCACGCGAGGCGAGTCGCCGACTTCCCTATTGCGTCGCGCGGCCGCTCGCCTCGCGTAAAGATGGAACGGAGCGAGCGTCGTACCTGTAGAAGCGTCCGAGCATGCGGCGGCCGGTGCGCGAGACGTCGACGACGGCCTGGCAGGCGGCGGCCAGGCGGCGGTAGTGGCGCGCCAGGCCGGGCCAGTCGCCGCGCCGCTCCAGCAGCGGCAGCAGCAGGCGGCACAGCGGCCCCAGCAGCTCGAAGCGCTCGCCGCGCTCCAGCCACTCCGCGCTCGCCGACAGCTGCTCCAGCAGGGACTGCTCCGTGTAGTGGACGTCCGCCGCGCCTGCCACGACCGGACATATCATTCGTTGAAACCGCCACATCGCCGCACGAGCGGATTACATTTTTGACCGACAAAATACACAACCCGCGACGATGCGACCGCCGATCGTATAAGATGCGACTCGCTCGACGTCACCGCGCAGGATGAAGGCAAATGGATATGGGTTCGCGCATTCACGAGACGGATGGCGCGATGGACTGGCGCGATGTATTGGTACTCACGGTCTAACGGTGCAATGATTTGGCGTTGAGCCACGGCTTGGCGCGATGGATTATGGAGCGACTGGAAATCCAGATTTTTACCTCGCGCCAAATTATTTCACACTCACGGTCAAATTTTGGCGCGATGGAGTGACCGTGAATGGCCACCTTAATATGAGTATGTGGTTTTAAGCCAGCAAATTCAATGCATAAAAATCAGGTCATGCCAATAATATAGGGTGACTTTTTAGTTACCAGTGTCCTTGAAGAAGGCAAATAAGGCAGTGTCCTTGAAGAAGGCATTAAATAAACAATATTGGCGATATTTTACCTATCGCTAAATGGCGCATCGTGCTCAAAGCTTTTACTTTTCAGAGAAAAATGATTTTTTTTAGGAAAAAAAATAATTTTCTTTTCCACATTTTTCTTATCAAAATTTGCTATTTCCTAGTACTAATTCACCTACTTCAAGGATGCCGGTAACTAAAAACTCAACCTGTATACATATGTAACACAATTTTATAAAAATTGACACATCCCATTTTGCCTTTCATGTATCGATAAATATTTGAAAGATCAGGGCTAATAGAAACAATGATTACAACAAAAAAAAAGTATTCATGATCCTTACCTAGAAGGTTCTATAAATAAAATTCAGGCCCAACATTTTTTTTACAAAAAATATATATTTAATTGAATGAAATATTGACGCATATTTGTATATAACTAAACCAGTTTTGTCATAATAACAGAAGATGGTAAATGCCTCTGCTGTAAAATTCTTGTGGACAGAAATCAATGAATGCTTTGAAGGCTCTTTTCGCAGCCTCTTTGTTTCAATATCCTCTCCCCCCCCCCCCCCTCCCCTGTTAAAAGTTATCCAAAATCGAGAATTCAAAGATGTTAGAGCAAGGTCAAAATCTGTTGGAGCATGGTCTGTCGGGTGAGTGACGAAGACTCCAGCTGCAACTTTTGCATTTTTGCAACAGTTTACTGTGAAATGTATTGCCGTACATCGTCATGAAGAAACAGTGGCGAAGAGTGATTGACCATTGTCTGCTTAATTACAAGCTTCTACATCATTGCTTACACTTCCTGGCTGTACACATTTGCTTTAACTGTTGTGATAGAACAAAAGAAGCAGTAATGGATATCCCAAATAATACTAATTTTCAACTTTTCATGATTGCACACTCGAAAATATCCGAGCTATAACTAACAACAGAAAGACAATAACGACGATTATGATTTTGGAAAAGAAATACCATGGCTTTAAATTTAAATTTATTTGGATTTGATATTCCCACTCAAACCGTAGTTATCAAAGTGGCCAGTGTAAAGAAAAAGTTATGAACCTAATACATATTATAGAGAGATGTTATCAGTGAATGTAAAATTACAAAAACAAATAAAAAAATTAAGCACCTATGATTTGCATTAAAAAATATTGGCGGGATACCATTTTTCTGATGTTGCATGCTTGTAGGTATCTCTCGGATAGAATAGGTATTGTCATTGGAAACTAGATAGGTAGTACTAATATCTCACAAATTTGGTTGCAAAGTTTTAAAATGCATAATATTTTAATTTCATTAGTATACTCATATGTAAGTCGACGCCCTGTGTAAATTCCGTTTTGGTTTCCTTTCTCTATCGACTTTATAAACGTTTTCAACGTTTTCATAATGCATCAACATTGTACATAACCAGATCTGTTTTATTTAGTTGTCGTCCAAACAAATTGTATATAAATAATGAAATGGATAGCTGAATCTGGGCGGTAAAGCTGAATGTACTTGGTACAGATGTCAGATCTTAAATTTCAATCTTTTCTGAAGTCCTATCTGTAGATACACATTGTGGCAGTAATGTAGTTCCACTTCCAGGCGTTTCAGTATGAAAAAATAAGTCTTTAGCTGAATAGTGTTTTATCTGTTTCTCGATTTACTGTTACTAGTGTCACCTAACGAGCGCAACTTAGTTGGGTGACTCAGTCGTCACAACAATGTATTTGTTATTTTCAGTGGGTGCATTGAAACTAAAATAATTGAAATACATTTGTATATGCTTTACTATTGAAATAAATAAAAAAATCTGAATAGTAATATTAGCGAAGGTGTCTCAGTATTAATCACTATTATTGTCACCTTATTAATCACGGACTAAACCTAAAACTTAAAATATATATTTATATATCTTTTTCAATACATTTTTCGATAATTTGGATTTTAATTTGCGGAAGATTATTCTACAAGAAAAACTGCTGGAAAATTATTTACAATTTTATCGATTAAGCCCTTATTATTGAGAAAAAATACTGTACAAAAATGTACCAAAAAGTTGTACCAAAATGACTGTTTACTCACTTTTCCGGAATAATGTGCTATTAAAGAAAATCTTCTAAACAAAAAATGTTCGTTGTAGAACTCTTTTATATGTACCTATATATTTGCGATGAACCGGTCTGTGCTAATTTTTCTACAGTAGGTACCAATAACCGTATCCTCAAACGGCGCTATCCCTAAAGGCATCACTAAACGAAAAGGCGAGCTTATAATAAACGAACTTTAAGATAATATACTGCAAAATATAAACATATATAAAAAACGTATATTTAATTCTTTGTGGGCAACCAAACCAAAACCGTTTGTGCCACACTAAATAAACAATAGCCTATAGGCTATAGTCAATTATTATAGTCTACTATCTTATAAGATAGTAGACTATTATAATTGACTCCATTATATTTAAGAGGCCTATTACAAAATAGCGTAGGTATTCTTTTAAAATGAGTTTAAAAAATGAACGCATTTTTTTTTGGATGTAACTATAAAAGATAGGATAAATAAATAAAAAAATAAATAAATAACTATTCAACCCTGGGAGAAAACCGCGGCACTGAGCGCTCTTCTCTTGCGCAAGCAAATATATACACAATTTCTAATTGTTTTTTGCAGTGTTTTCTCCTTTCTAATGACAATAATTTATATTATGTCGTATTGCTAAAAGAGTGAACTTTAATATAGTATAAGTATTATATAAGAATCTTATTTTATTTCTGAGAAAATTAGAATGATACAGGAAGTTTTTTTTTAAATTTTGTGTAATTGTAAGTAATGTATACCTTGGATATGTGGTCAAAAAACGAAAAAATAAGGCCGCTATGGTCAACAAGAATACATGACGGACATAAAAAAAAATAGTATACGGTTTTCGTTGTAGTGATATTACTGTATTAAGGAGCTCAAAGTTTGCCTTCCGAGCGTTTTACGAATAACGACTTTCGGAAAATGGGCTGAATAAGTAAATAATATTCGTTATATCTAAAATTAAAGGCCGCTATGGTCAACATCAAGAAATGGTCCAGGTAATTCAGTAATTAAAGTTTGTAGAAATCTCTTCATTTCTTGGAATTAGAACGCCAAAAATCCACTTTTCTTGCCTTTCTGGAAAAAATATGTGATAGGGCTCTTAAAAAAAACCCTTAAGAGTCGGCAAGTAAAAGTCGGCTTAAACCCGAAAAACATCATTTCGTATCACATTAGCAGTACTTAACAATATGAATGGCTTATTTAAGTTTAAGTTATGTCTCATTTTGTAAAACTCTTTATTACTTTCAAAAATGATTTTACTGATATTGCCCACCCACGAGCTTATAATAAATTTAAACATAAGATTATATATATACTGCAAATTATAAAAATATTGAAAAAAACGTATCTGTCATTTCTTTGTGGGCAACCACGCCAAAACCGTTTGTGCCACACCTAAATAAACAATAGCTTATAGTCTAATATCTTATGAGATAGTAGAGTATAATAATTTACTCCATTATATAAAAAACCTCTTAAGGGTCGGCAAGTAACCCGAAAAACAACATTTCGTATCACATTAGCAGTAATAATACGAATTGCTTATTTAAGTTTAATTTATGCCTCATTTTGTAAAACTCTTAAATACTTTCAAAAGTGCTTTTACTGGTATGACGCTGCCACCCACGAGCTTATAATAAAACTTGAACTATAAGATTATATACTGCAAAATATTTTAAAAAACGTATATTTCATTTCATTGTGGGCAACCACACCAAAACCGATTGTGCCACACCTAAATAAACAATACGTTATAGCAATTATTATATTCTACTATCTTGTAAGATAGTAGACTATAATAATTCACTCCATCATTTAAAAACCTTTATAAGGGTCGGCAATTAAACCCGAAAAACATCATTTCGTATAACATTAGCAGTAGGTAATAATACAAATATCTTATATAATTTAATTTATGTCTCATTTTGTAAAACTTAAATGCTCTTAAAGATGCTGTTACTGGTATGATATTCCCACCCATTCCAAGCAGTTATCGCCAAAGATAACCCATTTAATCTCAAAATCAAAAACTCTCAAATACTAATTAGGCCCCTTTTATCATCAAAATTCAGCTTAATTTCATTATTTTTAGTTTTTGCCGAATTTTACGGAAAACAATGAAATCTGAAAGATATCTAACTTTTTAAAGGGGTTTATCACTTACTAATTTAGAAATTGATACAGGGATATGTATTTTATAAATTGTAATCTAAAATTTTTAAACCATTTTGTCTCGTATTTATCGATATTTCCCCGCGAATTTATCGATATTTCTCATAAAGATATAGAAGATTATTAAATAAGACATCGCTTGAAACTTTATATCAACGGTCGGCAACTGGCGGACCGCGGTCCAAATCCGAACCGCGGAAGGTTATACATGTCGATGTATGTACCGAAAACACTGGACCGCCAAAAAATCCTAACCGATGTTTTTTTGTAGATAATTTACTAGGAAACTGCAAGTTTATATATGATCTTATACAATAGGTGACTGCTTTCAGTCGCAAGCTAAATATCTTTGAAAAAAGATATTGAAAATCAAGAATTTATTTTTTACCATCAAATCGCGAATATAAAACACTGCAATATATAAAAGTTTTATGCCAGATCTTGAGAAGGAATATCAAGATTCCAAGACTTTGAGAGATAGGGAAGCTGTCGCAATTCCTAAAATCGCTTATGAAGTTTTCACTGATGTTGCTGCGAAGTTGTACAGTCTTTCAAAGCCTTCACTTCAATTGGAGATAATTGACTTATACGTACAGGAAGATGTTTCCTTGCAAATGTACAAAACTGTGTCCACTGAAGAATTTGGAGTAAACATGTTTCGGAAAAGTATGCTAATTGCATCATACCCGCTTGGCTTCAGATACGAGATATAAGAAATATATCACTCAAATAATTATTTTTAAAAAACATATTGCTGTAGGTCTTCAAACTCTACTCGTATTAGTTATTAGTTGTTCCTTGCGAGAACCGAACTATAAAAACTTGAACTCGAACTATATAAAAATTACTCTCATTTATTGGCTCATTCTTATATTGCAAAAGAGCAAAGTAATTTTTGAATCAGAGAATAAATGAATTGCAACCAAATTGCAAATAAATGAGAATGTAAAGCCATTTGCGATTTTTTCCAAAATTACGCGTTTTTTCTACAGCAGGGGTTCCCAAACTTACTCGTATCACGCCCTCCCTGCTGCCAAAAGAAAATGCTCACGCCCTTGCTTATGATATAATTACATAAAGCAGTAAAAACAAAACAAATTAAACAATGAGACGGATGAGCTTGTATTTTAAATCAGGTTGACAATTCTTGGTTAAATTGAAGAAAGTGCTCAGCGTAAATCTCCGGCAATATCGAGTTTGTTTCTATACTTCGTTTTAATTGCTACAACTGATGAAAACGCCTTTACAAATACAAAGGCAGCGCGTGCTCTGCTATGGAGGGATGCACTTGGAAATACTGGATCCAAAGCAATGTTTTATCCATCATTTCAAAATCGTATTTGGCAGCAGAATCATTTTTAATTTCCAAAGCCTGTCCGCTGAGGGCCCTATTCTATTGAGAAAGAGAAATGTAGAAATATTAGGTATACAAGACGTGGTTGTATGGCACCTGTGGTACGATTAAAGGGGAAGGTCGTGACCGTTGTACTGTATCAGCACTCAGGAGCCTGCGCCCCCATGGAATGTCTTCACGCCCCCTTTGGGGCACACCCCCCACTTTGAAAATCATTGTTCTACAGGATGCAATTCAAGGCGTGCACTGGAGTAATGACCAAGTAACAATCTCCACCCCTTCGCAATGTGTTATGAAGATAACGGGAAAACTTAGTTTCTTAATTTCGTCGCAATCTCAGATTGTTTGAAACACGATACAATAGCCGTCCACTTAGTGGACTATATCAGCGTGGTTTAATTACTTGTTTAAAGAAAACATTGGGTTCATTGGGAAAAATATTTTACTTTTCTGATGGAGCGAAAATAAACAAGAAAAAAACATAAATCTGTATTATCACAAAGATGATTTTGGTGTAAGTGCAGAATGGTACTTTTTCGCTACGTAGCGTCGTCGCATGGAAAAGAGCCTTGCGAAGGTTTAGGAGGTACAATTAAAAGATTAGCTGCAAAAGCCAGTTTGCAGAATATAAATAACCCTTTAAATAACCCTGCCAAATTTTCCACGTGATTCAACAAAAATATTAAGATTGGTAATACCGAATTCTTTTATCTTCAAGATTTATGCAACGGAAGGCCAACACTCCAAAACCGTTTCAAAAAAGCCAACATAATTCGCGGCACTTTAATGGACCATTCATTTACATAAAACAAAAAAATGGAAGTAAAATCACATCGTTAGCTAATACATTGACTATTGCAAATGTCTGCAAAAACGTTCATTAATTTATGCAAATGTTAATTTATGCTACAAATTTTTCATCATCATCATCTCTGTAAACGCACTCTGCTTGTACGCGTCAACTTAAGAAGGTATTCTGGTCGAGGCCTAAATTTTAGACATTTTTCCGAGAAAGTTAAAAAATTAAAACATTTTTACAATCTATTTTTTTACAAAAAATTTATTGACGTTTCAGGAATACCAAAAAAACACCAACAAAAATTCAAAAAGTTAAAGGCTAGTGAAGTGGGGGCTAAAAAAAGGTACGGCCTGGTCGACATCTTTCCAACCGTTGTAGTGTTATGAAACAAAGAACAATAAAAAAATCTTTATTAGTAAAGACGTCGCTATGATCTGGACCTTGGAAATAAATATGTTCTTTTTTTCCGCAAAATGGCGACGATTTGAAAAAAAAATGCCACTTTTTTATTATTACATTTTTTTTAATGTTTTTTTTTCAAAATCCATGGTCTTGGATACATAGGGATAAGCTAAGATGATTTCCACCAAATTTCTAATAAATCGTTTAAGTAGAACTTGAGATATCATGTCAACTAGTTCGAAAAAAGTAGTTTTGAGGAAAAAGCCTTTAAAGTTCGAGGCAAAGTTTCCAGAGCGTAACTCAGATAATGGTACTACATTCTCACATTTGGTTCTACTTCAAAATTAACCTTTCCTGAAGTTCTTACAGTTCAACGAGTTGTTCTAGCTTTATAATCATGAAGTCGGGGATTACATTATAGTACGGGGTCTATTGATCGATTCGTTCCGGCACGATCGGTTTATTTGCCACGTCACAAAAGTCACTGTAACTCCGAAAATAATTCGAATTTTGAAAAATCCTTTAGAGGACATATTCTTTAAGGTCTAAACTTTGAAAATATGCAAAGGAAAAAAAAGATTATTTCAAATTCCTACATCAAGGTGGCCCTGTACGGACACCGCAACTGCGACCCGCGCGTGGTCTTAAAAGCTTGCTGTTTCATCTCACCCATTGTTGCAAAGAGAGGGACTGTAGAACGACGAAAGAGATAGCAACGACGAAAGAGATAGAACGACGAGAGAGAGATAGAACGACGATAGAGATAGCGCTTTGTAGAACGACGAAAGAGATAGCAAGGTATTCAAACGGAAACAAACCGAATGATCTTGTAAATTCTTGTTCCAGGAAATAAATGTTTTTGACCAAACCGTTATCATTAAAACCTTCAGGTAAAATTATTTTTAATCTTCTTTACATGTACGAGGTTTGCCTCGAAATATTTTTTAGTTTTCATTATTTGTAAAGTAGATTACGGCTCGCCAAACTGAGGTGAAATTGAGACCAAATTTACGGTTTTTAGGGCTAATAACTAGGATGTTGATAGAAATTTCGAAGTTTTGGCACTACATAATCTTAGTTTTAACTTTAGTGATCTCAAATGAACTCAAATCTCAATATTAAAATGCGTATTAACGTCGCAATCGATTACGGGCGTTTGTATAGAGAGTCGAGCGGAAAGGGCCCTTTTAAGCCGCCCAGCACGCGTGGTCACACTCTATTAAATAATGTTTTAAATATAGAGCCCGTTGGAAAACCTTTTTTTAATTTTCGATGTTTCTTTGGAATTAAAGTGGGAACACGATGATTTTTTTCCAAAATTTTTAGTTGTGGAGTACCTAAATGTTGAAAAATGCTAATGAAATTTATAGTCAAAATAATAACAATTGAATAACATCAACCGCAAATTATAAATACACTACTACAATAGAATAAATCAAGGTCTTTAAAATCGATTTGTTGCATTTTCGTACGACTTAAGGGTTCGACAAAACATACAGTAGGTTGAATGTTCGCACGACCGACGATTTTCGTGATTTCTTGCAAACTTTCAACAGTAAATATCTTCTTTTTAAAAAATCCCATTTTTTCGCGAAACACGACCTTTATTATTTCACGCAAAGAATGCATCTGCAATATCTAAAAAAATCGGAATCGTCAATTAAAATTAAGTGTTCGGTTTTTTATTTTGGTTATGCGATGTGTTGTTTTGGCGTTTCTGCTTGTATCCTGCTGTTCACTCTTACTCCCTTAAAATAGAGATCATTTCAAAAAATATCGGCGCACGAGGTCCGAAGTTTGCGCACATCTATAGATGTATAATAGTGTAGCGCATAGTTAACTATTAGAATCGGATGGTTTTCCCGCACGGTATATATACGGCAGTGATACGCCGGCCGCTGAGATACGATGGTTGCACCGACGTCGAACGCGACCGCCGCCGCCGCGCTCGCCGCGCTCGCCGCGTTCGCCGCGTTCGCCGCCGCGACTCCGACGCCGTTCGACGCGACGACGCCACTCAACGACAGGGACGACGACTTACGAAACGCGCCGGTGGTCATGACACACCTGGTACGTCTTCATACAATATTGTTTCCGCGAATTCGAAAACGCTTCGCTTTCATCTTCTTACGTCCGGAACAATTCTTCCGGTGGAATTCTGTAGAGTCCAAATCGTTTGGGATGGCTCAAAGATGATAGAAACGATATCTCACAAACTCCGCATAACCTGAATTGTCTGACGAACGACTACATGAAGGTCTCAAGACAGCAGGTTCGAAAACAAACTTTATGCAAAGATTTATAATACGAAAATGAATTTATAATACTAAACTTCCGAAAGTGGTATCTGTTTTACGTTATACATAACTACACGCTTCTATACGTTTTAGGGTTAAAAAATAAACGAAAAATTAATGTTTTTTTGTTTTTTTTTCTAGAGTTTGTTTCGATTTCTTGTGAAACTTTAAAATGGGCGGTTTTATTATCATACGACAATCTCTTATACAACCAACCCTACTATGAAGTGTTTATATGTACGTATGTGTGCGTGTAGCATGTGTGTAAATGTGTGTCTTATCATTGCATTCGATCGACATAATTGAAGTGCAATTCTGTTAATTTTATCCTGACGGAAAATTGTGACCCAGTCGGCAAACGAACCCAGGACCTTACAATTTAAGATCAGGCGAGCTAACCACTATGCCACCGAGCCGTGTCAACCGTGACAGTCCACATTTTTAAGATTACTATTTTTTAATTCATTTATATAGGCTAACAGATCTTCTTAATATGTAATTGTATTTATTATATTTTCAAAAAATACATTCCAATGACGTGAAATCAAGGTTGTGGTCGGCGATCTTCATCTAAAGTGATATATAAATATTTTAAAAATTACTTTATTAAAATATTTATAGTTTTTCACTTTTTAGGTAGCTGAATGCAGGCAAGTCAATTCTATCTACATATATCTATGCCAAATTTTACGTCGATAATTGCTTTAAAACTGGCCGAGATAATCGATGGCAACATACATCCGGACAGACGAATACATCTATTTAACATGGTTATGTGGTATGCTTTGATACGGAACCATAATAAAACGTAGGTACTTAGTTAAAAATTCGACGATATCACGATAATGTTTGCTCCCTATAAACTGTATTTTAAAGTATTGGACTATTTCTTTTTCCATATTTATGACAGTTTCTCTTACTTTTAACAAAATTCAATGATCATTAGAATCATGACATCATTCACATATTTTAGTTATAATGTCTGACATGTATATCTGATATTTATATATCTGACAATAAAAATCATGATTTCAATTGAATATTATCAAAAATAGGGGAGACTGAGTGAGAGATTTTATATAATAGTTAGGAATATGATAGTTTCTTACGAATAAATAATTTGTTTACGTTGGTAACAGAATGAAGAATTTAATTCAGACAAAATTTCTAAATGTTATTGTAACAATAATTAAATGATATCTACGCAACTATGTATTATGTAATGTATTTATTTTATTTATTTATTTATTTAATTAATTTAACAATGCTAAGTCTCACTAACAATCATATCAATAAAAAAATATAGTATTAAAATTAAAATTGAACACGGCTGATATGAGCATTAGTAGGTATGTACTGCTGCTGTCCAACTAAGTGCCAGGACTTGTTCCAGGGCAGCGAGCTCTCTAGTTTTTAGTTCACATATATTCGGCGATTTGAAAAAAAAATAAAGAAAATAAAAAGGAAAAGAAATATATATATTACCGTCACCATTACAAATTATAACTAATAATCACTAAATAATGATCACAACAGGAAATATTTAAAATAAAACACATAAAATAAATAATCGTGTTAATAAAATAAAATAAATTGACAAATTAATAGCACACAATAGTCACCAAAATTATTAAATAAATAATAGTAATAAATAAAAAGTCAGCGAAAATAATAATAAGCATTGTCAAGGATAGGATTTAATGATGGGAACTGTCTCGGTATATTAATTTATGAATATTTTGCCGGGTGTCATGTTTTAGCCAGGAATCAATCTTGGCTTTAAAAGAAGAAAAAGACTCAGGCGCATACATTTTTAAATCTTCTTCTAGCATATTAAAGATCCTGGGGGCTATGTACACAAAATGCCTCTGCCCAAAAGTGGTCTGCATTCGAAGGACGTCGAAATGTATAGTTCGAGATTGCCGCGTGCAGATTGTTTGCTGAGTTCTTATCGCGGACTCTAAATTAGTTTGATACTCACAGAGCACCGCTTTCACGTATAGTTGTGGTACGTCAAGCACGTTATATTCTCTGTAGAGATCATCTGAAGAGTATCTCCAAGGCTTTCTTTTTATATTTTTTAGTACTAGCTTCTGAGCTTTAATCAAAGACTCCATGTCAATTTTCGCTGCACCTCCCCACCCTATGATCCCATAGGTTAGGATGGATTGACACAGGGCATGGTATACTATCTTAAGTGTCCATTGGTCCAGGATGCCTCTAAGGTCTTTGAAAACATACGTGAGTTTTCAACTTTTGCCGACAGCTCCATTATGTGGGTGCTCCATTGTAACCGGTAATCAATAAATATACCTAGATATTTAATATTATCAACTTTATTAAGATTAACACAATTGCAATTTACGGGGTTAGGACAATCTCTGTGGAGTTTCAGAGTATGCTCTTGTTTTGGTTGAGCTACACTGGTGGCACTAAATGTTATGTACATAGTTTTTTGCGCATTGAGTGATAGTAGTGCACCATCTAACCACAATGTTACCTTCTGGAGGCCCAGAGTTGCTTTTTCAAAGGTTTCTTTCCAAGTATGTCATTAAGACAATAAATTTTGACGTCTTCGATTTGACTTCGATAAAGCCGCTGCCATTTCCGAATGGGGTGCAGCCTTTGTCAATGACAACGATTCTCTCTCATATATCAGAACAGCGAACACGTGGCATCGAAGTATTACGCGAATCTCGAGATGGAAGTCTTATCAATACCTTTTGCATTCGTCCGGTGTTGCTTGTGCTTTTGCACATTTAAACATGTATTAAATGTATCGATTTCACCAGCCGGTTTGGATTTATACCATTTTATGCGAATACTGCAGTCTACGAAAACAATAAACATATGGCTTTTAAGATGACGAATGCAGTCGCGTCATGTCAAAGCAAGGACATATTGGGCCCGATTGAGTTTCTTCGTGAACTAAAATTGGAACTTAAAGTTAGAACGGAATATGAAATGAACTATTTCCCGCATTCCTGCACCAAAACTACCTGTCGAATTCATAAACGCTCGAATAAGTTTGAACACATTTCATGCGGTCTTTTTAGCTGCTTTATCTGTGGGTAGTTTTAATGCGGAAAAGTGACAACCGGTCATTTTACAATCCGCTCTGACGTACTGCTTGCTCTGTCTCGTTTACATGAACTACTTTCCGATTTCGGTTCAAAAAGAAACGCAATCGAGCCCATTAAATCTACATTTTGATCGATCAAGTTGGAAGAATTGTTAATATGCAACATATTGTTATGCATTTATATTGTTAAGCAGTCTGACCATTTGTTTCGAGTTCTGTATTGCATTCAGTGTCCACTGATGAATTTTCAGCCTATCCAAAACACTGGGGGTGGTACTAATTAAAATTACACCTTTCCTAGTACGCCAGCGCCAGGTGTCCCGGAGTCTGGCCTGCTGACTACCCCAGCATTCTATGGCCAAAATACTGTCTGATCTGAAAGTATCAGCTTTTACAAAACTCTTGCATTTTTTTGCCGCTGCCTCTTGTACTACACCATTGCATTAAATGGGATTAGCAGCATTGCGAGTAATACATATTTCGCAGAATCGATGCTTACTGAAACGAGTTATTTTTTGTATGTATAAAATTACGATACGGGTCGCTATACAATAGGTCTTTTAATGGCCACACTATTTTTATTGTAATTGATTGCCGATTGCCCATTTTTTCTGCGGTAATCATGAACGCAGCAAAAATATAGCAAATTAGAATTAAATTTGACACGCATCAGTTTCTGCTTGAACAATGGAACAATCATTAGAATAATAAATATATGATGCGATATGAAATAAGAAAAGAAAAATTGACTTCATTAATAAAAATGCCCTTCGATAAAATATAGTATGTATTTGAAATGTTCCGAATCTAAAAACTGTTCATGTAGTGAAGGTCAGTTTATGATCATTAAAATAATGATCCTCGAATATATGTCATTGTATTGTCAAAACATAAAGCCGAAGATTATACGGAAATAGATGACTGGAAATAATATTTTTGATAGCACTAATTAAGCAAAGACAGCGCGGAAGTTGAACTGACAGAAATTTCCGGAAAATGTAAATAGACAATAACATGTCATCAAACATTATCACGAAAAGAAATGCTTTTTTTTTTAGATTTTCCGACATGGAGACAGGACACCGGACGTGGAGGAAATGGAGCTGTACCCGGAGAATCCTTATATGGGAAATACGTTTTGCCCATTCGGATTGAAAGCACTTACTAATGTACGTTTAGGTTTTTTATTTTCGTTTATTTCAGAATTTATATTACATTCGCGTTAGTATTTGATTTAAATGTATAGCGGAATTTAAACATTATTAAGTGTAGCTCGTATATGAGATATTCCAAACAAAATTTCACAATGTGATTTCGGACAACAAGACATCTGTGTACCAAATGTCAAGTCTCTAAGTCTAATATTTCAAGATTGAAATATGACTAGTGCGCTCCCTGGTGGTCTGATTTTAACTACAACTTTTGCCACGACTAAATAAAGAGGTGGGGGGGGGGGGGTTTGGGAGGGGGGGGGGGGGGGTAACATAATGCCAAGCGCCATTTCTGCAAAAATCGAACTGGTGGAGAATTCTGGTGGGGAAAAGTAAGAACTATGATTCTGGAGAGTCGGTTTCACGATTCCACCGATAAAGCGCGCGGGAGAGCCATCGCACTGTTTCCCTTAGTCATTGTTTACGAATCGCTCGAGGCAAGATAGTGTCAAGTGACAATGCGGCGAAACAATCCTGGCAGATCCTGTGTCCGGCGGTTACAGTTTACTGAAAAGGAAGATGAACAAGTCTTCAACGATGAACACCAGCTCTCATCTGACGACTCCACAAGCAATTCGGACACCGACACTTCAATAAATGTAAGTGACGCTTGGCATTGTCTTCCGCCTAACCTCAATTTCCAGTTTTGTCGCTAGCATCTCAGCACTGATCTTCATTCCTTTATTGGTATAACTTTGATCTTATACGTTAATTCTTATCTTCGATCTTATAATTTAGAGTAAGAGTATAATATTCTAGTCTTCATTATTCATTGATAATTCCACTCTAGAATGCGATACCTTATAATTTGAATAACTTGTTGGTGCAACATAATGCCAAGCGCCTGGTCAAAAAAAAAACAGAAATCTAAAAAGATATGAAAAATAGGCCTATGTTGTTAACAAAAATGGGATGATATACTCATGAAGATATGTACAATTGCTTTCGAAACTCATCTAGTCTCCAAATCAAATTCCCAGATTTGAGGATTTGATCAAACTTTCAAATGCGTTTTTCTCGAAACTTGATAAATGGCGCTTGGCACTATGTTACCCCCACCTCTTCAAATGATGCCTTCATGCAAAATTACAGCTTAATCAGATTAAGCGTTTGGGCGCTATAGTTGGGGGATAGACAGACACACAAGCACAGAGACAGACTTCCATCTGAAAATGGTCTTAATCTCCTCAGGGGGGTTCATCATAGGTATTTCTGTCTTCATCTCAATTTTTTAACTTTCCTGGCAGAGGAAAGAATTGTAAACGCACTTCTGTGTGTGTATTCCTCGACGATAGCGCCCAAACGCTTCATTCGATTGAGCTGAAATTTGGCAAGCAGGCATCATTCGGTCATGGCAAGAGTTGAAAAGATTGTAGTTGAAATCGGTCCACCAGAGGGCGCACTAGTCATACCGTAATCTCGAAATATTGCAGCTAGACTTGAGTTTCGGTACACAGATGCCTTGTTCGACCGAAATTGTGGTTGGAATAACTCGTATACAAGCGACGCATTTTTTTAAATACCGCCGTATTTAAGAAAATACTACATCATTAAAAAACATTTTAATACCACGGAAATACTACAAAATACTACTTTTGCTACCTTAGTCACTTGACACAATCACTTTTGGGTGGGGGCGGGGTTTATCAAGGAGGGGGTTGGCGGGGTGGGATTTTGAGGGTGTTTTGCAGGGGGGATTGTCTGCTTGCCGGGAAAGTCTTGGAGTGACACAACCGATTTTTTTAGCATATTTACAATATTTTCCTTGTTGTCGGTTGATGGGCCGGGAAATTTGACGAACGGTGTAGAGGTGTGTTTTACAAATCACTGTCGCTGGTCTGCGATGTTAGCTGGCGCGAGTCGCAAGTATTAATACCTATTTGGCAAATATTTTCACGGCCAGCAGCTGACACACCGACAGGATTGGTTCTGCTATCCGCAGTCGGCATTAGGTACAGCAATTCGCATACAGCTCATTGTAATAATTGTATATGTACTACCTTAATAAGTATAGTAAATCAACTGAGACTAATTTGTTGTAATTAAAGTCATCATCGTGAGAGTGAACCAAAGAACAATGCGCTAAAAGCTAATAAAATATTATAATTTACAGGCTGGAAAATTGCGTTTGTACAGACTGGGAAGGCAGCTACGTGGAGAATACGACGATCTGCTGAGTAGAAGTTATATTCCTGCGCAGGTAGACACATCTCTAATTTAAATGATAAAAGAAATTAATATCGTAATATGTGTATTATGTGCATTATGCTATAGATTACATTAGACTAGGGCTGCCATCCGTCCCGGTATATCGGGACTGTCACCGTTAATGAGTCCTATGCCCCGACGCTCTGAGAAACACTAAAATGTCCCAAAATCTGAGCAAATCGCACAATGAATGAATGATTTAATTTAATTAACTGGGGGGCGACTTTCACTTTTTAGGCGACTGCCAAACAAAAAAGGGTATAATGCGTTCAAGGTACATCTATGTATGTATTCCGTTTCTTTATTCCACCATAACTTCTAAACACTTAAACCGATTTAGACGTGTGTGGTATTGTTAGAACCGTTAGGTCATATCGAGTCTCACTTAACTGTTCAAATATTAAGTAAGTTGTTGTCTAAATATCCAAATGTCAATAAATTTATATAAATATATCGTGTTTAGTGCCAAATGAAAGGTCTGAGAGTACGTTTAGGATATATACATGTATCTATATGGATAAATACATACAATAGTTTACTTTATGTAACGGCAGTCGTGGTTTTTTATTCTTTTTAATGTATTTACTTGTCTCGCTCAGGAGACAAATAAGTTGGCGGGGGTACGTATCTGAAAAAAAAAATAAGTCTGAACGTGCATCTGAAGAGTGGAAATACGGAGTCTGTGGAAGAGATATGGATTTACATTTTGAATGAAACTGAAAGAAAATCCAGGAAGAATAATCTAAATACTAAAACTACGCCAATATTTGTTTGCAATAGATTGCTTTCTCCGTTGGGATTCTCATATACATAACGTGGCTACGAATGTGCGAATCCTTGGATATATTTTCAAAGAACTGAGGAATATTCTGGATTCCAAAACACTAAAAACTGTTTATTATGCTTTATGTGAATCGCTTATTACTTACGGCATAATTGGATGGGGTGGATGTGGTAAAACCTGCTAAAACCATTGCAAGTTGCGCAGAAATTTATATTAAAAATTATTCTACGTAGACCATATCGCCATCCCACTAATGAACTTTATAAGGAAGTAACTTTATACGAACTTTGTAACTCAAATTTAGGAATAATTCAGAACCGGCGACCAACGAGACAAGTTTTAGAAAATAGCTTAATAATACCCAGAGGCAAAACATCATTTGGACAAAGACATGACTCTTTCATTGCGCCGAGATTTTACAATCTGATCAATATGGAAATAAAAATAAATTTGACATTTAGGGAATTCAAAAATAAATTAAAGAAATGGTTATCGAATCATGACAGACTAACCATACATCAAATGTTAGAAATAATAGTATAATAAAACTTAGGTGCACAAATTGTTAACATATTTTTAAACATATATGTTAAGTATATTTTAACATTGAACTAACTACCAAAAATTATTTGACTTTGACAATGAAGTATACTTTTTAGACTAGGTATTTTTATATTAATAAATATTAATGACTGTTTCTTTCTTTTCTCACATATAACTTTATTTATTTTATTTTATCGAACTTTATATTATATTTATTGTCGATTATATAATGGAATTGCATTTTATTTATTATATTATCTTTTAATATTTTGTTATTATTATTATTATTTTTTATTTTTTATTTTGAAGATCACATGTTAGGGCAATTTAGTGTTATTAGCTTTTTACTAAAACTTGTACATTTGCAAGCAATCAAGCAAACATGATTGTAATATTAGAGTCCTGTCCACCCTAGAACGGGCTAGTCCCAGTTGGGTGACAGAAACATATAAGCAAAAGGTTAAGGTTTTGCGTTTCGGTTCCTGTTATCTTTATAAGCTAATCAATGTTTCATAGTAATTAATTCTTAAATAAAATAATAAATTCCCGTCCACACCGCTACAGTGGAAATGGTGTTTTATTTAATATTGGCCCAGTGGACTGATAAAAAAGGTTCTCTTTAGCCAAAAACTGTGGAGTCAATATTACAGTTTCAGATGAACTATAATAATAATGTGACTTGCATAGTTTTATAATTATGTTAAAGGCAGTTACACATTGCTGAACAAGTAAATATATTTAAAAGAATAAAAAACATGACTGCCGTCACAGAAAATGAACTATTGTATTTATAAATATTTTTATTACGATTTTTTTATGAAACATATGTGGTTTATGTATGTATCCATATCGATACATGTACATTTCCGGAATGTACTCAGTCAGGCCTTGCATTTGACACTAAACACGATATATTTCTGTTAATTTATTGACATATGTACATTTAGACAACTACTTAATTGATATTTGGACAGTTAAGGTACCCCGTGACACCCGGGATGACATAACAATTCTAACAATACCATACGCTTCTAAATCGAGTGCAGGGTTTAGAAGTGATGGTGGAATAAAGAAACGGAAAACATACATAGATGAACCCTGAACACATTACACTTCTTTTTTGTTCGTCAGTCGTGTAAAAAAGTAAGAAATTGCGTTTTTTTTACTCCCTATCCCAGAGCGTCCCGATTAGACTAGCAAAATATGGCAGCCCTAGATTGGACGGTACTACCCTAGCCAGGAGTCACCCCGACCCGGTCCACAAGTATACCAGGAGGTACATTAAAATATGTAGGATAGGAACACCTGTTCCATGAATGGCGAGGATATGAGAATCGACGGGTATTATATAACCTACTGCCAATTATAGTAATCTGGATGAGTTAGGAATTAGGGCGAGGAAGAGAAGAGTAATCGGTTTCCTTTCTTCGGATTCAATCGCTATTTTAGCACAATCGCTTTTATACCACATTCTCTAATTGTTAGATTTCTGTGGCCTTTGTATAATATCGCCTTGTGTTTTGCCCTCCCATTGCTTGTAATGCCTCAGTTTTCCATCTCTTGCCTAGATTATTTACGATGTATTTCACAAAGCACCCTCACTTCCAATATCGAAAATATTTTTTTCTACAGGATTTACAACCAATCACTCATTGCCCATTTCTAGCATAAACGTAATAATTTAATGAGTTGCAGATGTTAATAGAAAAATAAGGTTTAATATTGTTTTCAGATTAGTATTCGCACTACAGACTATGATCGCACGAAAATGAGCGCTCTTGTGATGCTAGCAGGTCTTTATCCCCCTGATGGAGTGCAGGAGTGGAATGAGGATCTTCCGTGGCAGCCGATTCCTTACAATACTATCCCCTACGAAGACGATGATGTAAGTGATTGTCGATAGCATATCGTCGCCTTACAATTATAACGTGATAACTCGAAAATTGGCATTTTTGAGATAAGTATGCCAGAAGATGTAAGAATATCAACTCTATATTCCCCTAAAACCGGATAACTGAAATTCCCCCGCCCTTAGAGTTAACGGTGGTTGATAAGTTGAAAATCAGCTCCAGCTATAATACGAAATATCGATATGATAGACTTATCTATACTGAAAGTTCGCAGCACTGTCTACTATCGTAGCGCAAAAACTCGATATCTCCACTTATCTAGGTTAATGTTATTATTTAGGTCCACGTATTAGTTTCCACAAATCAAAAATGGTGGACGAGTTGAAACTTTATATAAAAAATTACAAGGAATTTCGTTGAAACTCTATTACTCGATTATATATATCAATATTTTCCTTGCGGTTAATACGGAAACAACAGTCCAGTGAAACGAGTAACGAGTAATTCACAGTAAATTCTCATAACGAATAATTCGCACCTCTCATAACGAGTATGGGATTTTTTTTTTCGCTTAACGAATGTTTCGCTTAACGAGTAAGAGTCTGGAACGAATTATGCTCATTATGAGAGGTTCCGCTGTATACTGTAGTTTCAACATGATTCCTATGTCCGACTATAACCGTACGTATACTACTACATGTTGTCATGTAAGAAGTGAGATCCCAGGGTCGCGACGTAATGAAATAACACCACGAGACGGTAACTCCCGTCATGCCAACACCGTTACGCGTCATGTTAATTCATACGTATGGACCACAGTTCGAGTTATATACGTAATCTTAATTGAAATACGTGTATTTCCGTGTATTTTGTTTAGTTGTCATTTCGTATTCCTTTTACAATTTTTTAATGTTCGTTTTCGAGTGTTTTAGCTGCTTTATTTACCTTGATTCATTTCTTTCTGTTGCATTATTCTGGAATTCACTTACTAATTTCAGATGATGTATTACTATCTGTGTGACAGATACAACCAGGCCAGGCTGGAAGAACTCTACAAACCGTCCTTTCAAAAACGTCTCCAACCGTATCACACCCTATTCGAGAAATTAAATATTCTGACGGGAAGAAACATCACAACACCTGAGGAAATATTCTACCTGGATAATTTATTCCAAGCTGAGGTTTGTAGTAAAAATATTATTATATTTATTTTGAAAAAGCTAATACTTAATGCAAAAGCAACACCTAATGCGTTACTTTACGCAAAAAAATGTGTGGCAATGAAGGAGTTGTAAAAGCAGTGCTATGTCTCATATTTAGCCAATCCTAATTTGTTATCTTCCGATTATCGAAAGTATCAATTCGTAAGTACAAGTGCTGATAGCTACAAATTCACTAGAACAGTAAAAGAAATATTCATACGGGAAATAGTGCACATGACGATGGAGAAAATATAACAAAAAATGGAAATTTACTAAAAAGAAGTGGAAATGAAAGATTGCATATTATTGGAAAGGGAAATTGATGGAGGGAAAATAAAAATTAAACAGGAGTTAGCTAGCGTTGGAAGATGATTGCGATCTTTATAGCTTTTTGATATAACTGTTGGGAAATCTTAGTGATTGAGCGCACACAATAGGTCAAATGACAGTTTGAGAATACAATACCTACACGTATAGTATTATTTTAGATTAGACATAACACAATTCTAAGAAATGATCACTATAATACCATTGCACTGGATCTCAACACATCCTCACGTCGATATGCCATTATTAACGGCATCCATGCAAGGTGAAATGTACGAGTCATTTGCCAGTGGTTTTGAAATAATGCTGTGTTATGCGTATTTCCAATATGTTGAAAGGTTCTTGCGCTACAAGACACAACTGACGACTGGTAGTAAACTTACTCATAACAACGAAAAGGTTATTTGTACGACTTCTAACCTATGTCACGAAGTTATTCCGCTTTTAGCGATGACATCCAAAACCTCGTACAAGGTGAAAAAACTCGTTTGACATCTTGGAATGCGGGTGGCTAATGTAACTATTAATCATCCGAAAAAGAGTACCACATGGTATATCTAGACGAGTGATTCCCAAAGTGGTTTATATGGACCCCCAGGGGTCGATTTCGATTCGCAGCGAGAAACAAAAATCGGGGTGCACGAGATGTCAATGGAGGTCCACGTTAGTGGACTCCATCTAGGCAGGTCACCATAAGCATTCAGACGATTCTTTACTATCGTATCACTTCTTAAACATATTTTGTTTACAACATAGTATTTTAAAATTATAATAATAGCAATAAACAAACGCGCGCGTCACAAGTATCACGGAATGAAATCAACATTCAACTCAAATTGCATCACTAGTCGATTGAAGAGGCCAGCGCACATGACTAACGAGGGAAGGTGCGAATGAGATATGTGAAAAAATTGCGCTTCAATGGGTGGGTATCCGTGAGAGCGAGTAGGATAAACGCGCCACATGAATGAGCAAGCGAGATAGTGCTACATGTGCACTTATGTGCGGCTTTCCCAAATGATTCGTACTTTAAGGTCGTGGACGCTTAGGAATAAACAAATTAAAATTGTACATATTTTTATTTTTTTACAACTGTCCACATTACCAAAAACCCTATGTAGGCGATCAGTACTGTTCCAGCTGTCAAGAAACTTTTAATGTTAGTAAGTTCAGGAAAATTCAGGCAGGGGTCTACGGAAAACAGCAAGGGGTCTACGAGTCAAGAAAGTTTGGGTACCTCTGATCTAGACCAACAAAACAATATAATGCGAAATCATAAAATTCACCTACTCTGGGGCACGGTGAAAATTTCATGTTACTTTCCCTAGTAATTTTCATTAGTAGTTTTCATTTTCAAGTTCACAGTGTAACTTGTGAAAATTAAAAGTAAAAATACTGTCAAAATGTCACTGGTGAATTTGTGAAAATTTACTGGTGGTACAAGACTTTATTTTCGCAAAACACATGACAACTTTCGTGAAACGGGGTCCTAGTATTTCTCTCCAGTATTCAACTTCGCTCTTGTCCTATGGATGTGATTTATTTCGCGTATTAACGTTTATG
The DNA here is from genome assembly GCA_944548615.1 of Micropterix aruncella. Taxonomy (NCBI): domain Eukaryota; kingdom Metazoa; phylum Arthropoda; class Insecta; order Lepidoptera; family Micropterigidae; genus Micropterix; species Micropterix aruncella. The sequence continues at coordinate 32,237,506 of OX155951.1, forward strand.
TTCCTTAGCGCCCCTTACGGCGACTACCTTTGTCAAAAAGTGAAAAATTGACATTTTGCAATCAATTTTAGGCGACTTGCGCGTGCATTTTAATAATAAAAATATGAATCTTTTCGAAATTTCAATATCCCTTTCGTTCAACACGATAGTGCACATTAATTTTTTAAATCCCCGCGTCTCGTCAAATTTTCGTGAGGCGAGACCCGCGCCAAGCGATCTTGCATGAATTGCGCAATGCAATAAAACATATTTTTCGCGCCGTTACCTTTTAAGCACCCCTTCCTTCGCCGTGTACAAAAAATATGGTTTTAAAAAAAAAATGTTGGGCCTGAATTTTTCATTTCAATTTCAATATTTTTAACATTCAGCTTATAAACAATTATTTACGCGGACATTCTTCTGAAATCGCGAATGCCAAATAATATCTTTATTGGTTTCTTAAAAGATTATAATGAAAAAAAACATCGCATCACATTTTAATCATTTACTATGGTTACGTATTACCAATATAGTTTCAAGTTGTTTGCCCCGATAGATTAGAAGAAAAATGCAAATTACAAAAAGGTGTCGACTTCATATTATATTTATTTATATTAATAATCAAATTTTGCATCATTGTACAAAAGACTAATAGTCCAAGCATGAGATCTAAGTGTGACGTTTCCAGGAAAAAATCCGGAAGTATTTTTCTCAACGGGTTTACATGTATTTTTAGACGCTGAATTCGATTTTCAACTTTGCGACCTCGCCAGAGGTGAGCTAACTTCAGAAAACGCGAAAAACCGCAAAAAAATTGCATTACATTTAGTTTTTCGCTTATAATTCACGAATAAAGCATATTTTGATAACGACTGTTCAGTACAAAATTAAAGTAGGCAAAATTTCCTACAATTCATATTCACAGACTTCATTCCTCCGATGTACCAAACCGCCGCTAAAGCGCGCTCAAAAATGGTCATTTTATGCCACATGTCCATAGCGCGGTTCTACCGCACTTTCAAAATGCCATTTTCTGCGTTTTTCTCTAAGTGACGAAAACGATTTATTAGTTTATTAATTAAGTCAATAGACATGAATTGTAGAAAATTTTATCTACCTACTCTAATTTTGTTTTAAATAGACGTTATCAAAAATTGCTCTACTCGCGAATTATAAGCGAAAAACAAAATGAAATGCTAAATTTTTGCGGTTTTTCGCAATTCCTGAAGTTAGCTCACCTTTGGTGAGGTTGCAATGTTGAAAATCGGATTCAGCGTCCAAAAATACATATAAAACGGATGAGCAAAATACTTCCGGATTTTTTTCCTGACAAAACCCCCATATGCTTGGACTATAAGCAATTCGCTACAATTTATATTTTTAGTATTATTTAAATGCACGCGGGAGTCACTTAAAATGTCATTTTTTTACTGTTTGGGAGCGGTAGTTTTTTACTGTTTCGCCTTATTATGTTAAAACCCACATTGCAGTATCTTGTGGAAAATCAATAAACCTTTTCGATAAACGACAGCACGCGTGCAAACGCGGCGCGTGGAGACAGCTAGGGTCGACCAGCCATCCAGTTAAAACCTAATCATCCGATTCCTATTTATATCTTGTCGTTTGATAACGGCTGAATTGGTCTGGCCGTGATTCGCTAAAATGACGCGCATCGAGCGACGAACGAGACGCTACAGGTGACTTTTAAAAGATCAGCTGGCAGACAAACATTGCGAGAAATTGACATGAACTATGTGCGTCATTAGATAAGGCTAAGTTTGTGTAAATGCATGTAAAATACTGTAAATAAAGCAATGTCGACGGAATCATGAAAATTAGAATAGATTAGATCGTGGCACTGGTCCACCGGTATAGGTACATGGTTGCGAGATAAAAACAGCTGCATTATGAGAAACATCGCTGAAACAGCTGAATTAGCTAAAAACAGCTGAATCATCAAAAGTTTATCATTGTGAGAATTATCGACCACTACGTATGAATTAACATGACGCGTAACGGTGTTGGCGGGACGGTAGTTACCATGACGTAATGTTAAAACATAATGTTATGTCATTAGGTCGCGACCTTGGGATCTCGCTTCTAATGAGCGAAGTAATTGCGAGAGTGTCATGAATATTTTATTTATTTTATTTTATTTTTATTTTTAAGAAATTAATTTCATGATTTATTATGAGCAAATGGATGATTAAATATCATGTATAAAAATAGTATAACAATACGAGCATAATATGGAAATCATATGAGAGTATAAAAATATGTTTATATTAATTACAGATAAGCTATGGATTAACAATACCCAAATGGGCGACACAGTTAATGCCGAAAATTCAAGAAATGACAAAAATCGAATACGATCTCGAATTTCACACGGATGAAATGATAAGATTAGCTGGAGGTAAGAAAAAAAATCTGTTATTAAGCGAAACAGCGCAGTTTAGTGATATTGCATAATTCAACACCTTTTGTTATCTACCTACTAATTCTCAGTCCAGGGGAGCAATTGTTGAAAAAAATAGCATGCCAAATGTGTCCATGGTCCATTTGATTTACATGGGCCATAGACAAATTCAGCATGCTATTTTTTTTAAGAATAGCCCCCCTGCCCTCGGATTCTGAAGCGACGATTCGATAGACGATTGTCGCCACTCGACGATATTTACGATTCTGGAAGCGATTTGACAGTCCTTCCATTGTCAGAAGTAAGGTTGGGATATACGCCAGAACATGAGGTGTCGTCTGCATGTCGTTGCTCTAGGAAATGGCATGTCTAGCTGGGAAATGGCAGTAAAATCCCCATTCAGCAATAATTACCGACTATTCCTATCCACGACGATTGAAATTTGAATATAGCGCCGAGAAATAAGGATATTCGATTTAATAAATAAAGGACGCGATCCGAATTGCCCTAAGCACGCTCAGAGCCCGGTCCGAATCGAGCATACGCCGCTCACTCCTAAATGGCCGGCCCCGGCCAATTAGAACACGATATCGGGGTGCGAATCACGCTGGGAAGTATCGAGTTCCGAGATAAGCTGACGATTCTGAAACAGAATCAGTCAAGTCGTTGGATCGAGGACGATATCAAATTCACTGTCATGTCGCGTTGACATATCGTATCGCCACTTCAGAATACCGGGCCTGGAGACCACTACCACTAAATGTTGCAATCAGGTAGGGAGGAGGTTGTGTAAGAGATAGATAACAACTAGACAGCATAGACAATGTTATGACTGCTGGAGGACTGTATCGTAACTATAAAATACGTAGTGGTACATAAGAATTTCGAAAGGCCGTAATTATATATATTTTTTAAACGTCAGATTTCTTTATTCTGATCTAGGACCTCTGCATTATCATACACTTGAGTTTTGATAGATGTATTATACTGGTAAATAAAAATAATTGATTTTATATATTATGATTTGTAATATTGTATTGCAACTAAATTATGATATTTATTGCATTAGAATGCAGATCATATTTATTTATATATAATCAACGATTGTTTGTTTTTTTACTGAAGAAAGTGACTCCCTTAAAACGCGGCCGAGGTATGGTACTCTAACACCCGGATATATAGTCGCATGCTTGAGCATTCCTTAACCACGCATTACTCATGCACGCAGGTATTTCTTCATACAAAACGCCAATACAAATTACTCGTTCCAATCGCAGGGTCATAAAACGTAGCATAGCGTTAGACCATAGTATCGTTTAGGGTGCTAACAGAGTAGATTCTTGGAAAAATGTTTAATACGAAAGTTATTACGACTTCAAGATTTGCATGCATATCTTCAACAAACATTTTATAAAAATCTACTCATAGTACCATTTTACCACACCACCATAAGGGCTCTCTAGATGATCAAGCATGTTGTCGAGCTTCGCGTCACGGGCTGGGAGGGGATCGTAAAGGCGCAGGAAATATGCAAATATATTTTTTTTTTATATTTACCAAAAATGCATAATTTTGTAGTTTATACAAGGGAGTCACGTCATTCATCAATCAATTGCGTCTAATTAACGTGACTTCCTGGTATAAACTACAAAGTTAGGCATATTTGGTAAATATTTAAAAAATATATACATATTTCCTGCGGTTTACGATCCCTTCCCAGCCCACGACGCGAAGCTTGACAAGCATGCTTGATCGTATAGAGAGCCCCTTACATTCACTTTTACGTACAATGCTGTGAAGTAACTCTACGCTAAGTTTCATGACCCTGCGATTTAAATTGCGATAGTAATTTGTATTGGCGTTTTGTATGAAAAGCTACCCCTTTACCGGCATCGATTATATTCTATAGACAGTCAGTCGCCTTCCCCACCAATGTCGTCGAATTCCAAAACGTAAAATATTTATCTTCCGTAATATGCTCATAAATAAATTAATAAACGTTTATATTTCGTGGGAAAAACAGCTTTGCTATATATTCATTGTTTTTATTCTTTTGTCAGTGTCCTTTTATTCAAAATGTTAGCTAAATTCCGCACTTTCACTCAATGCATGCCATTAAATAAAACGTGCGCCTCGTGACCGGCCGACATATTACTTTGTCATTTTGACGTTAATAGTAAAGACGTTAAGAAGTCGTTAAATCGTCCACGAATATTTTCAATCCAACAGCAAAACGAAATCAAATTAAAGAATGAACGGCGAAAGTCGATAAAACATGGTAGAAGGCAAGAAAATGCGCAAAACACTCCGTAAACCGACGAATGAGAGCAGAGTAACGTTTTTGCATCTCCAAGCATTGCTAAGTATCGTCCATGGCTTGGTTTGAACGACTGCATAACATGAAATCGAAGACTATAGCTGTTGTTTATCATTATACATAGAATACAAATTAATTTAGCGCGAGAAGTTTGTAGCACCCGACGTTTCGGCGATGTTTCAACCACCGTTGTCCAGTGGTGTCTACCCTGCACAACGGCAGTTGTAACATCGCCGAAACATCGGGTGCTACAAACTTCACGCGGTAAATTCGTTTTTATCCTATGTATAGTGCTTAGACATTATTTACTCGACCATAGAATGATAACAGGTACTCAAGCATTATTCAAGCACGAGACATCGACTATACAGAATGAGTTTTTAATTAGTGATATCCTTGAAAAGTAAGTTCTATAAAGTACGTGAATCAGTACGAGCAATAAATCAACTTCTAAAAAAAAACAATGCGAAAAACACACAAAAAATATATAATTGTGTCCTGAAAAATAGTATAAACAAAGTTGAGCACGTTGCGCCATCTATCGGTAGGTAAAACATCGCGAATATTGTTTATTCGTGATATTTTACCTATTGCTAGATAGCACAGCGCGATCAACTGAACGCTTGTCGAAATTGTATTTATCAGTAAAGTTTTTCAGATTTCCCAAAGAATAAAATAATAAAAAAATTCAAAAACTTTTTTTTTTGTTTTTCCCATTTTTTTTTAAACAAAAGTTGCTTATTTGCTCGTACTGATTCACCCACTTCAAGGTTGTCACTAATAAAAAATTCACCCCGTATATTCGATTGCAGAGGTAGATACTTCCAAAGTCTAATTAACCACTAAACAATAAACAACCTGAATAGTATTATAGTAGGAAATTCCAAGTTTTCATATTTTGAGGCAACTTCATGGTACACAAAAATGCATGTTTATTGTCTATCGCCAGGAGTCGTCACGAAAGAAATAATCGACAACATGATCAGCTACACAAATGGTACCCTCGAGCCTCCGGAGCGCAAGATGGTGGTTTATTCAGCGCACGAAAATAACGTAGCGGCGGTGCTGGCCTGCCTAGGAGTTTTTCAACCGCATCAACCTACCTTCGGATCGACAGCGATAATCGAGCTGCGCAAGAGTTTACACGATGGGCGACATTTAGTAACGGTAATGATTTTTGATTAAGGTGACATCATACCTGGGAAAGACCATATTTGAACAACTTTCGTTTCATGATTTTTTTGAACAATATAAGCATTAATATACAAAAGTTTCTAAGCGAATCCCTCGTTAAGGCTCCGCTAAGGATTTAGATATTTTTGCAATGTCTCGCGCCCGCGCGCTTTCGATATATACATAAAGATGTACAGGTATACTGCGGCGACAAGGGAATACGTCCCACCGTTGGCAGTGGCCAATTACGAATGAGGATTTCGGCTTCGCGCGTCGTCTAATATAGTCGATTTGGCTTTTTAATTATAATATAATAAAATATTAAATGAATATTTTTTTATAAAGTAAAAATTAGATTACAATAATAAAATACCTTAAGACCACTGTTATTTTCTATAGCACTCAAAAGTATCTTTAACAAATAGAAAAAAAATAATGTTTGGCCATAACATTTCTGGAAATTACGTAATTTCAAACATTTTTTTCTTATATTTTTTGTATGGAAGTTCCAAAAACTACTACTATGCTAATAGACCATACGCTGGTGTAAATAGTATTTTTTAATATTGAGAATCATCTCTAGGTTTTTCAGAAACTGAAGACAAATCTCGCTCGTTTTTATTTTTGTGGAAAACAGTAACAGAATAAAGATAATTTACAATTAATATGGAAATAATTTACCAATTTCGTTTTGGCGAAATGATAGCTTAAGGACCGGGTTTTTAAAATCCGGCATAATTGTACTAAAATTATTTTTCGTGTTCTAACAACCAGGCCACAAAATTATGCTTCATATAGCTTTTGGCCGCCACGGCCGGCACGGCCTCTTAAGGAAAGAATTTATAAATTAGACTCAAAAAAGTTGCTCATTGCCTTGGGCATTCAGGCTAACTGATTTCAAAACTTTCAGGCGCGATTACTCCTACAATATAAGCGGTGCGTGTTTTATTTTAATGTAGTGATTTTGACTGGTTAATTCTCTAGCATCGCCCTTAGCCACATTTTTTATTTAGGCCCTAAATTAATTACAATTAATCAAAACATGACAGCGCTCTAAAAGTTACGCTAAATATGCTTTACCATTAACACCCTTATACCACCACTGTGCAAAGACAGTTTTACTGTGTAAGCGCTGAGATCGAACGTTGTTTCCGCCCGTTCGCCGGCGCGTACGCACGTCGAATCGTGCCTGACGCTTCATCAATGCTGGATTTTTGTTGGTCAAACCCTACAATTGTGACCTCCCCTATTTCTTAGCGAGTTCGCTCATTTCAGATATTTTTCTCAGGTCTTATGTCGCCTTAAACATAAAAAAATAAATCCTTAATTTACGAATCGCAATATATTACGATTTAAATTGCAGATACTCTACATTAGGCGCGTGGGAATGGACCCGGAGCCTCTTTCCGTGCCGCGCTGTGAATCTCCGTGTCCTCTTAAGAAATTAGTCGAATTGATTCAGCCGTGCCTCAGCACCAAAGAGCAATACGACGCAGAGTGCGTCGCTAAGCCGAAGGAATAAACAAATTACTTTAACAAAAGATGTTTCTTCCTTAGATGGTGTGAACAACTAAAATTACTTTAGAAATGAGTTCCTTTCATAAATCACGAGCCGGTTTATAAAACGGGTAATAGCAGTATTTTTTTATGGATTAAGTATTAGGTAATATGTACTTATTAATTGTCTCGCTCTAATTTGTGCAATAACACAATTGTTTCATATTTCATAAATTTAGGTTAAGGTTTGATATAATAAATGATACGATAAGAGACCGCTGTCCGTACTATTTGTACCAAATAGATGCTGTAATGTTATTTATTAGTGTGAACATTGGCTGAAAGTGAATAAAAATACGTACGGTATGCCGTACAAACTGCTCGCTGTTGTATTTTGCTTATATAATCATGGATATCATATTCAAGTCCTTTAGGACATATGCAGTGCCGGGTTAACCCATGTAGGGGCTCTTAGGCTTTTGAAATCTCGGGGGGGGGGGGGGCCTTTGCACTTTTCGGGGCCCCTTTGGGCTTTCAAACATTCTGACGACGACGGGGGCCATATAAGGTATAGCTTGTGTAGCTTATATTATACGTAAATCCTGCACTGGACATATGTGTCCCATAACTTCAAAAATCATTATGTAAATTATAGAGACATCGGAATCTTAATATTACAAAAAAAAAAACAAATTTAGTTTAAAAATATAACGTTTTTTATATCGCAAATGTCTAACTTCGGTGATTTTGAATAAATAAATAAAATATTTATGGCGACTTTTAAAATTTGTTTTTTTAGTAGGTGTACGTATGATTCTGAGTTTAATAAAATAATGACATTTTAGAAAAAGTTGTAACTATGCATTTTTCTGGACCACAGGGACATTTATGTCCGATCAATTTATATAAAATCTATTGAATCAATTTTCACAAAACTTGATATACACGTTATTTACATCGCCCTTTACTAGTTTTATGTATCAAAACATTCTTTAGACTCAACCGCAAAGCTTATAGTCCTCAAAGAGTTAACGACTCCCATTACCGATTTAAAAAGAAGATCAATTAAATAATAGGCCAGTTAATTTGTACACAAAAAGGTCCTTGCAATAGGTCATGCGATTGTAATTTTAAATTCTCCAAAAAATACATCGCGTTATACAAAGTACATATTATGCACATAAGGAGCGTCTCCTTTTTGTGCAAAATTTAGAATTTGAGTTTGCACCGGATATCCACGTTTTGAGATCCTCGGAACCAAATAAAGTGAGTGCGTGTGTGTGTGGGTGTCTGGACCCAGAAAATTTCGGTTACAGACAAAAGTTGATGCAATGGCGCCCACGTTAATGATAAAGAAATGTCAGAAGATATGTATGACAGCGAGGTGCGATAGCAGCCAAATTACGTAAAAAAAAGTTCATCCTAATGGCGAGATTTGTAATGAGAGATATCTGCCCTTTTTGTTCACAATAACAATCATTTTAACGATAAAAAACGGCAATGCTGTGTCCTAGAAAAATAAATAAATGTGATTTCTTGCTTACGCCACTTTTCGAGATCTGCAACGGTTTTTGTATTAAAAATGTTATAATCTGAAAAAAAAATAACACTTCATAACGCCGTTATAATTTAATTTAATTTGTAATTTACAATAATCTACAATACAACATGTAGTTACAACCAAAATGTCATAGACAAAAAATCAGTAAGTAGCAAAAAACATATTATGCCAAAAACTGTTACCAGTAATCCTAATTTAATGTCACCTAACTAGGCTATAGCCCGTTCTAAGGCAGCCATTTATTGTTTTATAAATATGTCTATAACCTATATAACAACTAAGTAAACAAAAGAACAATACATTTTGGAAGAATGAACATTCTAATAGTTAGTATTAACCGCCCTACCTATAAGAACGTACGTGATACGTCCACTATCTTATCGGCCGAACGCAACAAGCTGTATCCCGAACAGTCAAGTAAAAAAAAGAATGAAAAAAAACTCGAAACCCACAAAACGTACGTGATACGTCAAATTGTCCCTACGATTCTTAATACAAACAAGGGTCATAAATGGGTCTACTGCGTAAAAAAACTGGTATATTGTAAACAAGTATTGTTATTAAGAAATCTAATGAAAAAAAACCGACGATTTTTTAACTACTTTTTGAATAATAACCCAAAGGTAGGGCGGTTAATCCTTATTAGCTTGTCAATCAAAGTAAAATTGGAAACATAAAATTGTTAACCGTAATCACAATAAATAAAAATGATGTACAAATACATACAATTTAAATTATCATAATTGCAAAAAAAATAGAGCATTAGTTAAATGCTAGAATGGCAAACAAAGGTGTCCTAAAATCCTGAAAATAATGACTCTAACTTTGTCAAAAAAGATATCTAAATATCTAGTTTAATAATTAAAATGTTAAGATGATGGGTGAAAAATGAAGAATTTCAAAATCGAACCTAACAATCGCAACTATTATAGGCGACATTAGACAGTGACAAAAGAGTTTGTAATATTTTTTTGCGCATATTAGGTCTCTTACAGCCTTAGGCGCAAGCCATACGCAACGGACGTAAGACTCGGGCGCCCGGCGCAGACGGGAAGCCCCGCCCCGTCTGCGCCACATCTTTTGCGTCGCGTCTTTTCTATACATTTTGTATGAAAGTTCTTTAAACGGACTTCGCGTCCGCGACGTGTCCGATTCTTGTCCGTCGTGTGTGGCTTGCGCCTTATAGCCCATACCTGAAAGAGCGACGCATTGTAAGTAGCTTCATCAAGACGAAATTTGGGAAAGTATATGACACCGTGTGTCAACCAGAATTTTTAATATGTTGCTAGGACTTATGGCAACAGTAATAGACCAAGTTTGCAGCTTTGAAAGACCTATATTTCTTAGTATTTTATTTTTATTACTATTATTTAACATTTTATCTAATTTAACACGATTATCTATTTTCCGTATTGTATTTCGATTATTTCCTATTATGCGTATTAGTTAGTTGTTATTAGTTATATCTTATTTGTAATGGTGATGGCATTATAAATGTTTTTTTAACTCGCCGAATATACGAGCACGCACATACAAAACTAGGGAGTTCGCTGCCTTTGACGAGTCCTGGCGCTTAGATGGGCGGCAGCAGTACATGCTCATATCGGCAGTGTTCAATGTTTTTATATTACTATGAATACATGTAAATAAATAGAAATTAATATGAATATTAGTGAGAATGCTTGTAACTGCGTTAATTAAATCATTAAATAAATAAATAAATACGAGCTGCGCAACTCTCAAAAAGCAGCGAAATGTTTGAGTTTTTTTCTGTTTTAGCTCAATATCTCCGTACAGAAAAAGATGATATTCTCTTTATTTAAGTAGAATAAAAGAGCATGGGCATTTTGGGACCACTTTCTAATAGTTGTAAATCATATACCAATTGAAATATCTCTTTATGTAGAACATAAAGAGATATTTCCGGTACTTTAACGACTCATCTCAATTATGAGCCGTTTCTGAGTTATATAAATATCATATTAAATATGGCTAATTACCTATACCTCCTAGGGCACCTCAGACACATTCAGACATCGTATTTGTAATAACTATTCAAATGAAAACCATTACAGAATACCCGAAACGATAAACTACACATGTTGTGTGAGTACAAACTATACGAGTATATTCCTAAGAATGCTCGACTTTGTCAGCAGTATATGAAGGGGAAATACTGAGATATGTTGCTTTGAGCTCTGTAATGTGTCTCATGATTTCATTCCTGCTTTGTTTCCTGATGTACGGATATGTAATAAGCTAAGATCAGCTGTTCCCAGTGACCATACATCATATTATACTATCTTTTATGAATCTTCACTGCAAATAATATATTTTAAATAAATAATTGGCATGGGGATTTTCGTGGAATTGGCCATATCCGAACTTTAAAACTCCGAAACGGCTCATAATTGAGTTAACTTGTAGTAGTCATAAATATTGTCGGTAAATAGATCTTTCCAATGATAAATACCTACTTTATTTTTATTGGAGAGGTGGGCCCAGCGCCCATACATTTTTGCCTATTGTCCTTTTAAGATTTAGCTTGTGCCCTCAGAGCACATTTTTAAACTTATTTATTTATTTATAAATTTATTTATTTATTTGCAGCTGTTGTTATAAAAAAACATATACAAAAAAACAAGAACACACAGATTAAAAATTAAAACTGTAAATAGACAGACTATGAAATAAAGCTACAAACGCTGCAAATTAGGGGTATCCTCAGGATATCTCTTATCCTGGTTTTCAGGACACACCTATTAATTATTGGTACATATATGATTTTAAAATAAAATAACCAAATCAAATAAATCTTAAAATAACAAAATCCAAATAATCATAATCAAATAAATACACAAATCGAAATAACCAAAATCAAAATATTTAACATCAAATGATATTAAAAGAAAATAACGTAATTACATAAATTTTAAAATCTACATATAATAAATCAAAAATAATCAAAATCAAAATATTTAACATCAAATAATCACGTTACAAATTAATAAATAAACGAAGACAATAGTAATAATCCAATTAGCAAATAGTTATTTTAAAATAAAATCAAATTATGACATCTAAATATCATCCTTTAATAATAAACTTTTAAAGTGGTCCTCAAATACTGCAATTGATTTCGATCGCAAACTTCTAAACATTTCAAGTTTTTTTTCATTTTTTTCAACTTTTTATGAATTACACAGCTTACTTGACCCCTTAGAAGACCATGTTTCAAAATTACAGGTCAATCTGTTAAGCCGTTTAGCCTGAAGGTTGGTGTACACAAAGATATAAAAACCCAAAACTATTATATTGATGAAACAAATTTATTATAATAGCATAATCAAAAGCGACACGATATATAACGATTTGAGAAGTAATTAGGCTTGATAATTATATCAAAAATAATGATTAAGTAGCATATAAGATAATCGTAAATGCTATAAATAAAATAAAAATGTTGGTGTTTGTGACGCATGTCCGGCGTGGCGGAGCTCAGGCATTTTGTACGTGACACTTCATTGAGCAAATTACCGCGCTGCCATCTCTGTTACTTAAGTTAAACGCCTTCAATTTGATCGCGTGCAACGACTTATTCGCCAACTAACATCTTCAACACTTTGCAATTTAGGCCCATTTTCTAAAAGCGATGGATACCTGTCAGTAGCAACCGGAAGGATATCTGGATAGCACGAGGCTAACGCCCAGATATTGACACTCGGCTGGCACCAGGATACGGGTACCAGGTTAGCACCAATGCGATAGATGGCATTAATAACTGAGTGTAATTATTGATATCATTGGTTAAATTATTGGGTGTTTATAATCAATCAGTCCTTTATAAATAAAAAAAATATTATCAATGGTATTATATATGGCTAAATAAATTGCTATTAGTTTCGCAGGACAATCCCGGTCGACGAGCTGCCCAAACGCTATCGAGTGGTGGTCCATGTGGAGGACCCAACCTCACTGCCGAAGAAGCACTTAAATTCCTCGGCTAGCAAAACCCAGGTCTGAAAACCGATGAGTGGGTCGTCCCTAGAAGGAGCCTGAAGAAGGTGCTCAACGCTCGTAGAGCCACGAGCGTCCACTTCGCGTTCCTGGTGAGCGACTCCTCATTGGCCGCTCTCAGGACCTGCAATTTCCGACCCTATAGTAACTCGCAACACCTTTGGGAGGAATACAAAAACGCCCGAAACGAATGCAGCAAGGCTATTGTTAAAGCCAAACGAAGAAGCTGGAGGGACTTTTGTGAGAGCGTGGAAACGGCCTCCGAACTACCAGTCTCAGCAAGATCCTCAGCTCCAATAACCGCCCCTAGCTGGGATGCCTTAAGCGACCAGCGGGGGGGGGGCAAACAAGCGACATCAAGGAAACCCTGAAGCTCCTAATGGAAACACACTTCCGGGCTTCCATGATTCCTTACACCCAACTGCGGCAGGATAGAACTCCAAGAGGCTCCACAAGCCCAGGGAGTGGGCCCTTGCAGCTAAGATAGTTTATCCCAAAGCAGTAGAATGGACCGTGAACACCTTCGACCCCTACAAATCACCTGGACCGGATGGAATATACCCAGAATATACTACAAAAAGGGCTAAGCCAGTTGCGGGGCCCTCTAACAAAATAACTCAGAGCGAGCATAGCCCTCAGATACGTACCTCATTCATGGAGTAGTGCAAAAGTCACTTTCATCCCAAAGACACGCAGGAAAGGACACATTTTTGCCAAAGATTACAAACCCATCAGCCTCAGCTCCTCTCTTCTGAAATCACTGGAGAGACTAGTTGACGGCTACCTGAAAATTAACCACCTAACCCTACAAACTCTTGCTCAGTATGATGCTCAGTATGCCTATAGGGAGGGCAGATCTACGGACACTGCCCTACATCACCTGATGAGCACAATCGAGACACAGTTAGCGGCAAAATGTTACGCTCTGAGAGTATTCGTGGAGATCGAAGGAGCATTTAACACTACATCAAATGTAGTGTCAAATGTACTACTATAACTAAAAAACAACGCCATGTATAGACGAGGAATACCAGAGACCATCATTGACTGGACATTGAGTATGCTATCAAATAGGAATCTGATCGCCTATCAAGGCGACACCTCCCTCACGGGAGTCCCAGCCAAGGGCTGTCCACAAGGTGGAGTCATCTCCCCCCTCTTGTGGAGCATCGTTATAGACGAACTCCTAACAGATCTACAAAACCAAGGCTTCTCTGTATACAACTACGCTGTCGAAATGGACATAGTGGTAAGAGGAAACTTCCTATCAATACTTATAGAGCTTATGGACAAAGCACTTAAGACCACCTAGGACTGGTGCCAGTCCAAGGGTCTACGCTAATCCAATCAGGACCAAGGCCATGATTTTCACCAGAAAATACAAACCCGAATCCGTTGAGCGTCTTAAGTTCAGGGATAAGGAGATAGACAGAAAACGCAACAGTAGTCAAATACCTTGGATTCTATCTAGACCCAAAGGTTAATTGAAAGCACCACCTTGAGCGCAAGATAACAAGCTTCTATGCGTCCTTGTGGACGTGCAAGAGCCATGGGAAAAACCTGGGGGTTCAAACCTAGGGTCGCCTTATGGCTCTACAGGGCAGTACTGCTGCCTAGACTAATTTACGTTACAATAGTTTGGTGTTCCAGTGTGAAAAAGCTCGAGACGAAAAACATGCTGAATAGCCTTCAAGGACCTGAGGGCTGCAACTAGCAACATAAAGACCACTCAACAGAGGGATTAGATGTGACAATCTGCTGCCCGCCTCTGGTCAAGCTCATAATTCGCTCCGCCAGACTTACAGCATACAGACTGAAGTGTTTGGACGAGTGTAAGCGAGGAGGACCTTATCATCCTGAGCTAAACCTCCTACACAAAAGACCATTCATCCTGACCCAGGATCGAATACTTAAATAAAAATTGGTAGAGAAGGCCTATAAAATCCTAATCCCCACCAAGGAACACTGGAAGAATCCGCATTGGCTCCAAAGCCACAATGCCGACGCCTGGTTCACGGACGGATCAGGAACAAATAGACGTTTTGGGGCAGGCGTGTACGGACTTAAAACCGACCACAAATTCAGCATCCCCGTTAGGCAATATGTCACGTTTTTCCAAGCCGATGTGTTTGCCACATTGGAATTCATAAAACTCCAAAGTCGACTTGAGGTAAAAAAAAGGAAAAATCCTTATATGCTCTAACAGCAGAGCAGCATTGGACGCTCTGGCAAAATCCACCCTAGAATCTTTTGTGGACAGCATGCAAGAGCTCAAAAAATTGGGAAAAGCCAACAAAATAACCTTACTATGGACACCGGGCCATCAAGACATACCCGGCAACAAAGAGGCCGACAGACTGGCAAAACTGGGCACACTGGAATAGCCGGTGGAGCCAGTTGTTGGGGTCCCTTTCGCTATAGGTAAGAAAATCATCAGGTACTGTTTGGAGCAGGAACATCGGGCATCCTGGAAATAGAGCCCAAGATGCCGCCAAGCAAATGCCATGAATGAGCAACCACTTCCTAAGAAAACTAAGGCCCTACTTGACATGAGCAAGAAGAACTTTAGAACCATTATCGGTCTCCTCACCGGACACACGACCATTAGAGCACATCTATCCAACCGTGGCTTGACCGAGAGCAAGGACAGCCGAATATGTGGCGAAGATCCTGAAGACACCATACACATCGTTGGTCGCTGCCCAGGCCTCGCCGCAAAAAGACACAGTTTACTGGGACGAGCCTTTCTCAAACCCAGCGATCTGCCCAACTTGAAGATCAGTGATCTGTATGGACTGGTAAGCAGTACCTCTATCTTATAGATCCAAGTTACATCAAGGGCTGGATACAAGCCCCCCACTCCGTTTACTACTATTACTACTACTTCGCCGGACAATGCTATCAGCGCCACCTCTCCACCTCGCCGGTGCAAAAGAGTAGCCAAAACGTACTATGGCAATGAGCAACCTAATCCTCTGTATAATCAATGGGTTAAGCTAACATATCGTCAACCTACGACTCATTTAATTAAACTAAAGTTATTTATACCTAATATAAATAATATTTATCGGGTTGCCACCATGTAAACTCAAAAAACATCGCCTAGGTAGTAGGATCACAATTGCTGAAGTGTTACGAATTACATTACTTTAAAGTATATAATGATATGTAGGTAAAGGTCTAATGTTAAAGTGCATTCCTATAAAGTGTCATTGTGTTGCAACTCCTAATTATAAAAAGAATTACCCGGTGCAAATCAGTGAAAAAGTTTTTAAAAAACTTTACTTTGGATCATACGAGGGTCATTTGAAAAATTTCCGGCCTAATTAACTTAAGGTAACTGTAGAAAAAAAAATTGCCATCTGATAGATGGCCTTGACACATGTAAATCGTAAAAAATGAATTCATCCTGATCATTATTTTGCCTATTACACTCCAAAATTGTCAGCTGACATTGTCTGTCAACAATAGGGCTGGCGCTCCTGGACGGTCTGCGCACCGTGCGGCATAAGCCAATCGATTGCGCACTCTGACTAACAATCGGTGGAGTCTGGAAGCAGTACTATTTCCTACAGAGCGGGGGTGGTTGCGGACCTTACGGCGATTGCTCTTGAAACGACCATCGGCTACCCGATCCTGGGTGAACAGCCGGGCAAAGGATGCCGTGGTACGCGATAGATTCGATATACACCGTTTCACCGCTTGGTAAGGGCTGACCGCACAAGCGACCTCGAACTCGTAACCAATCGAGAGACTGGAGTAATCTGGTCGCAATTGGAAGTAAGGGCGTGAGTGTAAGCCAGCTGGGTAACACTCCTGGCTATCTCGCGGTTAAGGCGTTGGTCTCTTACGGGTTTGTGGCGGAGCTAGACGGTGGACTGTTTTGTCCAAGTCTTCTGCGCTCACTCCAGGGAGATAGAACGACTAATCGTTAAAACTTCCTGAGGTGACGGGCTCGCCCGCTGTAGTCGACAACCCTAGTTGTCAACAATGGGGAAAATTGAGTATCGTGCAGTGAAACCATTCCTTCATTTGAAAGGGAAAAAGACACAGGAAATAAAAGGTGACTTAGATGTTGTATACGGTGAAGCCTCATCTTCATTTATAATGGTCAAACATTGGGTGTCCCAGTACAAACGTGGCCGTACGAGTATTTTAGATGAGGAACGTTTCGGTTGCTTGAAAACCGCTACAACTTTCGAAATCGTCAATTTAGTGCATCAAAGTGTGATGAAAGATCATCAAATGACTGTTAAGGATATTGCTGAGGCTTGTGGGATATCATTTGAATCGATGCACAAAAAAATACATTAAGATTTGGATATGAGAAAATTATTCGGGCGCTGGGTGCCGCCGCCTGTTGACGATCGATGAAAAGAGCATACGGACGGACATGCCGCGCGAGTTTGCATTGCTTCCGCACCCACCTTATCGCCAAATCTAGCTCCAAGTAGTAGTACAGTATACAGAGTTAGAACTCTTCTAATAGAGAGAAAGATGGACAGAGTCTGTATGTCTGTCTGTCTGACATGCCCCTAGGACATGTCCCTGATCGACAATGTTCTAGGAGGAACAGAGAGAGTAGAGTGCTATCCTCGGCATTCTTAATTTTCAGTTTTAAATATAGTAGTTTGTATTTTTATGCAGACAAACTTATTCATCTTTATTTTCGTAAAGCGTGCATCTACCACTAATTTGTAATTAGGTTAGTTGCAAGATATTGCCATGTGACAATAAGCTTACCTTTTTATGTTCTAATTTTTAAGTGCAAATAAAGAGTTTATTATTATTATTATTACAGTACAAAAAAGAGGTGGCGTGAATGTGTTAAACCAATTTGTCGATCTCGTAGCGTTAGACCGCGTCGTAACCTGCCCTCCAGATTATCAGTGCGACCGCGGCGCGGCCGGTCCCAAGAAACCAATTAGGGTGCGCGCGACGGACACATCTCCATACATCCGCAAGCGGCTTCTGCGTTTCAGGGGCAAATTTCCTACCAACGGAGACGAGGGCTGCCGACACGTTAACATACGGTAAGTTCGACAAGTTGAACCAACCAAGTATCGAGAATTACTCGCTTGGTTCAACGAGTAAAGAATTACTCGGTCGGTTCCTCCGGGATTTTCGCCAGACGTTGGAATTAATTAGAAATAAGGTTCTGGATGTACAACTGGGCAGAGTATACAGAGCAGCTTCTCTTAGAACAAAATTGAATTCGAAGGCGACGTCACGAGTCCTAAGGGCTCGCATATAGCCGCTACTTCGCCGACGCATGTATTCAAACGTTCGAGTAATTTGCCAATCTCCACCCGCACGTGACGTCAACGAAAGGCGTACGCCGAGACGTATCCCACTGCTCACTTCCCTCGCACCCTATCCTCGCATAGCCCTGCCGCTCGAGAATACGCTTACTGTTCTAACTCGGTATACTGGGGGTGTCAAGCCACAACGGGCGAACCCGTCACCCCAGGGAGTTTTAACGAAATCAGGTCGTTCTATCTACCATGGAGTGAGCGTGAACGACTTTAGCGGACAAAGGACAGTTCACTGTTTAACTCGGTCGTCAAACCCGTAAGAGCCCAACGTTTTACCTCGAGGCACCGGGAAGTGGAGACTGTCACTAAGGATGACAGTCACCAAGGACCCACTTCAAGGATGTCACTAATTAAACACTTACTCTGTAGAATGTAGATACTCGTACCTCCTGCACTGCTTTCCACATTTTGACCTTTATCTTGGGCCAACTCTTATCATTTCTCTTTTGTCAAAGAATCACATATCATGATTAAGAGAATATTTCCATGCGTATTAAGGGGTTCTACTTTTTTCTTTCTTTTCTATGATAAAGTAACCATGTGTTATTTGTTGTACTTAGTTATTACTCATAAAAAATGCAAATTACATGTCACAGTTCCCAACTAAGGCTAGTGCCTTTTCATTGGGACTTTCCGTTCGTTCGCTGATTATCTCCACGCGGTGACTTTTTGCGAAGCTTGTGATTGTGGTAATTCATCTTGTAGGCCTTAGCATTTTTCGTGATCGTCTTTATTTCGAGATTTCATATTTTTGTTGTATGCGGCAGGTTTCTAGCTTGTTAGAGCGTGTTCTTCAGTAAATATCTTTCGTAATTCCTGAATCTCGATCGGTTGGCCTTTGCTAAAATTGCTGCGTTTAAGGCGTATACCCGGAGGGGTGTCAAATACAACGGACGAACCCGTCACCTCAGGAAGTTTTAACGATATTTGGTCGTTCTATCTCCCGTGAGGTGAGCGTAGAAGACGTAGGGATGAAACAGTCTACTGTCTAGTTACGCCACCTTACCGCGAGAAACCGGGTGTGCAACCAGCGAGCCGACACTCGCGCTTTTACTTCCAGCTATGGCCAGATTTCTCCGGTCTACCGACTGGTTACGGGTTCGTACTTAGGTAAGGACCTAATGTCGTATTATTCATGAAGTAAAATATTATTATACATCTTACTTCATGCCTATGTACTTAAATCTCTTCGACTGCCTGCAGTGTTACTCCGATTCTAACTTGGGGTGGTGTTACGTTCTGCTTACAGGGGTTACAAATTTAGAGTCCCGATAATTAGAATAGAATTTGACCTGCTGTTTTAAACAAACGAGTCATCTTCGCCGTATCATATCCATGTATTTTTTCCCGTTCGTTATTATTATAACGCCTAAATTAACGGAAAAAACGAATTACAAACTAACCAACAAAATTATACTGATGCATTTTTAAAATCTGGCGAAAAAAGTATAAAGACAAAATAAATTTAATAATAAAAATCCACGTGTATACCATTACATTTTATGACTTACTTGACCACCGGTTTATTACTAGCGTCGTCAAACAAACAAATGCATAATAGATTTATTTGTCATGTTCCGAGGACGTCAAGCGTCCAATTACCGGAAGCAACTCATGCGCAGACGTATAGATCTTTGTTAACCCTATTAGTTGGGGAGCCGGCGACAAAAAAGTGCATGAGTTTTGTAAAAGCTGATACTTTCAGATCAGACAGTATTTTGACCATAGAATTAGCAGCAGATTCCGGGACACCTGGCGCTGGCGTACTAGAAAAGGTGAGTTTTCAATTAGTATCCCCAAAGTGTTTTGGAAAAGCTGAAAATTCATCAGTAGACAGTGGATGCAATAAAGAACTCGAAACAGATAGTCAGACTGCTTAACAATAGAACGCGTGGCGTCAGCATTACTCCATACTTGTCACAAAAATAAAGTCCCAGCAAATACGCCGGTACGTATTTGTCGGTAACTATTACACATCGGTCTAATGTGCCGCGCAATATAATGGACTTTATTTTTGTGACATGTATGGAGTAATGCTGATGCCACTCATTCTATTGTTAAGCAGTCGGACCATATATTTCGAGTTATGTATTGCATCCACTATCTACTGATGGATTTTCAGCTTTTCCAAAACACTGTGGGTACTATTTAAAATTACACCTTTCCCAGTACGCCAGCGCCAGGTGTCCCGGAGTCTGACCTGCTGACTCTATCCCAGCATTCTATGGCCTAAATAATGTCTGATCTGAAATTATCAGCTTTTACAAAACTCTTGCATTTTTTTGTCGCTGCTTCTTGGACTATATGAAGCGTTCGATTCTTGTTTATTTTAATATTCTTCAAGGTTATGGAACGTATTTCCAATACACAAGTTAGTTAATTTACCCACGGGTTACTTCATACATCACCTTCAGAACTACAACAGCCCTTGTAAAGGTCATGGCCGATATTAAATGCGCTAGAAAATTCTCTCACTGCTTGACTTCAGCCGTGCATAACTGAGAACTTTGTTGAATCAAACAGTGGTTATGACAACCGAGGGCGCCGATGGAATCGAATAATTAAGATGGTTACTTGCAAGGTACTTAACTCGTTAGACCAACTAGGATTGATCAATCTAACTGAGAACTTGGTTTAACCAAGTAAGTTGGCCTGGTTGATTCGACCGACTAGGATTGGCTAAAATAACTGAGAACTTTGTTGAATCAACAACCAGTTGGTATCGTTAGGACAACCGAGGGATCTGGTTGAATAGAACAATTGACATCGTTAAAATTATTCAGGACTGGGTTAATTCGACAGGCTTAAATTATTAAAATAACTGAGGAATTGGTTGAATCAAATAAGTTGGTTAGAATAACCGACGACTTAGTTAAAATAAAGAATTGTCTGGTTCTTCTGGTTCTCCTGTCTGTCTGGTTCAAGTAGTTTGGTAATTTTAACAACTAGGGTTGTCAACTACAATGGGCGAGCCTGTCACCTCAGGAAGTTTTAACTATTAGTCGTTCTATCTCCCTGGAGTGAGCGCAGAAGACTTGGACAGAACAGTCCACCGTCAAGCTGCGCCACATACCCGTAAGAGGTCAACGCCTTAACCGCGAGATAGCCAGGAGTATTACCCAGCGGGCTTACACTCACGCCCTTACTTCCAATTGCGACCAGATTACTCCAGTCTCTCGATTGGTTACGATGGTTTTTTCTTAGTGTAAAGTAAGAAGAGATAGGTCATTGAATTCCCAATATATATCATCTACGGCCGCCTAGAAATAGCGATTCAATTATCCAGCCAATAACAATGCATTGGCAGTTTCATTAAATAATAAAATCAATTCAGTAGGCAGAGAAAGAAATAGATGAATTAGCTAGCAATTCGGTGATTCGGTTTGATTCGGTTTAATCAGACGAAAACAACCTCTGTTTGACTTGCCTCGAAATTGACGAGGAATTAGAGCAATATCTAATCAAATGAGTGCGTTTTATTCGTAGTAAGTGAAGTAACCGGGTTATTGCAAAATATTTAATTTACTTCTTTGTCTCCCTCCCGCACAATGACTTAAATTAAATGCAAGGCTGATTGGAACGATTCATTTTCATACTTTTCAAGTTTGATGTGTACTAAAAAAAAACAATAAATTGCCACAAATTAGAAGTTGTCAAAAAATACCATTTCGCAGTTGGAAATGAGCGGCATTTGAACGTCTCAAGTACCTACCTATATAAAATTATGATCGCGAAAAGTAAAATTTTCAACAGAATGTCAATGAAAATCAGATATTTGTTCTTATTATGCCAGAAGCAACGAGTTCCGATATTTCAAATAATTCAATCAAAATGATCATGTAATTATAAGTGCCGGATCGCACAATAAAAATCCAACAATATTTTTGGCTGATATCGGCATGGCCACTATAGCCATGCCATATTGGCCATGCCGGACAAACGGGAATACGAATGTATACGATATAGAAGTGCGAATTAGTAATTCATTGAACGAGAAACATTTAAATTCTGCACTTCGCACATTGTGTCATCAATATAACCACGTTACTTCTAATCCTTTCACGAGAAATCTGGCTTCGAAGATAACTACCGAAATAAAAATGCGCAACTACGAAAGTACATATTTAAGCTACAATAAACTGCAAGTGAAGGACTGCTACAATAAAAGACAAAATAAAATCATCAAATCAGAACCAGAGGAACAAAACCCGGAATTGGAGAAAATACTTCCACAAATATTTTCAGATACACATACCAAAATTACTAAAATGTTTTCAGATACACATACCAAAAATACCAGAATATGTTTTTATGCCATGTACTAAACTAAACACAGCAAGGCAAGACACAAAATATTCCGGGACATATTACTTTAACAGGTTACCAGAATGTTTAAAAATAAGTCAAGTAGAAAGCTTATTAAAAAAATGACTAAAAGAATTCTTATTAGAAAAAGCTTTATTTTCGATCGAAGAGTTTGTTCATTTTAAGTGTTTTTTTTTTAATTTTGGCCATTTTTTTGACAATTTTAGGTAGCATTTTTAAAATTATTTTAACTTTTTCTGATTTTGTATTATCTTGATTATTTTAATTTGTGGTTTTAGTAAGTACATCCTAATAATGATTTTTGAGAATTCGCAGTATTAAAATGTTGCATATCGACATATCACAAAAGCAATAATGAAGAACTTTGAACTGTAGTACCTGGTGATCAATTAGGATATTGTAAAAACGGAGGAATAGACTATAGTTTATATGTACCTAGATATTAAGTTTCTACAATATGTTAAGATTTTTTGGGAATAAATAAAAAAAAACATTTTTAGTAGGTACTAAAAAAAAGCAATAACCCGTATTAAATTTGAACATAATATGGAACAACACATTATTTACAGAAATGGCTATATAATGAGCTTTGTACTACATTTTCGTGCAGCAGCATACACTTTTCTGCATGACATTTTTTTCCAAATTGTAGATTAATTAAATAATTTGAAAAAATCCTCTTCAAAAAAAGTTGCAAAATGTGTACCTTTCCAAGGGTTGTATTTTTAAGCGGCTTTTAAAAAATCCAAGGTCGTGAAAAAAGAACTGTAAGGATTTTTTTCACTGTATCTTCTGTAACATCTTGTAAACTGTATCTCGTCGAGTCTGTGCCGGCGAAACGCGACTAACGTGCTAGTCTCTGTGCTAGTAAAATGCAGGTGGCGTTGATAGCATTGACAGAGAAACAAAAAGGAATTTATTCGGCCATCTCTATTAACATAGAAAAAGAATGGTTTTTTACAAAATTGATAAAAAATACAATAATTTAACCAGTGATAAGAATAATAACATACAATTATTAGTGCCATCTAACTATATTTTAAATAGACTGATTAAATTACAGAATATACTAAACATTAAAGTGCGTAATTACTATGTATTGAAACCCGTAACCGAAATTTTAAATTGACATATTTATGTAAATAATATTAAAATAATACGAACGATGATTTAAAAATATATTGTTATATTATTGTGCGAGTTTTTAGTTACCGGAATTCTTGAAGGGGGTGATTCGGTACGAGCAAATAAGCATATTTTAATGTTTTTATTTTGGTTAAAAAAAAAACATTTTTTTAAGTATATTTTTTAAATGTGAAAAAATATTATCTATTGAAAAAAAAGTTTGAGAAGCATTGAGCGCGCTGCAAGTGGTAGGTAAAATATCGCTAATAAACAATATTAGCGATATTTTACCTACCGTTAGATGGCACATCATCCTCAACGCTTTTTATTATTTTTAATATTACTATTTTTTTTTTTTTATTTATTTTTTTTTTAATTTTACAATAAAACATATTTTGTTTTGTTTTTCTCTACATTTTTTTATTAAAAGTTGCTTGTTTGCTCGTACTGAATTCATCCCCTTTAAGGATGCCGGTAAGTAAAAACTCACGATATATACAACTCTAAAAAATCTTCCGGCGACGCACTGTAATAAATCTGTGGCAATGCACAGAATTTAAATTCGGACCTATTTTTTCCGTACTGCGCGCTATTCCATGTGATGCTATAGTTCCCAGAGTTTCCATTCACGAAATTTTATCGCAGTGCGCGTTTAGACTTACGCGAATACAAGAGCCGCAAGAACGGCGAGATAAAAAACGACGTTGCGCTTTGCTGATTTTTAAAAATGTAGATGCCCATGATAATGATGCCCCCCCCCCCCCCCCCATTCTTTTGTGACAGGGTGCTCGTGGCGACGCCGCGCCGGCGCCCGCGCGTCGCCGGAAAAGTCGTGCGCCAGTAAAGCGCGCGGCCGGAGCAGCGACGCGCGCGCCCCGCACGCCGCCCGCCGCATCCGCCCGAACGCGCGTTCAAGCGACCGCCCGACGCCCAACATGAAGTGGGACCACGTCTGCTGCTGCGCCGGAGTCCTCATCGTCATCGCGCTCATGGGCAGTGAGTACACATATATTTTACTCAACATTAAGAAAAAAACGGTCGTGTCACCCCAAGACTTTCCCAGCAAGTAGCCAAGGACTGATTTTATCTGAATATTAATTTCACAAATAAAATCGATGAGCGCCCTCTCTCGGTCGGCGGACGAACTCGGTTGTGTTCCGTTCTATCTGTTGGCCCTTAGCCGAGAAACAAAGAGCGCCGCCTGAGGCGGTAATATTTGATTAAAATGTATAGCGGAATCGAAATATTAGTGGTGTAGCTTGTATATGAGATATTCTAACCAAAATTTCAGAATGTGACGAATGAGCGATCGGAATGAATTAAAGAAAAAATAATAAAATAAAAGAAAAGCGCCAAACAGCGCCGCCCGAGGCGGTGATACTTGATTAAAATGTATGGCGGAATTTAAATAATATAAGTGTAGCTTGTATATGAGATATGCTAACGAAAATTTCAAAAAGTGAATGAATGAGCGATCGGAATGAATAACAGAAAAAAATATGAAAGTGAAGTCACTGTGTCTTAAATACTATCACTCCAGAACAGATTTACAATCTAGTGGGGTGATAAAATCCACACAAGTGTCAGCATATCTGCTTCGCAAAATAAAAAAGTTGTAAAAGATATTATTACTTATACTTTTAAAATCTATTTTTATGTATTGGATAATTTTATAAAATAAGAAAATTTAAAAAAATATTTCGGCCCAACAAGGCATCTATGTACTAAATTTCCAGGATTGATATATGGCTAGTGCGAACCTGGTGGGACCGATTTCATCCACAATCTTTTCAACCATTGCCATGACCAAATGATGCCTGCATACCAAATTTCGGCTCCATAGGATTAACCCGTCGGACGCCGAAAGTGCCTATGGGCATTTTGCGTCGTTTGACAGATCCGCGTAGCCGTTTCGGCCGGCCCCATATATAGTATGAAAATATATCTATAATATATATGTCTAACAAGACTAATTACTAGGTAACAAGAGGAAATTCATGAAAAAGCGATATTGTTAGTATTAATTTATAAACTCGACCAAAAAGTTGTGGCGCAGTTTTTTTCGCGCGAAGGCTGGCTTTCGACCGGTTAAGCGTTCGGGCGCTAACGTAAAGGAATACACAAGGACAGACATACAGATAGACAGACAGATAGACAGACCTCAATCTGGAAATGGTTTTAATCGTCTAAGGAGGCTCAAAGTGGATACTGCCGACTTATTCCCTCGAAAAAAAAATGCAGGTACACAATACTTTCCGACCTGGCCGGTAAAGTAAAAACAGGTCATCACTTTATTTTCGTGATATTTCAATTTTTTCGACGTCTAATAGTTAGTTCGTGTTAGGATTAGTTCCTTTAATATTAGAATCTCCTGATAGCTGTTCCTCGAATAAATAATTTAAGATAGTAAGTATTAGGTACCTCACATAAATTAATTTATTATTACTAAGGTCATAATAGAATTAGGAACAGAAACAGGGTGATCATTATATCCTCCTTTCAGAACAAAAAATGATCATAGCGGAATTTCAGTTGATTTAACTATTTTTCTTTAGATTTATTAGGTATTTTAGAAGCTATTAATTATATTTCTACTATTATATTGATACTGATTTTTCAGAAGCTTGATTTGGTACATATATCTCATAAAAAAGAAAAAAACCAAGCTACATCAGTGTGCGAATTATTGTGAAAATGTGTAATAATTTTCAGAAATGTATTTATTGGCCTTTACAACTTATACATCACCTAAAAAGTATATATTATTGATTATTTGAATATGGATGATGTTCTTAATGTTGTTGGAGGGTTCAGGCATAGAATCGATGAGATACTTGCAGTTTTTAATGTTCTATGGGTCTGGATATTTTACTTTATTACTGCCTCTATAATCTTTATTTTAGCCTATCGACACCAGGACGGTGATTTTTGATTCGATAGAGACAATGACGTTTACGATATGACGTCATTCTCTATCTTTTATCATTTGAGATTCAAAAGCGCAATGCGAAATTGATACATATGACGTCATCTCGTATGCGGAATTTTGTTTGCCGATTCAGAAAGAAATCAACCGCTGGACTTAAAAATCCGTGTACGCCCGTAAATTCACAATGGGATTGAAATTCGGCGTGTTTTCTTGTTTCATGAGCCATTTATTTTGAAATTAATTTTTCATTACCTTAGTTAGACCCATGCTATATAAATCACCGTGCTATATTTTTTGTTGAAATTTAAATTTTAGTAAACTGTTCATGTTGTGCCTTTTCCTACCTTTGTCGCCAAAACAAATAAAATTCGTACAAAAATATAATTGGTATTGGAACAACTGATTCAAACGGCACAGCAATCGTTCAGCGAGATAGTCTTTCCGTGACATAGTCTACTAAGATAATGAAGAATTACTTTAAAAAACCAAGAGCTAGAATGGTAGAATCAAGAGGTAGAATCCAATGGGTAGAAAACTCACCGGCTTTATCCTAAATTGACTCCCACTTACAATTTATTGCGTATTATTAAGCCCAGACTTCGATAGGCAGAAACAAAGATGATACAGGCAGTATAATTCAAGTTGGAAATTCGGATCCAAAATCATTAAAAAATGGCAGTAATCTGATCAATTTCATACCTAAAGGCTCCAATAAGTCATTCAATTTTCAATTTATTTCGCTAATTGAAACAGCCTATTTATTCCAAAGTAAGCACTAAATACAGTGAACAATACCTAATAAATAAAAAAAAACTATTAAAAACTGCAAGCTAATAGAGAATGGCATAACTATTAAAGTAATCAATAATCTGTCCATCTTTGTTCATGTGTAAGTTTTAATACACAATACATGATGTGCACATTACTGTTGTTGAAATTAATGTGCACACGAAAACTCAGTTCAAAAAAGTTAGTAGTTCTCGAGTTATTAGCAGATGTACCATATAGACATTACCTTTTATAATAAGACGATGATGACAATGTAATGCGAGAGTCTAGATTTACAATGGGACATATATGTCCCATAACTTCAAAAACCATTTTATCAATTATCGAATATGAATAATTTATACATTATATATTTTCCATTATATTGAGACATCAGAATCTTAATATTAGCCAAAAAAAATGTTTAAAAATATACCGGTTTTTTCTGAAATATCGAAAATGACCGACAAACTCTAGTGATTTTAAGTAAAATATTTACGGCATCTTATTAAATTTATTTATTTTTTGCTTTTAGTACGTTTTTTGGTACGTATGATTTCTGAGTTTAATATTAAAATAATCAAATTTTGGAGAAAGTTGTAACTGTGCATCTTTATGGACCACAAAAACACTTACGTCCCCATCAATTTATACAAAATCTATTGACGCAATTTTCAGAAAACTTGACATATATGTTATTTACATCACCGTTAACAGTTGTATGTATCAAAAATTTCCATACTCTAGCGTAAAGCTTATGGTATTTAAAGGGTTATGGTGATAGTACTTAAAGGGTTAAAATTATATAGACCATATATCAAATTGTAATAAAAATCTTGAGAATGGCAGCTTGCTTCTCAGATCAGTTTATAATCGAAATTCTCGACTGTATGCGAAATCGTCGGTTTTAAAATGGTTTTAAAGCGGATATTGCGCAGTGGAATCCATACTAACGCGCCGGGAAACCACAACATCGCGGCTACGAAATCTTGGGATGTTAGGATAGATAGACAATTAAACGGGAGAGATTCCACACCTGACACACATGTGTACGTATCTACGACGTTAGTTTTTCCATGTTTTCCAGCGACGAGATAAAGCAAAATCACAACACAAACACAACACTACCGTATTTCATTAGAGTAGACGAATTTACAAGGGAGAAGGCTCGATAAGGTGTAATCCCAACGAACAATATTTGCTGATGAGACACTGACGTTATCATATCGTCGAGATAAACGTTCTTGGAAAAGACGGAGCAGGAAAAACTGTAAAAATGGTAAACGTTGTCATGTAAAATATTTATTTTTCTTTCAGCGTTGATTGGCGTGTTTCTGACGAAGCATACGAACACCGATTGGACAGTGCTAAAGCAAGTCCACGTGGTGAGTACAGCTGACACTTTTTTAGCGTTTAAACCTTTAAGGACCATAGGACATAATACGTGGCCCATAGCTTCAATATGATTTTATAAATTATCGAATACGAATAAATACAATAGTTCACTTTCTGTAATAGCAGTCGTGCTTTTTTGTTATTTTCAATATATTTACTTGTTATCGACATTTCTCTGCGTATTTCTTATAAGATACCTATAGATTATTTAATAAAATTCTCACATGAAACTTTAGACCTTCATCTAATTATTCGTTAAAACATTTGTAACAACCTTTTATTTTGATCATGCGATGTGATATTTAGGATGGTACTCCTCCTTAAGCTCAGTATGTGTATATATATAAATGACCTCACAAATTACTAAATGTACAATGGAAAACCCGCAATTAATGCAATAAAGGCTTTTTATCAATGACAACGAATAGAGCTGTCCGAAACTATGACCGACAATAATGAGATAACAATGAGCAATTTATGAAAAGAGTGTCGAGCGAATGATCATACAGGGCTAGGGAATTCGGGGATCACGAACTCTTTTAACATTTAGTCTTTAACCATCAGATATAACGACGATGTCAAAAGCAAATATTAAACGTAAATAACAACTATGCATTTGTATCGACTGCCAGAAATTTGAGACATCTTCGACCCTATATGCGGATTAAAAAACAGGTCATTCGAAGAGTTAAGTGAGGCTTCGCTCGTCTCCACGCCATATACAGAATTCCTGACTACTTCAGCGTCAGAGTAAGAATCCTTCCTGTTAATGCCTTAATATTGTCGTTCGTGGACAATAGTATAGAATAGAATAGAATAGAATAACTTTATTGTGCTATAAAAACATAACTTAATGAATATTACGCTGGTTTTATAAAAAAGACAATTTATGCACAAATGGGGGACTTATCGCTATAGCGATATCTTACAGTCAACCATTTGATAAAATAATTCCTAATTTTCACCGTACAATACACAAAGAAGTAGTAAAGTTAAATTTAAAATAAACTTATACAGATACATGTCAGTAACTTATGCTAAGGTTGCCCAGGGAAGGATAAAGGAGAGGACAAGGTGAGGTATTTGGTTAGTGGCTGTGTAAAAATAGATGTTTCTTCAACAATTTTTTGAAAGTATGCAGCGAAGGTGCATGCCTGATAGAGTGAGGGAGCTGATTCCATAAACGAGCAGAATGGACTGTAAAAGAGTGCGTGTAAACAGAAGAATGATGTATCGGAATAGCGAGTGTGTTATCCCGGCTTGATCGAAGTGGAAGACCGTGGCCTCCCAAAGGGTGGAAATTCTCCTTTAGATAGGAGGGTGAAGTGGCTGTGTGTATGGCCTGTATGGGGGGGAAGAAGGCTACAGAGCATCATATTGCTTTTGCTAAGTTCCATTTCAACATTCCTTCTCGTCATATGTGTCAGAATTCCTCTCCAGAGCTTCAATGTAAATAAGTGAATGCATATACGCGCGTCCTTGCTGTAGCTAGGTAACTGATATCTTCAGTTTTATATATTAATGGAATCATTTTCATACATAAAAGCAGAGCAAATATTAGGCCCTTATCTAAGTATGTAATTGCTATTTTTTTCACACGCTTTGAACTTGGACACTTCCAAATCAGTTATTCATTTGTCGTTATTAAGTTTTAATATTGGTCGGATATTTTCGCATAGGGTTACCGGGTAAACGGTGGGTCAGTTGGGTACAGTGGGTCACGCACATATTGACGAAAATAAGTACGATAGCGCAGACGCTTGTCCGCTCACAGACGCCTCCCTATAAGCAATCCCTGCTCCGCCAGTTCCCGCGCAGCTGCGCCCAGATGACGACGTGCTACGGCCGATTTTATCGTGACGCTCATAAAATATTTTGAAATGTGAGTTGATATTTTGTTTATAATTCCTAACTTATAATAGATATAGGTAAACTTGTATTACCATACTGTGACCTTGTTAGTACGCTGTAATATATCACATAGATGATTGACTAGCTTTGTTCTTAACAGGTTGGTTCTTGTTTGCATTTAACATAGGTCTATGGTCAAGGGTGGGTCTGATCCACTGTGTACTCAGTGGATCGCGATTCACTGTGGACTCGTTGTTGAGGCGATGCGCATGGTTCTGCTATGTTTTAATCATAACTAATATACCTACAGGAAATAGAAACAATTTACCTATTATAAAGCTAGGTATATCTTTGATGAAAATAAAATGATTTTTTTACAGAATGGGCAGAAATAAACCTAGTAGAAAAATTGGTATTCATACGGAAGATCAAATGAAAAAGGCATTAGATGCTATAAAGGCCGGAAAAAGCATCAGGCAAGCAGCGAAAGAGCATTTCATTGCTTTTTCTACTCTGCAAAGATATCATGGAAAAAAAAATCCTGACCGCCTGACGCCAAATTATTCCGTCAGGAAAATATTTAAGGCTGAACATGAGGAGGCCTTACGTGATTATTACCAAAAGTGTGCCTTAATGTTTTATGGTCTTATCACTAAAGATTGCCGCAAAATAGCTTATGATATGGCAAAAATGAACAATATACCAGTTCCTGAGAGTTGGGAAGCGAACAAAATGGCTGGCATAGATTGGTTCCGAGGGTTTCGTGAGCGATTCCCTGAGATGTCATTACGTAAACCTGAAAACTGCAGCTTGGCGCGAGCAACAGCGTTCAATAGGGAAACTGTTAAAATATTTTTCGACAACCTTCAAAATGTGCTTAGCCGCAGTCCAGCCTTTGCAGATGGCACGCGCATTTATAATTTAGATGAAACTGCTACAAGTACTGTGCAGAAAAATCCACGAGTTTTAGCTCCGAAGGGAAAAAGGAATATATGCAAAGTGTCTAGCGGTGAAAAAGGTACACTTGTCACAACGTGTAATATCATAAGTGCAGGAGGTGTTCCCCTTCCACCCGTATTGGTCTTCCCACGCAAGAATATAAATCCTCGCATGAAAGTTGGGACACCACCTGGTTCTCTTATCCTCGCCACTCCTACTGGGTGGATGAATACTGAAACGTTTGTACAGGTGATGCAGCATTTTGTGCAGAAGTCAGGATCTACGAAAGATTCTCCAACAGTTCTCATCATGGACAATCATGAATCACATCTATCGATTGAAGCACTTAATTTGGCTAAAGAGTCAGGGGTGACTGTGCTTACTTTACACCCACACACATCGGCGAAACTTCAGCCGTTAGACGTCGGCATCTATGGACCGTTTAAATCTTACTATGCATCAGCGATGGAGTCATGGATGATGCGAAATCCTGGATGTCCAGTGACCATTTACGATATTGGAACACTAGTTGGTCAAGCTTTTGAAAAGAGTATGACTCCACTTAACATAAAGCAGTCATTCAGGAAAACCGGAATATACCCGTTCGACAGAGATATATTCTCGGAGGAAGACTTCATGCCGAGCAGCGTCACTGACAGGCCTGCTGCTGAGAAACCAACAGGTATGCAGCCTACCTAACACTTATTTAAATATTTTTTTTAGTTATTTTAAGGTGTCGAACCCACATGCCAACAGTATTTTTTCCTTTCAGATTTTGAAGATACTCCAAATCCCTCTGTGATAGACGCAATTGAACAGTCGATTGTTGAATCTTCTGTTCAAATCACAAGTGATGCGTCTGTGTCTGTTACGCTATCTTCAATAGTTTGTGCTACAACTCCACCTTCCCTGTCTCATATGTGTTTGGCAGCAATAATCCACCCTGCTGATGCAATCCCAAGACAACGATCACAAGAGAACCATTCTCTTCAGTCACAATCTTCATCACCACTACCATTAGTGGCTAGACAAGACCCTGATGAAACCTCTCCCAGGTCATCACATGCCAAAGTTGCCTTATCTGTCCGGCTAGTTACACCAGATGAATTCCGAAAACCTTTAAAGGCATCTGCAAGAAACAAAAAAAGAAAGCCGAGGCGATTAGGCAAATCTCTTATTGCAACTGACACACCGGAAAAGAACGAAATTGAAAATAATAAAAAGGCAATTAAAAGGAAGAAAGTTGTGCAACCCACTGTCAAGAAAGCTATTAGAAAAGTTCTTCAAAGCGACTCGGAAGAGGATTGTGAAATTGTCTTAGATGATGACTCACCAGATGAAGGGAGCTGGTTCAGTGATGAAGATAAAGAGAATATTATTACGCAAGAGACGCTGATGAAGCCGTTGCCAAGAATGCCAAGAGAGGGAGAGTATGTTTTAGTAGAATTTGCGCTCAAAAGACAATTGTTGTACTATGTTGCTAAGATACTAGAAGAACGAAATCATACATTCGAGCTCTATGTGAGTTATTTGAGACACAAGGAAGGACGTTTTTCCATGCCAAATACTCCAGACTTGGCTTATGTCAAGGATGATAATATTAAGCTTTTATTACCAACTCCTGCGTCAAATGGTAGTACTGTTCGTCAGCAATCATATCTTACTTTTGGCATTGACCTGAGTGGTATAAATATCCGTTAAATTCAAGACATACCTAACTTGATTTCCATTTAAAGTTATTAGTATTGTCGGTTTCGGTTTTCGTTTTAAGTTTTAAGATAATCGTAGTTCTTAGGTCCGTGTGGTTTTTAAAAAAAAATAAAAATGTAATTTCTAGATTAAATTGTCTTTAATTATTTACGTATAAAAACTCCTAGACCCATTGTTAACCAGGGGGTGACCCATTGTTCACCACTCATTGTGCACAGTGGGTCATTTCTGCTCTCTTAAAAAAACCCTATTTCCTCTGCTCTACATTATCGGGGGTCAATGATTTAGTAATTTTCTGAGAGCTGATAAAATATAAAATACATCAAACTAAATTTTAAGCCGATCTGACTGATAGGTTTTGAGATATGAGCTGTTAAAAAAAAGTGACTCACTGTTTACCCGGTGACCCTATGCAATCATGGAAATGTTGAAAGTTCGCGTTATTTTCGAATATTAAGGGCGGATTCCACCAGTGTGCAGAACTGTGC
The DNA here is from genome assembly GCA_944548615.1 of Micropterix aruncella. Lineage (NCBI taxonomy): Eukaryota > Metazoa > Arthropoda > Insecta > Lepidoptera > Micropterigidae > Micropterix > Micropterix aruncella. The sequence goes on from OX155951.1 coordinate 32,271,315, forward strand.
GGCACTGCAATGCACATTGTGCGACACAAATGTTTATTCTGGTCGACTCACTAAAGCAAACAATAACAAATTGTGCGCGAACATTCTAGAAATGTTCGCGCACATCTGTATACTTTTGTGCGCGCACACATGCAGGCAGTGGACTCGCGTCGACGTGTACAAACCTGTTGTGCGCGAACTCAGTCTTGCTTCCGCTACCGGAGTGAAAACATTGATTTGTGCGCGTACATTGTTAATTAACCAAGCTAAATATGGATTGGACGAATGATAAAATTATTAATTTTATTCAAGCTATTGAAACTTATCCTGTATTATGGGATTCTAGTCACAGTGATTATAAAAATAAAAACAAAAAACACGACGCCACTCAAGAGTTGGCGCAAAGTTTCAATTGTGACTCGACTGAGGTAATGAGAAAATGGAAGATTATTTTGTCTCAGGTACAATCCGAGCAATAAGCTCTTTTGAAACTTTAAATAAGAACATTAAACTTGCAAAAGAATCTCCAGTAGCAAGATATCTTAAGGTGATTGCAAGCCTTATTGAAACAGGGACACATTTTCTGTAGTTGGTATCTTGCTTAGCAATAAAAGGACTAGTTACATTAACCAGCAACTCAAAATCTTCGCAAGATATACGTGTGAAGTTTTTAAATCCACTCAATGGATCTATTTTTATTTCTTCTAGAAATTTATTCGTTTCTTCATTCCGTCGCTGTAGTAACGGCCTCACCCAACATCGCGGTTTCTTCCTTCGTTTCTTTTTAAGGAGACTACATAGTAAAACACATGCTGCAGCACAAAGCACTACGTTTTCCTGCCCGTTCATATTAACTACTGAACTGTCTCGGCAGAAACTCTGCTCAGTGAACATGTTCGCGCACAAGTGTGCTGAACTGTGCGCTTACAAAAGTTACGCACAGCCTTACCAGTGGAGACGGAAGCCAAATGCGACACCAGCTTAGTACCTGCACTGTTGGAGTTTTGCACAAAATGTGTGCAAGCAAATGTGCTGCACACTATTTTGGTGGAATCGCACCTTTAGGTCTTGTACCGGTATTATCCATTTAAGTTTCTTGCGGTTCGGTACGACAGTTTAAGCTAATGTGTACTGTAAAGAATTGAAAACAATGATGGAAGAGTTATTAATTAAGAATCCGAATGGTTAATAGATTATTTCGCCACCGCTTCTGCACGAAAACGCAAGACCGCACACGTCACAGAAAACAGTCGCATAGTTGCAGGAGCTGAAGACTGGTAGTCACCCACCGTACTCGCCAGACCTTGCTCTACCAGACATCCACTTTTTTTCGGAATGCTAATATCTTTTTTACGGAGAACATAATCAACTCCAAAGAGACCGGAAATGGCCTTTAAAACATTCATTGATTTATGTCCACGGGAGCTCTACAGCAGAGGCATTGCCATTAACCAACTGCCATTAAAATTTATTTACATATTTATTTTTCATACAATTTTATAAAATTTTTGGTCTGAAATTTCGTTTATAGAACGGCAACTTCATAGGTAAGGACCTAACAAAAACAAAACGAAAGTCATGGCAAGTTTTGTCATTTTGGAACGTATACAGAGACACTCGTACAAGATTGAATACTGGGATCTTACTCGGAAGATTTAAAAAGCCGTATACAACAATCCAGAAGCGATAATTTGCAGCAAGAATAATATAATTTATTTAAAACGTTTTTTTTTATTTTAATCAGGTGCTGAGCCATGGCGAAAGGACACCAACGGAAAGTGAGTTAGCTATGTTAGGAATCGCACGCGAGAGAAACGTCACCTTCGCTCCATACGGGATCGGATCTCTAACCAACGTAGGTAAATATTCATTGCACGGATATTGCACACCTAATACCCTCGCTCAACGCCTGCCTTTTCTACTTCTACTTCCGATCGGCCTTATAGAAAGAAAGAAAGAAAGAAAGTTCATGATAGAAAGAAATCTACAAATCTTAGCCCGTAGCATAATGCACTTAGCAATCCCACTCCACTGTCTTAGGTAACACGATTAGGAAGTCAGCATAACATCATTAACATCAGTCACAAAACTCTGTTTTATTCTTACTTTTTCTCTGTATACAGCTCCTCCCAAATATTAGAGGGGTGCAATCGCAATCTACTTTCAAGCTTCTTCTAAAAAAACATTTCTTCTCTCACCAGGTGTAACCTTCCTCCCTACTATCCTCTTTCCTTTGGCTGTGACTTAGTGTTATTTTGTTTCTCTTTTGTTTAATTTTTATTTAGCATCAGCACTTGTACAAGTATTTTACTATTATTATTTTAATAACGCATTGTCTTTGATTTACCCGGCAACTCTCACAACGACACAATGGTTGACTGAAAGAGATCGCCGTAGCGTGTTAAGTCCGCCATTGTGCAAACTTGTAACTTTGTATAGTAAATATTTCTTTATTATTATTATTATTATTAGGTTCATAGCTTGTTTCCATATTAATCATACGCGGGTGACAATGAAGGTATTTTGAAATCTCAAATATTAAATCCGATATTGAAGATGTAAATTATTTTATTGCTTTTCGAAGTATTCTCCGTGGCGATCGATACACTTCTGCACGCGATTGAATCATTGTGTAAAGCGATTAGCCCACCCTTCTTTTGGTACATTTCAGTACAAATGTACCCTTTTCAATAGCATATATATATATATATATATATATATATATATATATATATATATATATATATATATATATATATATATATATATATATATATATATATATATATATATATATATATATATATATATATATATATATATATATATATATATATATATATATATATATATATATATATATATATATATATATATATATATATATATATATATATTGGACCGGGTACCCCAACGTAATAGTCGTTATTTGTGCACAATCTACATATTCGCCCCCGTTCGGTTGCAAGTATACAAAGCGGGAACTGTTAATATGCTCGCCAAAATAGTTCCTCGCGGAGGTGATCGGTAACCCTACAGCTATTGTGGGCACAGTCCGTTGCTGCGATCGTGATCTGCGCTCGACCCCACAATTCAACTCCGTACGATGAAAGCGCACACATACCGATAAGCACTGCAGAATGAAGGCGTTTATAAGTGCCCCAGGAATCTCCGGATTACGCTTTCTGAAACGACTTTATTTCTCTTGATAATTCGTTTTTCCCTTGTTCAAAGTCAGCACCAGTTTTACAAAAGGCGACTACGATTACTTTAAAGCTTCTTTTTTTTGTAATACTTTATTCATATATATTTTTTACATTTATTCATATTGTTATCAATGCTATAAGTAACTCGGAAAAATTCAACACGCAAATGCAGCAAATGTGCAGTGCCTACCTAACTAGGGCTAAACTGTCCCGTATCTAGGCGGGTCAGAGTAAATAATTAAAATAAGCAATATAAAATATGTTTTATTTTTTAGGATAAATGAATGTAGTTAATGCGGATTCTATAATTTATAATATATTTACAACTGTTTAAATGTCCGCCTTAGAACAGGCGGCCTAGTTAGGCGACATTAAAATAAGATCACTGGCAACAGTTTCTGGCATAACATGTTATCAGTTTTTTGCTATTGGATCCTCAGCTACGACATTGTTATTGTATATGTCCATTTACTGTAGATAATTGTAAATTACCAAATAAATAAATAAAAATAACTACAATACAAATCAATATACACATTTTTTAAGAATAAGACAATGTATATAACTAATCGTATTTATATAGAAATATGGCAAATACAAATATACGTAAATACGATTTTAATAAATAATAAATGCTTTAATAGTATAACCATATTTATATTATAATACAACTTCACATAGGCTTTTATATTAGAGACGATTACATTAATAGACATATAGCAAAATGTCCATTGGACTACTACTATTGCATACTTGGTTTTTGGTGTTCGGAAATGTCTACCTGTTGTTCGCTTGATATCCTTGTTACATCATCTTTAAACACTTAGAAATAATTTAAAAAATAGAATTATACTGTGTGCATTGAAAAATTTATTATCACTATAAAATCGGAGACTATCGCGGTTGTTTGACATTATAAATAGGATAAAAAGCGAATTTACCGCGTGAAGTTTGTAACACCCGACGTTTCGGCGACGTTGCAGCCGCCGTTGTATAGGGAAGACATGTAGACTATATCACTGCCCGAGCAAAATACATCTCAATGATTTTTTTTATATAAACAGTACCTAATCTAAAATACTGGCCCTTTAATTAAAAATTCGATACGCTTCACGATTCACGTAATTACACCGTAATTAATAATCGGTGTATTATAAAACGAAACGTCTCCATTTTAAAAATCAAAGTCTCTAATTTAATGTAACCTTGATGTCTGCCATGCCATGAACATGGTGTAAATGAATGATTACGTTTTTTAACAGGAGGGAAAAATGATGACATACGACATGGGACGACTGCTGAAGAACAGATACGAAGAATTTCTAGGACAGATTTACTGGCCGGGTGAGTACGATTACGTTTACGTCACTAGACATCGGATTACAGTGCCTGGCCATATTAAAAGGCTTATAAAATGATTCACCCGCACGACGATAAGACTTACAGACGTCGCAATGAAATCACACTCCAGCTTCGAATTACTTTCGCTTTTAATGTTGTTTACTAACAAAAACGAACGCCTTTACTGCTTTGCCTTTCTGGGTAGATTACACAAAAACGGTTTCTTTTTATTGGCTTCAGCCTGAGTTTAATTAACTGAGTGACTCTTGCGTTGATACATCCGATTTTTCGGCACGTAAAGCAGGGGGATTTAACCCCCCCCCCCTTTCCTTAGGGTGGTTGGAGGAAGGAGTTAGGGGGTAGGCGGTTGGGGGGGGAGGATTTGGGGATTCGGGGGAGGATTGGGGAATTCGGGGGAGGGGGAGGGGATGGTGGGTTTGTTGGGGGGTTTTGGTGGTTTGGGGGGGGGGGGGGTTGGGGTTTGGGATTTGATTGGCGGGGGAAAAGGGTTTAGAGCGGGGTTAAGGGTGTAGGGGGGCGTTTATGGGGTGTAGGGTTGGTAGGGGGGTTGTGGTGGCATTTGGGGCGGGGAAGACTTGGAGGGGGGGTTGGGGTGGCATTGGAGCTGGAAGACTTGGGGGGGGGGGGGGTGTCGGTAAAGTCTTGGGGTGACACAACCGATTTTTTTGTCACATAGTCATTAATTAATTGGGATCTTAACGAACGCAGTTTTAATAAATACTACCATTCATGACATTATTGTCGCTATTTGTTATAGGAGTATGTATCGGATTGAATGAGGTATTGCAATTTGATAGGTCATAAGAGTACACATGATTTCTTAAGAATAAAAATGAACAAATATCATTTTTGGTTTAATGTTATTATTTACTTAATTTCGATAGAATATTCGCTGTAGAATGTCAATAAATTTATGAAACTGTAAACAGTGAGTATACCCTTATATTTGTAGTCTAAATCTGTGTGGCTCGTTAACGACCCCGTAGGCAAATGTGTTTCATTTTAGAAGCAACTAGGGAGACTTAGATATTTTTTAGATTACGAAACTGCTGCTGCTGAAAAGGTCGATGGAAAAATATCATTTTGAAATATAATTATTTTGAGTAACAGACCCTTACCACGTAAAAAAAGTAATTACCGAGGTTTCGACAGACATACATCGACGTTTTTTAAGATTTAAAAAATCGACAAGCGAAATGACGGTCAATAATCTAATCAGACGGGAACTGAAAATTACTAATTTCTCTAAAAGAAATAGCTATGAGCAATTATATGGGTTAATTAGGAGTTAGATAAGTTGGTGGCATTAGGAATAGTAGAGCAAAATCAGCTTGCAATACTCTTTCATTCGCCCAGTCTACAATCAAATTAAGCGTGTTGACAGCGCTTCCGTTGGTCACTACCGCAACTACTCGGTATATCAGGTTAATGGCGCCAAATTCAAACACGAAATTACTTTATTTGTGCGTCTTTAGCTAGACGCCAATGTAAAATATGCCAGCAAGGCCGTCGCTGCATTGGTATCGTCGATCGTTATCGATCGACGCAACCGATCGCGGAATGCATGGGAAAACGCCTCTTTATTGTGCCCGCGAATGGACCGAGGCAGACAGAGGCTGGGTTTTGTCGGAAAATGTGCACCCGGACAATAGCGAAATTTCTCACGGGCGACAATCACTTCCGGCGACCTTGCTGGCAATCTGATATCAATGGAGGCAGATTAGATACCGCGAACAGATGCTGCATCGTTTCAGTTATTATTATCTCGTTTTATTATTACGAGTAATTTATTAAGCTATAGAGTTATAATGACGGATATACACGGTAAACAAGGCATCGAGTCCAAGACTATTTTACTGGGTTAAAAACTTGACATTTAATTTAACCGCTGGAACGCTAATACCACCGAACGGTGGTTTTTTTTCTGTTGCGACAACTCGCGGGCGACATCTTCGTATTTACGCAATTATGTAATTACACTACCGGTCAAAAGTATTTGGGCACCCACTTTTTATTTACACTAATAATAATTATATAGAAAATCCTGCTTTGAAGCATATTTGGCTACAAGCCCGAAGTGCATTTATATAGCTAAGAAATCAATTTTTTTAAGGGTCATCATTCCTATAGTAAAGATGTCGAACATTAATGAAAGTTCAGGAATAAAAGCGTCATTTAAAAATTTTGAGAATATTATTTTTTGTTTTATTGTAGGTAGCCCTAAATACATTTTATTATTAAAGTTTATTTAGTCGTTGTTTGCCTAAATAAACTTTAAAGAGAAAATATAATTAGGGCTAACTAAAATAAAAGGAATAAATTCTTCCCAGAATTTTTAAATCACAGATTTTAAAAATAATGTTTTGAAGCATATATGAGTACTTTCTAGAATTGAATTTATATAGCTCATAAATTTAATTTGTTTAAGGGTATTTTTTTCAATATGCCATAATCACTATAATAAAGGTATCGGACATTAATGAAAGTTCAGTTATGTATATTATTCGTCCAGAGTAGCCAATGTTACCAAACAATCGATCGTCTTCTCCCAAATATGAATGAAACATTGACAACTTTTCGTTTTTGAAAAATTGTTTTAGACTAATCTTTTATTTTATTATTTATTTATACGTAAACCTCGATAAATATTACACCTTAGGGATCGTCCATTAATCACGTGAGACTCGAAAGAGGGAAGCAGGGTCTTCGAAAATATCACGAAATATCACAAGGGGGTAGGGGGAGGGGGGGTGGTGTAGTGAGACATCATGTCATTGTGTAATTTATTTTTTTGTTGAATGCGCGATTTCCAAACCGAAAAACGGCGCGTGACTTGACTCGGCGTTGTCAGTACAATTATATATTTCCACATGACCTTTCTATTATTTTTATTTTTATGCCAGTTAGAAACAACCTGCAAATTTAATGTCTGTCTGGACATTTTTATCACGGTGCCTAATTTTCCAGAATTAAATTAGATTATACCTGTATTTAAAGATAATATTCAGATTTTTTTAAAGATATCTTGTACTTACCAAAAAATACACGTGATTTTGGCTAGGGGGGGGGGGTAGCTAAATCCGCACCATGTATCACCAGAGGGGAGGGAAAGGTTAAACAGTTGCTAAAAAACATCACGTGATTAATGGTTGTTTTTTTTTTAATTGAAATTTTGAAGAAGTCGACTGTATGTAATAAAGGTATGAGAAACGTTTGAGTGCGCTGCTCCATCTAGCGGTAGGTAATAAGTCGTAAATAAACAATATCAGCGACATTTTACCAACCGCTAGATAGCGCATCGTGATCGTAGCTTTCATACTATTTAAATACATTTTTTTTTAAATTCAAAAAAACTTTTTTTTTTATTTTATTTTTTGATTCTCAGTTTTTTTCAATTTTTTAAAATAAAAGTTGCTTAGTTCGTTGTACTGCTTCACCCACAAAAAAAACCCGTGCAGTAATATCACCCCATACATTAAAAGAAATAAAAAACACACGACTGCCGTTGCAAAAAAAGAAATAATGTACTTAAAATAATTTTTATTATGGTATTTTTATGAAATATTTGTGGCTTATGTATTTATCCGTTCAAATACATATATATATATATATATATATATATATATATATATATATATATATATATATATATATATATATATATATATATATATATATATATATATATATATATATATATATATATATATATATATATATATATATATATATATATATATATATATATATATATATATATATATATATATATATATATATATATATATATATATATATATATATATATATATATATATATATATATATATATATATATATATATATATATATATATATATATATATATATATATATATATATATATATATATATATATATATATATATATATATATATATATATATATATATATATATATATATATATATATATATATATATATATATATATATATATATATATACATTTAAAATATGATACAATTGGCTAAGTTTGTTATCAACGAGCCATTAAATCGAAATAAAAATAAAAAAAACCTCCATATGCTCAATGAAATGAAAGAAGAAACTTCAATCTTAATTTCTGGCAGAGGAGTTTATAATAAAGATTGTATAAGATTGTATCGATTGTATGTTGGTAGCATTCGAAATTTGAATTATTTCGTAGTCACTTTCATTTGGAAAACGGCTTTGCCGAAGTGATCAATAGTTTAATTTTTTATTTTTAGCTTAATTCGTCTCAATTGAAGGCATTTTGTGTTGCATAAGGATAAGCCCTATTTATGAGATATATGGATGAATAGTGATCGTTAGTCGACTGCAAAAGGACCTTTAAACTTACATTGCACCGTCGAAAGTCGTGCACATCCATAAGTGTGTCTCATTCAAACATAAGCATTTCCCAATACAAGCTGGGATTTCCTTCGCTACTTTTTAAGTATCTTTTACTAATTTTATTTTATATGTATATATGTATATATATATATATATATATATATATATATATATATATATATATATATATATATATATATATATATATATATATATATATATATATATATATATATATATATATATATATATATATATATATATATATATATATATATATATATATATATATATATATTTATATATATATATATATATATATATATATATATATAGATATATATATATATATATATTTGATATGTACTCAATCAGACCTTTCATTTGACACTAAACACGATATATTTATGTTTAGTTATTGTCATTTGGAGATTTGGGCATTTAGACAAATATTTACTTGATATTTGGACAGTTAATGTCCCCTGTGACACTGAGGATGACATAACAATTCTAACAACACCACATACTAAATCGGTTCGAGCGTTTATACGTTACGATGGAATAACTAAACAGAAAACATACATACAAGAACCCTGAACACATTACACTCCTTTTTGTTCGGCAGTCGTGTAACAATTCCTGCATACACTTTAATCCTGCATACACTTTAATATACAGTTCTAATATAATACCTCTCAGTGAAACAATAATGTATTGTGTCCTCCACAGGTGAAACTGTAATGCAAACATCTGATAGAGAAATTACAAAAATGAGCGCCCTTCTGATCCTGGCCGGTCTTTGGCCGCCGCAACCAAATCAAATGTGGAACGATACAATGGAATGGCAACCGGTACCATACTTTTATTTACAAGAAAAAGATGACTATGTAAGTAAATATATAATACTCGTATTACTAAAATTCGATCTTAACTCATCATCTCAAAGCACATCATAGGAAAGCTATACTGGTAAACTGAGAACAATATAACGATGTAATACACAGAAATACGCATGTTTCAACAAGGATTACGTATATAACTTGGACTGTGGTCCATACGTATAACTTAACATTACGCGTAACGGTGCTGGCGTGACGGTAGTTACCGTGTCGTAATGTTAAAACATAATGTTATTTCATTATTTCGCCACCTTGGGATCTTGTAGTAGTATACGCGCGGTTATAGTGGGATACATGAATCATGTTGAAACTACAGTATAGTATTATTTCCGTATTAACAGTAATCCCCGGGCCACACTATCGGGAAATGCCTTTAATAACGGCGATGATGGGCATTTTTTCTGCAACCACACCTAAATTATCACGATAATTAACGGCATTTCCCGTTAGTGTAGCTCGGGCATAAGGAAATGTTGACACATATGTGAGGGACCAGCCCTAACTAGACTCCAAGTTATTCGGTGTGAGGTGGTGGTGTCAACTTGCGGGTTATCTCCGTATTAAAAGTCGATTTAAAGTGTATCAGAAGGTATTTATTGAAAGTTCGATATTGCCAGTTTGTAACGCTTCCCGAATAAGATATATATCGACGTGAATGTAGTGGCTATCTGCCTGAAGTTACGAGGGTGTGTGGATAAGGATTGTACTTGTGCTCCTAGTATCTCGTACTGGGCACGGCTCGAGTCTGTGGGAGCGCAGACTGATGCGTCTCGCCTCCATAGGGAAAGGTAGGAAAAGGTAACCAACAAGCCGGACCCGTTGACTCGCCTCCAGAGAGGGGTCACTGTCTTGGGGGACGTGATCACTCGAGGAATGATATTTTGGTCGTATTTTTGCCGGTTTATATAGGCCGAAAAATGATGCAATCAAAAACATTCTGAGTAAAAGTATTGTTTCATCATGCTGATTCATCGCTCCACGAGGTAGAATAATAGCTGAATTGTGTCAGTGCATTTCACTGGAAATCAATGCATTTGTTGATTGCATGTATTGATACTTAAGGGTCGTTACACATATAACCGAGTAAAAATTTCTTGTAATACAAAAAAATTACGATGGAAACATCTGTATATAATTGTAATAACAAAATGGCAATGTAAGATTCAATCCAATATTTTTCTCAGTGTACTGAGTTTGTAGGTCCTCAATCATATAAATCATTACCAATTTTTTTAGACTAGAATAACAATTTCCTTTATATTTTCGTATTAAGGTTAATTTACACTGAGGCAGCTACAGACATCAGTTTCCTTTATATTTTCGTATTAAGGTTAATTAAAGCCCGCCATTCATTACTCGTACCCGGACGCGACCCTCGACTCGGACCCGACCCGGACCAATCCAGCGTTGCCGATACACTAGACGGACCCTTCAGTCGAAGTGTGATTACGGTGAGCCCTGGACGCGTTTCAACATGGCGCCAGTACTATCCAAGGAGGCTAAAATAAGTGATCATCGGTGGACTAGTTATTTTATCCGAGAAAAGGAAAAAAACGAGTTTGGACAAAGGAGTGGTTTAAAAACGACCAGACTACAGCAATTTAAACCTGACTGAGTCGGCCGGCCGCTCGCTCTTGCACTCACACACGCGGATTGGTCGGGTCCGGTATCGGTTCGGCGGGCGCCTCTCGAGACAGCGGATAGGGAACCGACCCGGGCCCACTGCAAGGTCCGGTGGCCAATACCATTCACTACCATTCACGCATTCACGCCACTACCATTCACGCACGGATTAGTCGCAGCACGGTCGATGGTGGACTAATCCGCTGGACTGGTCCGCCCGTGAATGGCGGGCTTTACACTGAGGCAGCTACAGACATCAGTATTGGCGACGAGAACTGACTCACACTTTACATAGTCAGTCGTGGTTATTTTTCACGGTTTATGCAAGTTATTATCAGTCAGTGGGGAAAAATGAGTTCTCGAAAACGGCAAAATTTGATAAGAGTGAATTATTTGTTGAGAAAAGTTTCCTGTATGCTGTTAGCAGAGTTAACGGAAATGTTAGAAGAAGTATCTAAAAGAAACTTCATTTTCCTTAGTTAAAATATTCAACATGACGCGACGTCATTCTACAACGCAGTGCCAGCAACTGACCAACTAACTACTGACTTCGACGTTTATACAAGATGTGGCCGGAGGAGCGGACTGACTTCAAAATATATAGCGGGATTATTAAAGTCAGCACCGATGCGGCAGCGCTGTAGTGACTTAAAATCAATTTACACCATGACAGTACCGGGTCAGCTCTGACTTGTCTTAAATTTAAAGTCAGTAACTGACTCAATGTAAATCAGCCTTTATGGGAAAGTGAAACAATGTCAAACAATAGTGGATGTCACAATACACAATTTTCATAGGTATGAAGCTGTCAACTTGTCTTAAAAAAATAATAATACGCGAAAATGAATGATTTCACATCTATTTCATAAAATATATTTAAAATACTATCAGGATATAGACTTTTCCATTTGGAAAAAGTATTTTTAAAATTGATCATGTGCATGCAAAGCAATTTTATAATCCCATTTAAGAATTCAGCCTTCGACATGCAAGGCATTTTCGAAATCCACATCTTTGTAAAATTTAAACTTTTCAAGATTTTAAGAAGGTTCAAATATAGATTTGTACTCGCTTTGTTACAGATGCTGTTTGAAACGAATTGTCCCAGATACGAAAATGAAAAAGAAAGAGTTCTGGACGAACTGATTGAAGAAGGTGCTCTACATCCTTACAAAGAACTAATGCATAAACTTAGCGTTTTGACGGGGAATAACATAACGAAACCATCTGAGGTTCTATTGCTGAAGAATCTAATCATTATTCAGGTGAGTCTTCTAGGATTGCTCCGTTGATCCTTTTCTTAGAACGGTTGCAAAAGAATTGTTAAGCCCATATCTATGGCGTTGATTATCATTAAATTGTCAAAGAAGGGATGCACCCGTTTATACTTCATCATTCATACAAGGTGAGTTTTTTATTAGTGACATCCTTGTAGTGGGTGAACCAGTACAAACAAGTAAGCAACTTTTCTTTCTTTTTTTTTTTAGTATAAAAAGCAACGAGCGCGCTGCGCCATCTAGCGGTAGGTAAAAATATCGAAAATAAATAACATTCGCGATATTTTACCTACCGCTAGATGGCGCAGCGCGCTCATCGCTTATCAAACTTTTATTTAACAGTCAAGTTGTTCAATTAGAAGTTGTTTACTTGCTCATATTGATTCACCTACTAAAAGGTTGTCACTAATAAAAAACAAGGTGGCTGACCTAGTCTGGACAATGTTTTCTTAGACGGTATAGGTTTGATTAATCAAGACTGAAGGTTTATGAAGCGATGATATTGTTATATTCAGTAACAGTCAGGTACAGTGTGTGATTTTTTTTCAATGGGTGATTCTGTACATCAAACTGAATTAGAAAAATAATGCATTGATATATCAATGACTTACTTTTTCAGATTGATGAATAATTTATACCTACCTTGTTTATTATTATTAGTGCTTATGATGGAGCTCGTTTCGTTATATAAATAGAAAATTACGCTTTTTTTTTTAGTTACTTATTTATTCGCAAAAAATAGAAGAATACATTTTGTTGTTTTACACGGTAAGATATCTGTCTTCGATCTCATCGTTTCTACCCGTCCTGTCCACCGCCGCTCACCGCCGCCGTCCGCCTCCTGCAGTCCCCTCTCTTTACCAGCATACACAGGGCTAAACTGGTTGATGCGCCGACAATTAATTATGTTTAAATATTATTAGCATTGAAGAAAAATGTTGTAAAAGTTTACTTTTAAAACCTAAATTATTTTTTAAATTATGTAATTTGAAGTAGGTATGCACAAGCCATTTTTTACTTGGGACGCTTGACTTAGTAAGGGCCTAGGCCTAGTTAGGCAGCGTTGATTTGAAGAAATACTCAGCTGCAGTGCTCTCTGTTTTGCGAATATTTACAATAAAGCCTCTAATAGTGCTAATGCAATAGTGTACTGAAGTTGTACTTTTCTCTAAATAAATAAATACATTTAAAAAAAAAACGAAAAAAGAAAATGATTTTTTTTATTATTTAGGAGGTTTTTGCTTAAAGGGATTATTCTACATTAAAAACTGAGTTCAAAATCATGTTCAACTTTTTTGATTTGGGCCTTTTTGGTTACTCAGAAAAAAAATATTGAATATTTTAAAGTTGACCTAAAATTGCTTTTTACTCGGTTACTTCAGCCAGGTAACTAAGTCAAAGAAAGTGTCAGATGGTTCTTAACTCAGTATTTCATGTAATTAAAATCTCTTTCAAACAAACTTCTCCTAAAGCAAAAAAAATCCTTCAAAAAAAAGAAAAATATCACTTTTCTTGCTCAGTCTGATGTACAGAATCACCCCTTTAAAAATAGCCGGACCTTCCCAAACACCCATATATGAATATTTACGTTATTTACAGGAGGATTTAAAAGTGCCAAATCCAAAATGGGCCAAAAATCTCAAGAAGAAAATTATGGACATTGCTAGACTGGAGTACCACATGATGTTTCATAACGACATGTTAAAAAAATTGAGTGGAGGTAAATATGTCTGAAATAATTGGGAGTAACTTATTTTTGAACCACTAAAACTTCAGATAAATGTGAAGAAACACACACAAGGCTCTTGGGTATTTAAACTTCCCAAAGAGTTCTATCTTCGCTAAATATTTTGAACTACAACTTAGGCACTGTATATCAATAGTAATTCGTACAGAACGGTCACTCCCTACCTCCCGCCAATTCAACTTTCACACATCAAGTTATCATTGGTTACCGATCGTAAGAGTGGGTAGGACACCAGGCATTTATTTTATTTAAGTAGCTAACTAGAGATAGTGAGAGAAATAGATGTGTGTCCTCTGTACATGGCTGTTTAAGGTCAAGAAGAGATTCCTCATCTAAAGTACCTATTTTGTATTATCATGTACTGAGTGTTGTTTGGAAGTAACTATTTAGATCATCGAAAGTAACTATTTTGTATTACCAAGTACTCATTATTAAAAGTGAGATATATTTAATATATGTGAATTATAATATCGATCTAAAACGTTAATTAAAAACAGTTGTAAAAGTTAGAAGAATTTTGCCACTGAGAATTTATTGTAGCAAAAACCTTGCGAGAGAGAGAGAGACTCAGCCCCGATTTTCCAAGCACTCAGAAGTCACCGAAATAACCTTGTAAAAGACGTTCTATCGATAATATATAATTATTCATCAAATTAATTCAATTGAGTACTATGCGCGGAATGCAGTATCATTTGTATTTGTAGTACAGATTGAGTGTATCTAAATACCTATACTCTGTTCATAGACGAAAACATATAAATAATAACAATAACAATGGGCCAACTAGTGGTGTCATCTCAAAATAACAAGAATTGTAGCGACAACACTTCTGTTCAATGCAGACGTATAAACTTTCGTGTTTGCTATTGAAGGGTTATAGGGAATAATGATCAATATCAAGTATTTGACTTTTTTACAAACTCCATATCAACTTAAGAAAAAGCAATATTTTAGCAAGGGTTTGAGTAAGAAAAAATATATTTCGTCTGTAAACCAAATATGTTTCACTTTCTTAAAAAAAAACATTTTGCTTAAATTACACCTAAAAAAAAACGAAAAGTATAATATACATAAGAATAACGTAATAATACAAATATTTGAGTTTCTAAAAAAAAACTATTTTTCTTGAATTATACATTAAAAAAAAAGAAAACGTGGAAAACTCCTTGGCCTTGGCCTTGGCCCATCACAGTTTCATTTTCTTTCTTTTCTTTTTATTCTTTATTGTGAAATTTTTCAATGGGCGGGTTTATCGATATAAGACAATCTCTTACAACCAATCCTACTATGAAGTGTTTATATGTATATGTATGTGTAACATGTGTGTAAGTGTGTGTCTTGTTACTGCATTCGATCGACAGAATTGATATGCAACTCTGTTAAATTTATCCCAACCGAAAATGGTGACCAAGCCGGGAATCGAACCCGAATCCTTACAATGTAAAATCAGGCATTTCCTCCTCAGCGTCAGGAGGGTCATTGAGGTACACCACCTCTGGACCTGACGGGGAAAAATTATAAGGTCCACAGTTTCGCGTAGACTTTGATGATTCTTTACCGTCAATCGTATTCTTTACTTCATTTAAGCGCAGACTATGATCTTTCTTTCAAAAATTAATTCATGCTTCTATTCGTTTGGGAACAAGCCACACGGTGGCATTAATATCTCATTTTCACAAAAAAAATACATTGATCGTTTTTCCCCGTAACCCTCCAATAAAAAGCAAGTGTGTGAAAAGGTATTAACTAACCACTCAAGGTACCACAGCCGGCGTCTTCTCAAATGACGCCGGCTGTGTCTTCTCAAACTACCCTAGGCAACTTAAATACGATCTTCCAAGCAGAATGCATTGGCATCACCAGAGCAGCACAGGCAGTTGCAGCCAAAGATTTAGTTTGAAATTTGTCTCCGACAGTGCCTCCGTGCTAGCAAAAAATACTATAACCTCTGTCCTTGTACTGGAATGCCACAATGCTCTTCAATCCATTGCAGGGTCAAATAAAGTGACCCTGCAATGGATTAAAGGGCACAGCGACTCACTGGGCAACGACGCGGCAGACGAACTGCCCAGAAGGGGATCAAAGAAAATCGTATATGGACCGGAACCCTTGATGCCCATACCCCAAGCCCAAATAAAAACATGGCTACGCAGGAACACCGATGAAACCCACCTTACAGAATGGAAAAAAAAAGCAGGATGCAGGCAAACAAAGAACGCGGTTCCGGAAGCGTCTAAAAAACTTGCCCGCAACCTCACCAGATTAAAAAGGGACAAAATCCGTAAAGTCATAGGTACTATGACAGGCCACTGTCCCCTAAGCAAACACCTGTTTACCATAGGTGTGACAGACAGCCCTCTATGCAGAGGATGCATGGAGGAAGAAGAAACGCCACAGCATGTGCTCATGGAATGCAGGAGCGTGGCAGAGCAACGGGCAAAAATAATACAATCTCCAGCATCTGTCCCGGAGGCCTGTAGCAACCCAAACAGGCTGCTAACCTTCTGGGACAGCCTGGGTTGGCGGGAGTAACATAAACACAAATAGAAACATGAGCCACGCACAACGGCCCAATCAAGAGGCCAAAGGCGAGAAAAAAGCCCAGACAAACTAACTAACTAGGTATTAACTGGTCGGAAGCCAGCCTTCGCACGCAAAAAACTGCGCCACACTTTTTGGTCGATTTTGTAGTTAAATATTAACAATATCGTTTCTCATGAATTTCCTCTTGTTACCTAATAATTAATCTTGTTAGTCTTGAATATTATATATTTATCTAATATATACAGGGGCTAGCCACAATGGTTAAGCGCCGATCTGCCAAACAACGTAAAATGCCTATAGGTATTGTTGGCGCCCAACCGGTTAATGAATGAATGAATGAATGAATGAATGAATGAATGAATGAATGAAAATCTCTTTATTGCACAATAAAATAAGGTACAATGGCGGACTTATTGCTACACTACAGCAATATCTTCCAGTCAACCAACATGCTGGTGTGAAAAGAAGAGTAGGCAACAAATTATAGCCTAAAATTAAATTTGAAATTATAGCATATAATATACATTGTGTGTGTATCTAAAGTAAAATGTAAATATATAAATAAATTTTTGAGTTTGACATATTATATGTATGTATATGTATATACACACATATTTTGATATATTAACAAATAAATAAATAAATAAATAAGTAAATAAATAAACTGCCAAAATAAGGTAAGGAAAGGGAGGGGATAACGGAAAGGTTAGAATTTATGATTAATATTTATTGTGAAAGGAAGTGCTTTTTCAATGATTGCTTAAAGGTGAACAGCGAGCTAGCGCCTCGAATAGTTAAAGGAAGCTGATTCCATAGTCGAGCTGCATGTACGGAGAAGGAGTAGGAAAAAAAAGTGGTATTGTGTTTTGGGATACGTAGGATATTATTCTGACTTGAACGAAGTGGGAGACCATGACTTCCTAATCCGGTAAAAGCCTCGTTGAGGTAGGAGGGAGATGTAGGATTGTGTAGGACATTATATAGAAGTGAAAGAATATGCAAATTTCTCCGGTCCCGTATACGAAGCCATTGCAATTTTGATCGGTACTCGGAAACATGGTCATACTTCCTCAGATTGAATATGTACCTTATGCAAACGTTCTGTAGGCGCTCAAGTTTATCCAGTCTGTTTTCGGTGAGATCCAAATATGCGACATCGGCATAGTCTAGTAACGGCAGGAGAAGACTTTGAATTATGGTTTGCTTAGTGCTTACAGGTAGGAATCTCTGCAACCTCCGAAGGCTATGAAAGCCATTATATATTCGCCTGCTTACTTCGTTGACTTGTGCTTGCCAAGAAAATGTCTCGTCCACGAGTATGCCTAAATTCTTTACAACTTTAGAATACCCAATGACGTTGCCCTCGATTTCTACTTGACGTAAAGATGATAGAGAAATAAGAGACAGTAATTGTTGACTGCCAATTATAATTGATTGGGTCTTAGTAGGATTTAAGACAATGCCATGACTTTTAGCCCAAGAAGATATATGGGCAAGAGCCGAGTTCATATCAAGTATGGCAGAGTCAATATCGTCCGGTTTTGTGTGGATATAAACTTGTAGATCATCAGCGTAAAGGTGATACGAGGTGGTAAGGTTCTCGGTTATGGGGCTGATAAATATAGAGAAGAGAAGAGGGGAAAGGACTCCTCCCTGGGGTACGCCGGCAGTAAGGTCGATCAGATCGGTGGAAGTGTCGGCTGATTTAACACACTGTCGGCGCCCCTTCAGATAAGAGTCAAACCACATTACTGCATCATCTGAGATTTTGAGAGAGTGCAACCGCTCCAGCAATAGATCAAAATCGACCGTATTAAATGCGCTACTGAAATCTAAGAGTGTGAGAATTGTGAGTTTTCTATTGTCCATAGCGCATCTAATGTCATCGGTGACTTTGACCATAGCTGAGGTAGTGCTGTGACCAGGGCGAAAACCGGATTGGAGAGAATTAAGTAGTCCATGAGAGACAAGAAAGTGGTTTAGTTGAATGTATGCGACGCGTTCTATAACCTTCGAGAAAATAGGCAATATAGAAATTGGCCTATAGTCTTTGGGCAGCAGAGGTGAAGATGTTTTAGGTAAGGCGATGATAAAGGCCCGTTTCCAAAGAGTAGGGAAGCTACGATTTGTGAAAGAGAAGTTAATGATGTGAGTGAGAACTGAAAGAATTGGCTCAATAATTGGGCTGATAAGTGCAATATTTAAATTGTCGCACCCAGTCGCATTAGTTTGTATTTTTTTGATGATGCGTCGTAGTTCGTATGGCGTTGTGGCCGTGAAATTAAATTGTGTGATAGGTGGTCTCACTCGTTGTCTAATGTTATGAATGGATGTTGATTTAATCAATGGGTCAATGCTTGACGGTTGGATGGCAAAGTGGGAATTTAGAGCATTGATATCAACATCCAGGCTTGTAGAGCTGTTTTTGGACTTTCCCACACCAAAGGACTTAAGAAATTTCCAGGTGTTCTTGGGAGTAGAGTTTAGCAAAGTCCTGCATATGTAGGACCGTTTGGCACTTCTGCACAATTGGTTGCATCGATTTCTCTGTAATTTATAAGCTTTCCATAGTTCTTCTGTTTTTTGCCGTTTAAATTTGATTTTAGTTCGCTCCCGTTTCGCCATTGCCTGCTTTATATCCTCGCTTAGCCAGGGGCAAGGAGGGTGTTTGACTTTGATGGTCTTTAGCGGAGCATGCTTGTCATACAACTGCAAAATGAGCCGATTGAGACAGTCAACTTTTTCGTCGATTGTAAGTTGTCCCTCAACGGCCGTCCACTCCGTGCTCCAGGCGTCCTGCAGAAGGTTTGCATAGTCTATTGCTTTCATATCGCGGATTCGCAGAATTTGTGGAGGTGGTTTAGGACAACGTAGCTTATAACCAATGTACAGGAGATCGTGGTGAGAAAATCCAGAAGCTGTGCATTGTCCGTGAACTTTTATCCGATCAGGAGAAGACGTTATAATTAAATCAAGTAGACTACTAGAGGTTTTATCATGATGGGTGGCCTGCAATGGTGCAATATTAAGATTAAGGGACGCAATCATGTGATTGAGGTTTTGTGACCTACTATTATTTTTTAAAAGGCAAGTGTTGAAATCCCCCATAATAACAACATGTTCATAATGGGGGAGAAGGCTTTCAAGGCTGGATTCGAGTTCTTGAAAGTAATTTATTTGGGGAGGACAATACACTACAGCGAGAAGGAGCGAATTGAACTGCAATTGCACTTCTAAGAAAATAAATTCAGGACGACCCCTGCACGTGGACAGAGATTGTAAAAGTACCTTGTATTTGAGATCGCTTCTTATATAAATTCCCACGCCTCCACACCTCCATCCAACTCTGTCATTCCGTATCAGTTTGTATCCGGGCAAAGGGTAAAGGTGTGATGCGAGTATGGGCTTGAGCATAGTTTCACTAATAAGCAATGCGTGCAGGTTTAGTCCTGAAAAGGTGTCTAACAAGTCAGAATAATGACTTGGGATACTCTGTGCATTAATGTGGCAGGCGTTAAAAATGTTTTTGTGTGGAGACAGGAGAAAACCCAAAGTTTCATGAAGTGTATGTTCTGGTGAAATAGATGAGTCCAGAGGTTCATTGGCAGTCGAATCACTGTGCTCAGAATCACCTGAAAGCAGAGAGTCATT
The DNA here is from genome assembly GCA_944548615.1 of Micropterix aruncella. NCBI lineage: Eukaryota > Metazoa > Arthropoda > Insecta > Lepidoptera > Micropterigidae > Micropterix > Micropterix aruncella. The sequence goes on from OX155951.1 coordinate 32,291,958, forward strand.
GAAAAAGCTAGGGAGGGGATTGATGGGGCTATTTGTAGGGGATGGCGGCAGTGGCATAAATATGAATTATAATAAATAAAAGGAAACAAATATATGAATAATAAAATAAAAAAGAATAATAATAGTCAATAAACAAAGGAAAAAAATATATCTAAGGTATTATCCTGTTGGAAAGAACATAATTTTTCAAACATTTAGGTCAACAGTACTTACAGCCTTATTAATATTAAATAGTACAATTATTAAAATTAACATGTTACTAAATCTCAATTATTTTAAAAATTCCCAAAAGTTGGGAAAATGCAAAAGTGGAAAACATCATTTTTAATTGCGAGCAACATTGTCTTGCCGCGGATTGACTGTATTTGGTTTGTTTACAAAAATTAAAATGACAGTTGACCGGCATGAACGCGCGGCGCAATGTTGAATCCATCAGATGACTACTTTTTCGTTTTTTTAGCATTGTGCGATCGTAATTTGTGGATTTTCTGGTCTTTAAAGGAGCTTAAATGATTCAACGCACTTTTAAGGTGGTCGTCGGTGGTCAGTGTGCGTCGCGAACCGTCAGGAAAACAAACGATTACTGCTCCATTTCGTGTGAATGAATTGCTAACCTGAAAGTTTTGTCTGGCTTCTGTGAAGATTCTCTGTCTTTGCGGTGTTAAAAATTCCGTAACCAATATCCTGGATCCTTTCAAGTTAGATTTGTTCATCCAGACGAGTTCGCGATAATGACATTTCGCAAATTTAACCAAAATTGGTCGATGTTTGTCACTGTTTGGGTGTGTTTTGCCGATCCGGTGACTTTGTTCGAGATAATCTATGGAGAAGTTCGGCAGTTTCACTTGATTTTTGATGAGGCTTGTGACAACAGATGAGAGTTCTTCGCCGTGTTCTTCTTTAATGCCGTGGATGACGAGGTGGCTTCGCCTGGAATAGCATTCCAGCTGGTCAATGCGACTACTCTGTTTAGATAACTCAGCTTCCATATTCTGAAGAGCTCCAAAAACTAGTTTCTTGAATGCATTGAAATCAGTCGAGAGTGCATCGAGTGAATTTGAAGCAGGTGATTTTTCACTATTTGCTTCGAGGCGCTGCTCAAAGTTCAGCATCCAAGCAACAAGGTCCTTCATTTGCGGCATAGACATCGTGGTAAGTAGGTACTCAAAGACGAAATTTAGTGATCCAACAGGATAATTAACGAATATTTCCTTATTCTACATAAATTTCTTAGTGTTGGTAGCTGTCAAATTTGTCAATTTTCTGACAGCTGTTTATTGCCAAAAATATGGTGTAAATACCTTTGTTTTTTCGCAATGTCGGATAAAGACGTTTTAATAACACTATTGTACTCAATGTTAACACAAAACAATCGTTTTATATGAAAATATATAATATCGCAAATTGGGCAAAATAAATTTTCGACAACTCAATATCGAATTCAAATTATCAATGCAATCGCTTATAAATTTTGGCTGAGTGTCCGTGGTGTGACTTTTGTCATATTTTTCATGCCCGCATAGGTGCACTTCTCAACAAAATCATAGAGGATTCCTTCACTATGATCAATCATGATGCTATTAAACCGACCGAAATGGAAGAAAAGAAATCTCCGACGAAAATGTTCATGTACTCCGCTTCGACGGAGGACGTAGCTGCAATGCTCGCCGTCACAGATGTGGTGAAGCCACATCAACCCGAACCCGGTGCTGCTTTCGTCATAGAGCTCCACAGACAAATGTCTACGGGTCGATATGCATTCAAGGTGAGAAATTTAATGAAGTTTTTCAAATAAAACCAAATAGCAAGATGTAATATAATTTATTATACAGGTTGAGTTTTAATTACCCGGCATCCTACAAGGGGGGGAATCAGTACGAACTACTAAGCAACTTTTCATAAAAAATTGTGGAAAAATCCCAAAAAACATTTTTTTTTTTAAATTTTGAAAATGTTTTTTTTTTTAAATCAGTATAAAAGCGCTGCGCACAATATGCTATCTAGCTGTAGGTAAAATATCGCTAATATATTTTCGCTAATAATAATATATCGCTAATAATATTTTACCTACCGATAGATGGCGCAGCGCGCTCAAACGCTTGTCAGACATTTATTTAACAGTCAAGTTGTTCAAATTTTTAAACGAAAAAATAAAACAAAAAACATTTTTTTTTCCAAAAAAAAATTTTTTTTATTTTTTGATTTCCCCTTTTTTTTTATTAAAAGCTACTCAGTAGCTCATACTAATTCACTCCCTTGAAGGATGCCGGTTAATTAAAACTCACCTGTATATGCTATTGGATTGCGCAACCATGTAGAACGATTGGCAACCTTTCTGTGCACTGATAGCATTGAAGACCAAACTAATAGTAATTTATTTGGCCATCTATAATTACATTGATAATGAATGGTTTTTTATAAAGGTACGATTGATATAATAAAAACCTAATAATGTTATTATTATTGCAATCTATTGCATTTTTTTATATAGGCTGACTACATCACAGAAATAATATGAAGAGATAGAATGCCATCTATTAGTCTATCTAAACCAAGTGCATAATACGCATAATATACCAATTTAAAAAGTGACATCTTTATATAAATAACATTAAAATAATAAGAAATATGATTTCCAAATTCGTTTATCATATTATTTTATACGGTATAGTCATGTTTAGAGCGCCATCTAAAGTGCTCCAGTATTATTATAGTAAGAAAGTCTCCATATTAAAAATAATAATCAATTTTTGGAACTATGGGTTGGAATTTTGGAATTACACGTTGCATTTCATAATAAAATACTGGTTTTCAAATTTTAGTAAATCGCTGAGCAATCTAATACGCTATATAATCAAAGGTAATATGTAAACAAATAAATATACAAACAAAAGCATAATTAAAATTCAGTAAAACTGATAAATTTAATAAGAAAACTAAGCGGAGACTGTAAAGACTTAAAAATGCCCAAGTTATAATAGAATTTGTTTTGCTATACATTGCGTTTGTGAACTAAAACCGAAATTAGTTCAAGCGAACGAGATAGAGCAATACTTTAGAGCGGAATATGAAACGAACGATCGTCGATATAAACTACCTGTCGAACTTATACTCATCCGAATAAATTTGAACACATTTCGTGCGTTGTTAGATTCAGATGATATATCTTTGACGGGTAGTTTTAATGCGAAAAAGTGACAACCGTTAATTTCACATTCTGCTCTAGCGTATTGCCCTGTCTCGTTCACACAAACTAATTTCCGATTTTAGTTCACGAAGAAACGCAATCGAGCCCATTCTCTACATCTTGGAAAACTCTGGCCATAAATTAAAAAATATATGTAAACCAACAATCTGTGCTGATTACAAGCTGTTTGGAGTTTGGCTTATATCGCAGAATGCTTCAAATAGTAAGAAAAAAAGTACAATTGTTCCGGTTGGTGAAAGAAATGAAGCACCATTCACACTATCCATTCAAGAATTGTCTCTTTAAAAAAAATATACATTTCTTTACTTTCAGATATACTACTGGGACGATGACTCCGCAGAACCAAAACTAGTGCAAATGCCGGAATGTGATACACTATGCCCTGTTGATAGTTTTATCGAACAAACAAAACAAGTCGTCTGTTCCGACTACAAAACAGAATGTCAACTCAAATAGCTAGTCTCGAATCATTTAGATGTAACTTAAAAATATAGGTATAGAGATTACTCTAAATATGTGATTTTTAGAATTTTACATTTCAGCTCTAGCTAGATGAATCGCTTTTGTGCCCCATTTTATACACTATATTTTGTACAATATTTACTATTACATTGAGCACATTTTGTACATATTTTACGATGTTTAGGTTATCAAATTAAATAAAGCTAATTTAAACTACTTACCGTCGTCGATCTTGAGCCCCGTCTCGTCGCGAGGTATATTCATTGATATATCTGCAAAGGCTTCCGCTCCCCACGTTTGACAGCCGCGGAGTTTCAAATATTCGGCTATGAGGGCTGATATGTGTAGATTACAACACATGGCCTGAGAAAAATAAATAAAAAACAAATAAATTCATCGCCTATCTCATTTCTTGTTGCATGAAGTAAAAACATATTTATTTATTTATTATGTCAATGTACATTTTGCAAACGTAGGTAAAATCTACACTTTAACAAGTAATAAAATTTAACTTAATAAATCCACAGCAAGTTATGTCACACGTGTATGTGAAGATCAGTCCCATGTCGCCCAACTAAGTGTTAATTAACTGTTCCAGGGCAAGCATTGTAAACATAGTAAAAATAAGGCCGAATGTCATGTTTCAAAGAAACAAAAACTAGTTTACAACAAGTAAATATAATAAAAAGAATAAAAAACATGACTGCCGTTACAGAAAGTGAACTATTGTATTTATAATTATTTTTATTTTAGTTTTTTTTAATGAAATATTTGTGGTTTATGTATTTATCCATATAGATACATGTATATTTCCGGAATGAACTTAATCAGACCTTTCATTTGACACTAAACACGAAATATTTATGTAAATTTATTGAGATTTGGACATTTAGACAACTTCTTACTTGATATTTGGACAGTTAAGGTACCCTATGATACTCGGGATGACATAAAGATAGTCAACAGAACAGAAACGAAATTTTGTATATGTATTCAATTATGATAGCCCGTTCTAAGTTTCACCGCGATAGGGCTGCTGCACCCAGAGATGGCTTCTAACGAGGGGACTCCTCAACGGTCAACAGCACAAACACTAAATTCTGTATAGGTTTCAATTATGATAGCCCGTTTTAAGTTCCACTATGACATGGCTGCTGCACCCAGGGTTGGCTCGGGACAGAGCATTTTAATAAAAGCTTGTTTTTAATAATGTTTTTACTACTTAGTACGGTTACCAGATCTGGAATCCCTACTTTCAAAAAGATATTTCTCTACTGGAAAGAACTCAGAAAAGGGCGACAAAGATGGTGGACTCTATAAGAAAATTATCATACGAGAACCGCTTAGAGGCCCTGGGCCTTACAACACTGAAGGAACGAAGACTCAGAGGTGATCTGATAGAGACCTATAAAATCCTATCAGGACAATATGACGTAGCAGATCTCAAATTGATGTATACAATGAACACAAACGATCATATGCGTGGACACTCCTTAAAACTAAACAGAATTTCAAGCAAATCAAACCCACGGAAACACTTTATATGCAACCGTGTAGTCGACGCGTAAAACAGACTCCCAGAGGACGTTATTGGTGCAGCTTCCGTGAACAGTTTTAAAAACAGACTCGACACCTTCACAAAAAACAAAAAAAAATTCAAAGTGCACCACCACTCCAAACTTCGATGTGCGTGCATCAGCTTTAACCCGCTCAGCACGTAACATCCATTTGGGGACATGTATGGCGGCCGCCTACAATCCGTAACATCCGATTTTGGATATCGCGCTCGCCGCTGCGAAAAATGCAATTTACGATTCGAAACGTCGTACTTAATGCTTTCTGACCGCGGAACGACATGGCCAAATAATCTTTCATTCGCCGGCCAACGACGATAAAATCGATCGCCGATTTAAAAAGTCAGCATAGACGTCAAAACAGCAGTCTCGATCGGCCACCGCGGCGGCGGCGTATAGTTCCGCGAAATATAGTGGTTGTTTTGTGCAGTGTTTTGTGGATATAAGTGCAGTGTTTACCGGATAAAAGTGAGTAATTTCCATTTAGGCATAAGTATTAGTCAATTGAGACAGTCCATTTGCTGTTTTTCACGAATTTTCAAAGAAAACACTTTGGCAACAACAAACGGCTCGCGAAAAAATGGTTGTTATTATTTTGTAATGTTTATGAAATATCCCGATATATTGCGAAATATGACGTAATGTCGCTTTAATTTACTAACAAAATAAGTATTGTTTCATTTACATCCTAAGTTATCACATAATTAGGCGTATTTTGAAAATTATATCTTGTTTTGTAAATTGAATCGCGCAAAGAAACTTCTTTTGATAATTACTATGAGAAAATAAAGTGCGATTTTCCATAGTTTTTCGATTAAATGTGACTCTTTGGAGTATAGTAATTAGTTATTAGACATATAATAAGTCTATGATAAGACAATATAATTGAAAAAATCTAACGAATTTTATATTATGGGCATTCAAAGTTTATTATTAAGTTCGGACGCGGAAACTCTCAAATCTTTAGATTTTTCTATAATATCAGACAAAGCTCAAAGTTCTGGTGTGATTTCTAAGAAGTGTGTTGTAGTAATAAAGTTATTTTGAAAGAATTTCATATAAAAAAATACCATAAGTAGTCACAAATTAAAAATTTAAAAAATTTTTTTTTACGAGAATACATAAAATTTTTCTTGGCTGAATAAATAAATATTTTTGTATGCAAAAAGGTAAAAAAAAAATATCGTTTTGGTAAAGCATTTAATAAATAACATAACTGTATTTACAATTTTTGCATATTTGACGTATTTTGTGACAAAAAAATCGAAATGATTTTATAGGCGAGTTTTTTCAGTTTGCCAATTTTGTAATATTTATTCATTATTATCTTAATTGTTTTACGAGATAAGGTTATAATGTTTTATATGTCAAATTTCAATGCGATCATTTTTATCTTTATCTTTTTTAAATACGTTTAGTGGTTTATAAGTTATAATCGTTTTTCTCAAGGCCGTTGACTCGCGTCGATTTTTTGCCCGAATATGTCGCGCGCAAAAGTGATAGGTGAGTTTTTACCTCGCAACAGGAGGGGTTAAGCTGCTAGCGTATCTAAGGACTAATAATAATAATACTAACTTGTATTATTTATTTCAGAGCCATATATCTGATCATCAGTATATCCAGCATATTTTGAGTAAAAAAATATATATATATTCGATACCCAAAATGTATATTGCTAAAATTTAACAGGCAAACAATCGCTGGACAGCACGCCTACCAACGTACCGCTAAAATAAACCGCAACCTTCCAAAAGTCGGTAGCTTGATGGCGCAATGTCAATGAATGGCTTATATCTAGTAAGAAGAAATAAACAGTAAAATAAGGATAAGATTACCTCAGCTATATCTCCTCCGCGCGCGTGATGATCAGCCAAAGTTGATAGCCAAGCGTGTCTCAACCTGGGAGTAGCTCTGCAACTAGCGGCGAGTTGAAACTGTAAGTCTGCCAGTCTTTCCCGTTCCGCCCCTCCATCCGTCTCATCGCCGCCGCCAACATTCCGCCCACTTCCCAATTCAGCAGTTGCAGCTAATACGGTTCGGACGCGACGCGTCAACTCCTTCACCTCACCAGGAAACCCTGCAATCCAGATTATTTGCATTAAAATTCAAATACGTATGTAACATGGGCCATATCAATCTCACCTGTCCCCTTCATAACTTTATCACTGCTTGCAAAACTGTTTATGAGAGACAGCGATTCTTGAAACCGAGAATTGTTAAGGCTGACTGCACTGCCGACCAATTGAGAAACTGCTATAATAACCTAGAAAGTCGTAGGATAATCAGATAATATTGTGCTTATCGTAATGAAACATTTGGAAAACCTTTTATGCAAATACAAATAAGGACTTATCACCTGTAAGTGTATTCTGATTAATCCTTTCCTGTGTGTGTGTTCGAAATTCCCTCGCATTAGAAGATACAGCATGGCGGCAGATTCTTTTCTCAAAGACGGCATTTTACTATCGCAAAGTCGGAGAAGGGCGCTTACTATATTCCCACAGACGACTCCATTACCTATAAACAAGAACTATAATTTAAAAAATATAAAAACACAACCGCCGCTTCAAAAAGTGAACTTTTGCATTTATAATTATTACAAACAGTTTGTTCGCGCAGAAAAGCAAGTTTTTAGGAAATAAACTTCTTAATTGAAACGATTTTCATTGAAACAAAATTGAATTTACGAATACTCCGCTACGACACCCCATCGACGTGTGTTACCTCTGTAAACATTTAGTGCTTAAAGACGATGATCCATAATCTACTCAATCAGACTTATCATGTAATAATAAACATGGTGTATTTATCTTAATTTATTGACGTTTGGACAATTATTTATTTGACATTTGGACAGTTTAGGTACCTTCTTATGACAAATGGAATGATATAACGATGCTAACGATACCACACACATCTAAATCGGTTCAAGTGTTTAGAAGTTGTGGTGGAATAAAGAAACGGAAAAATACCTGCATGAACCCTGAACACATTACACTTTTTGATGAGCAGTCGTGTAGTAAATAACCTATTCTTCAGAAAAAATCTGTGTTTGATCATTACCACATATTGATTTTTGCCGAGTACAATTATGAAATTTTATAATTTTCCTAAATGTCAGAATGGAATAAATTCGTAACAACCAAATACGGTCACTAAAATATTGATAAGTTTTGTGAGTGTAATAATGAAACATTTTGTATATTTCTTTTTTGCTAAATTAATATTCCAAAAATTCTATTCGTTACTGGCCCTACAGGTTTTATTCCTGGCGGCCGCAAAGAAGAACAAAAACAAAATATCTGTCCAATGATGACTGTCATAACACAACCAATACGTAACAAGGCGATTTATATTAAAGACGCTGCTTTCTCCTTATATGAGTGCAAGGGGTCGTCGCACGTACCCTATGATACTTGGGATGACATAGCGATTCTAACATTACCACACACTTCCAAATCGGTTCAAATATTGAGAAGTTATGATGGAATAAAGAAACAGAAAACATACATATATGAACCCTTAACACATTACACTCCTTTTTTGTGGGCAGTCGTGTAATAATATAGGCATTGGTGTTGGCGATTTTTGCAGACAGCAGCACAGAAGTGGTGTGGCAGAATACAATGTAACACAATACATACCTTCAAACAGTACTTCGGAAAATTGACTAATGTAAGAACGAAGAGCGGCAAACAGGTGTTTGTAGAGCGTTTCGCTCTGGGGCTTTTCGAGGAGAGCGTGTAGAGGTTTGGCGGCGACGGCTGCTCCCATACTGTGTCCTAACGGTACGATGGTAGAGTGCGGTGCGGTCTTGCACTGCTTACAGTAAAGACACACCCGGTCGATGATGGTAAGACCAATTTCGGTCGCCAGCCAACCGGCTGACATAGCCGCGTGCTCCACTAACCAATCCGATTCTGGAAGAAATATTTGCGTAAGGTTAGTAAAATTAGTGGGGTTGCTCTGGAACAAATTTGAAGGAGACACAACATTTTGCTAATCGTAAAGTGTAATCGTAAAGTTAATTCGCTGTGTGTAGGCACGGTCGTCAGTGTTGTATGGATCACTATAGAAGCTTGTCTGCAGATGGCGGTGGTGCAGTCCGATTTTCCGGCACAGTCCGATTTTCCGTCAACAAGCTTCCATAGTGATCAACACACAATGACGACCATGCCTACACATAGCGAATTAACCATAGGTTTTCACAAGAGGCCTAAGATTCAGAGACGTCCGCTTCAGAGCCAACGGCAGCTGCTAAAAAAAAGCCAGCGCTCCATATCTCTTTGCGATTCTACGCACATCGGCCCAATCAAGAGGCCAACTGCAGGAAAAAGCCCAGATAAACTATAAACTAAACTATCTCTTTGCGATTATGTTTTTGAGTATTTTATTTTTCATCATCCAAAAATAAGAGCTAATGGTGGAATGCTTTGATAACATAAGAAATTGGGAGGAAATTGACAGGTAGAAATAGTTTTACAAAATGTACATTTTCTGGCATATTTGTGTGCTGCTACAGACAAATACAAATAAGTATGAACTTGTGGGATCAAACCTATCATACGAAAACTCTTAATTTATATAATCTAGATTTCGAGTATTTCGGTATGTCTGAGACCTCTCTGAAATTATTTTAGTGATAAAAATGCAATAATTTGCACCCCACTGTGTGCCAGTGCAAAGAGGCAGAGTATTCCTATGGCGAGCTGACTGTTCAAATTCATATTCATTTTTTTAACACGCTTTTATTAGGTCGACCTGTATGTAACTAACTATGTAATGGAATCTAAGGTAACTAATTTAACCATCTTCCAAGGATCGTAGCGTCATGAAAATTGGCAGCTGTATGTAGTTCTGATGACAGTACAATAATATGGTCGAACTGTCGAACTGATCTGATGATGGAGTCGGAAGATATGAACTGGAACTTCATGATAGAACATCGTATCATAGCTGTAGCTGTGTTTGGACTTGTTAGAAAAGTCTCGGAATGAACTTTGACCACGATTAGGTTTCAAGGTCTGATGATGAAGCCGGAAGATAGGCACTGGCATTCCATGATGGAATATCGTATCATAACCGTGTGTATGTGAATATCGTATCATAGCCCAAAAGCGTATTTTTTGTGTTTTTTTTTAACCCTTCAAGCCTCGCGACTTCGATATCGAAGTCAACTGAACGCGTCCAGGAAAAGTGATTTGATTGGGTTTTTCGTGTCATTCCGTATGCAGTTGTATTTTATTTAAATGCATGATGATAGAAATATCATCCTGCATTTAAATAAAATACAACTGCATATGGAATGACACGAAAAACCCAATCAAATCACTTTTCCTGGACGCGTTCAGTTGACTTCGATATCGAAGTCGCGGGGCTTGAAGGGTTAAACTATTAATTTATTAGCATAATGGTATACAAGTCATAATAAAAGAAGGCAAAGATTTTTTCATCTTAACCCTTGGAGTAAATGGGTATTTTCATGGATGCATCTGTCTCTTTTGCAGGATTTCGGCGACATCGACCTTAAAGTACTATAACTACGAAACTACTACACCAATCATAAAAAGAACAACTGCACAATGATTGCATTGAAATTTCGAATATAGAATATTGAAATATCATTTTGTAAAACAATTAGATAATTATGAATAAATATGAGAACGTCAAAGAAGTGAAAAAAACGCGGAACCAGATCTGGTCGTATCATACTCAACGGATAATTGTTTCAGAACCAGATTTGGTCGTATCATACTCAACGGGTTAAATATAACTTGAAAACGTAAGTTAAAAAACATAAACAATTAAAAAAAACGCATGAAAATACAAAGAGATAATTAGGCACATTACAAAGAGAAGCATTAACACTATTACTTTTAGTCATAACATGGGTAATATTTCTCCAGTGAGTTAAATGCCTTATCTGTGAGATACTTTGAAAGCCGGCTTATAAACACACCAAGTGATTGCGATCTTAAAATTTACTGAAAAGGATTTACTGCAGTGAAAAGGGTCGAAGAATGCCGAGGTATTGCCAACGAAAGATTTTCCTGTGACTGTAGTGATAGACTGTGAGAGGAGTTATGAAAAGAACTTATAAATATAGTTGGATTGATTTCAGTGAAGGACATGGAACAGCAGGGTAAGAATATAAATATTTTTTAAGTTTTTGATGGGAAGTCATTCAATGTGTTTGCAGACAAGTTCTATGAGAATGGCACCCGTTGAGGCACTTGAAGTGATATAGTACAAGTATGCAAGTGTATGTAAGATCTCATGTGGAAATAATAAATTAAGCACTCACCTTTCATTGTGCTAGTAGTGAGATTCTCTCTGTTGACAGTATTGGTTTTTTCAGGCATTGATGGAGGGTCCTTAGAAAAGTCTGGAGGACTCATGCGAGCCGGAAGAGTACGAGCTTTAGCCGGTTTGATCTTCATGATTTGGTCGGGTGTGGCGGCTTTTGCTTCGGACATGATTTTCTTCTTACCCTCGTATTGAAATTGATCTATGCATATTCTGTAATTCATAATAATAATAATAATAATAATTTATTAATTTTAAAAAATACATTTAAATTGTTTCATTGCACAATCGTATGGCCCTTCTAAGATCTTGTAGCCCTTACTAAGATAGACTCCATGTATGGCGATGATGTATAGAATCAAAACAGAAAAAATCTAATAAAGATTAATACAGATAATTGAAACAAAATTAAATATAATTATATTTAACCGCCATACCCATACGAACGTACGTGATATGTCCGCTGATATGTGATATCACCCGAATGTTTCATATTCATTGCATATTTTAGGTGTGTTTCTTTTAATTTATTTTGTTTAATACTCGATAAATAACATTGTGTGGTAACCAATATCTTTTGATAAATAACTAAAATTAACTTGTAAAAATCCAGATGTCCCACCTAGACACAAATCCAAAAATACAGAGTTTGAAACCAAACTCGTGGGTAGGTGTTTGTTTTTGAAACCAATACCAACTTCCAGTGTAGAAACAGTCATACTACTGTCCGCTTTTGAAATGAATAAACCTCAATATTGAAAAGAGCAAGATTTGTTTTATTACAATTCACTTATAACTCAATTTTGACCTGGTGGCAAATGTCCACCTTTGATTATTAGAATATTTTCCTGAATATCATGATTATCAATCTTAAATCCTATATAACACAATAAAATGAGTTATAATGACTTCGCTAAGCATCGAGTAAATTATAAAAAAATAAGTTTTATAATTGTTTTAACTCTAATATAAATATTTTTTAAATAAAGTGAACACGAATGTGCAAGAGGAGTTAGCCCTTCAGGCCTCGGCCCCTCAGCCGATTGGCAAGTTGATGTCCCAAAAATTTTTATTAAAAATTAGTAAAAAATTGGATTATGACACTGTCTCACCAAAAACATTAATTACTGCCAAACCCCTGTACCCATAATTAAAATAAAACATATTAACATAATAAAACATAATGAAATACAACAAATTAAATTAAAATTAAATTAAAACGACCCGTCACGCTGCATCAGTTTGTGGCCGATATCGGCCAATCGGGGCTTGAGGGGTTAAAATGACCCCATAAAGCATTCTAGTGTTAAGATACGAGTGATACCATAGAGAGTTAACCCTTTGAGGACCATAAGCTTTGCGGTAAAATATGAAAATTTTTGATACATAAAACTGTTAAAGGGTGATGTAAATAACATGTATGTCAAGTTTTGTAAAAGTTATTTCAATAGATTTTGTATCAATTGATGGGACATAATTATGTGTCATAAGCAGAATTTGATTATTTTATTATTTAACTCAAAAATCATACGTACTGAAAATTGTACTAAAAGAAAAAAATCTAATTGAAAAAGTCGCAATTAATATTTTAGTTATTTATTTAGAATCACCAAAGTTCATTGGTCATTTATGATATTTAAAAAAAAAAACTATATTTTTAAACAATAATTATATTTTTTTTACTAATATTAAGATTCTGGCATTTCAATAACATTGGAAAAATATTATTTTATAAGTTATTCGTATTGGATAATTTATAAAATGATGTTGACGTTATGGGACACATATGTCCCTTGGTTCTTAAAGGGTTAACAAGGGTAGGTAAATAATTAACAAAATATCACTTACTCCAAAACAGTGAAAAATGCTTGCAACTGTCCCGGCGGACAATTTTCCCACCACTCGATAAGTAACGTATTGTCTATGTACTTTAGCACAAAGAGAAAACACAGCAACATATCACGGACCTCCTCTTTAGACATCACACCAAATCTGGACACACAACACATCAAAACAAATAATAAAAATAGTGCAATAACACAAATGAAATTATATTATTGTAGGATTATTTCTGATGTTATTACCTGTTAACGTGATCCAACCCATCTTTTAAATCAATCTTTTTTAACGATCGATTAGCAATGGTGTCAGAGCTTTGATGAATGTTGGAACCGCTGCCTGACATTGTTGATAAATCGGATTCTAATGAGGTCCTAGAGTTGTTGATTGGACTATCTGTATTTTGAAAATGCTAAGTAAAGTAAAATGCTGCCACTGATTTATTCCAATTAAAAAAAAACAAAATCACCTTGTGCAGCTATTGATGTCCCGATCCCTACAGGATCTTTAAAGTATCCGGAATTGCGAACCGGACTAGCTTGATCAAAATGTAAAGTTAGCCTATTTCTCCGGGGAGTGCAGGTCGAAGAGACAGTGTCTCTATGCGACAAAATTCCGACAGGAGTGAAACTAGAAGATTCCGGATCATTTTTCGATAGAGAGCCATTTGTAAAAGAGGTCACTTCTTTGGCTGTTAAGCGATGGGCGTTATCTAGGAAAGAAATGGCAGTTTTTAAAAAGTGAAGTGTATTTGTACATATTTTGCTAGTCGTACCACAGACAATAGAGAGCCACGGTCCATAGAGAGCGGCGATTCGAACTTTGGCACCTTTACTTTGGTAGCGGTCGTCCAATTCGTGTTTGGTTAAGAGAGCGCGCAGGATGCTCAGTGAGAGTTTTCTCTTCTGCGGAGCTTCTTTCAAGGATAATTCCACCTACAAACAATTTTATGATTACCATAGGGGAAAAACATGAATAATAAAAAAAGTGATTCTGAGATAATCGCAAATAAAGATTTTGAGGCTTTAAAGTATGAACATGTTGTAATAATAAAGGCAAATTAACTTTATAATCAACATTCAAAGTTATAAAACTGAAAAATGTCCCTGAAAAGAATGTAAAAACAGGGAATGTCATTGAAATCCGGCGATGAGAAGCAAAGTTTACTGAAATCTTTATTATTTTTAGAATACAGAGAATTTAAAATTAAATTAATTTCACGGCTCGCTTGTCGCAAAACTATCTTCAAAGCCTAAATGACAGCTGCGGTACCGAATTCAGCACTGCGACTTTTCTCTTTTTTCTATTCAAGACTGACATTAGTGTTTATCCTGTATTTTTCAATCCCCGATTTTATTATGACGTCCGTTTTTTTTCCTATCTGCCCAAAATATAATCAAAAATCGACACTTAAAAGTTTATCTCAGTTGTCTTCATATGTGGTTCTTATGTACCTTTTATATAAAAAATAAAAATCTTCAACAAAAGTTACCTGCTGTAAAAGAAGTCCGACGAGAAAATGTTTACGCACAAAATCCTGCGTCAAGCGTAGTTTAACAATACCTGAAATATCATGAAAAAAAATGAATATAATATAATAAAAACATGAATATAATAGAAAAATATAGAACCATTCGAGATGTGGGCATATAGATGCATGATGTTGATATCTTGGACTCAGAAAGTCACCAATGAGGAACGTCTACGACGTGTCAGCCAAAAACGCAAGCTTTGGCAGACCATCAAAGGCATGACAGGTATGAACTTCTTCAACTCATTATGATGGGAAAAGTTGCAGGGAAGAGACCTGGCCGAGGATGGAAATCTTGGCTGCGGAACATTCGAGAATGGACCGAGATTACGAGTGTCGCCGAATTATTTTGCTTGGCGAAGGATAAAAAGAAGTATGCAGAGATGACTGCAAACCTTCTATAGTTAGAGAGGCAACCTAAGAAGAAAAATATTGTGAATCGACGATACCTCAGAAGAATACCATGTGCCCAGTCAAGCCGTACAAGAATGAGTGTTTAGTCCTACAATAATTAGTTTGCTCATCTCGGATCTGTCAGCTTGTCGTTTCTGTTCTCTTCTTAGTAGTCATTGTAATGGAGAAAGCTCAGAATACTTCAATATCTCTCCCTGACAGTAGCAGCATATGCGTTGACCAGTGTTAATGGATCTCCAATGTTATTTTTCTCATCATCAGTATTTTTAAAACAAACAGTGTAACTTTCTGATATCGACACATTATGCCGCTTCTGTCTATGATTGACAGGACTTGATAGTGGAATTTGTCTGAATATTTGTTAGTCGATTAACAAATCTTTCCACAATACTTTCGTCTGAGATCATCTGACGGACCAAAGGTAACGATGTTTTTTAAACTGTTATTGGTCTTATTGAAGGTGTTCCATGCTGTTATAGCAGGGCGGGGGGGGGGGGGGAGGTGATTTTTGAATCAGTCTATCGATTCAAAAATAAACCCTGATGATGTGGGGTCGCCTATCACTATCTGATTCGAAGCAATGATCGAATCATCCCATTCAAAATATCATCAGAATCTGTACCAGTACAGAATTCTGTGAAAAATCTATTAAAATTACCATTTACATTGATAATTCTATTGCTCTAATTTTCTTGTTCTCTCTAAACATAAGCCCTGCCCTAATTCTACTGCTAAGCCCGATATAATTTAAAAAAAAATGGTTGTGTCACCCCAAGGCTTTCCTGACAAGTAGCCAGGAAATTAATTCATCTGAATATTAATATCATAAATCCTACCACAACCACCTCACCTAGCGCCACCCTTTAACCCTTGAAAATCAAAATCGACTTCGACTTCTACTTTTCCGAATTTTTTGACTTTTCCGACTTTTTCAACTTTTTTGACTTTTCCAACTTTCCCGACTTTTTTAACTTTTTTGACTTTTTCGACTTTTTGACTTTTCGACTTTACAACTTTCGAATTGTGTGTTGACCGTTGAGGATTTCCCTCGTCGGGAGCCAACCCAGGGTACATCAGCCATGTCATGGTGAAACTTGGAAGTTGCTAT
Source organism: Micropterix aruncella (assembly GCA_944548615.1). Lineage (NCBI taxonomy): Eukaryota > Metazoa > Arthropoda > Insecta > Lepidoptera > Micropterigidae > Micropterix > Micropterix aruncella. The sequence goes on from OX155951.1 coordinate 32,308,400, forward strand.
TTATAAATGAATGCGTTTACAAAATTTTGGGTCTCTGCTGTTGATTGTTGAGGAGTTCCCTCGTCGGGAGCCAACCCTGGGTGGACAGATTTCAACCACAATCTTTTCAGCTCATGCCATGACCAAATGATGCCTGCATGCCAAATTCCAGCTCAATCGGATGAAGCATTTCGGTGCTATTGTCGGAGAATACAAACAGACATACACACACACACACACACACAGACCCACAGAAGAGCGTCCACAATACTTTCCTTAAACAGGAAAGTAAAAAGAATTGTCAGCGAAAGGGCCTTCAAATTGTTTTTGTTACAAGTTAGTTAACTTTAATGTAGCAACTTAGAATAATGCTTAAACTCTTAAAAAGTTAACACCAATTTAAAAAATACATTGCTATTACTAAACAAAACTTGAGCGACAACTCGCTTGACCCCTTTAAAACACTCTCTTGTAAAATCACCATTTTTGAGATAGCCCCTTTCAAATTTTCCACGAAGAAGTAATAACAATAAACTTTAATTTATAATTATTACACTCACTGTTGGGAATATTATCTTTGATGGATGTCCTCCTCTGCACCGGCAGGTTAAATGAAATAAAGTGTTCGTGCGAACAGATGACTTGTAGAAAAGTGAATTTAAACTCGAACAATGCTTTCGGGTCGCCCGGTTTGAATTTGTCTATGTATTGCTTTATTTGCTTAAAGACGAATCCTCGATCCATAAAAGACAGGCAAGTCTGTAAAGAAAAATAGGTTGTTTGTATTGAAAATTGGTAGTCGAGAAATGTTTTTGATGATGTAAGCTCACAGCGAAAACATGCAATGCAATACCCTAAACGTACAATGACACAACCAGTGACTAGAACCGCTCCACTCGTAAATGTGTTCATATCGACTGCTTCAGATTTAGATATGTTTTGGTCATCTGTTCGAGCTATGAAATCGTCTAAAGGTCTATTTAGGTGCAAGAATTGATTATATAGCGTATTATATTGCTCAAAGTCGTGCTACAATTTGGCAATCAGGATTTTATTACAAAATGCAACACGTGGATGGCACTCATAGTTCCAAAAATTGATTAATCTTCTAATACTATGTTCAATATCGTCGGTGATACTGCATAACCGCAAACTATTTTTGGATCAAAATCGGATAACTGCATTTTTGGGTAATGAATTATTCAACGCGTTGTTTGAAAACGATTATAGCGTTGACTGATCAATCAGGGCCCTCCCTAAGTACCTGTTGCAAAATCGCGTATCCAAGTCGAGGCAGCGCCCTCATGCAAAACCGCGTCTTTACCAGTATCGCCATAGAACTGCAACGGAGCGCGTTGCGACATGCCATTTTTTAGGAGTTACCCTTGCTTCATGTTTCGTTGTCATTGTGGAATTACTAGAGAGATCCAAAACCCGTAATTCTATACACCGACGGTTGTACAGCACAAAATGGGAACGTTGTTACGTCCAACACACTTTTGAGGTTCTCTATGAAATCAAACGTAGTAATAACTCCAAAAATTTTCTCGAAAGGGGCACACACAAATGGAGGGAGACTCTGTCCATTTGGTTATTAAAAGAAAATTACGTGATCGTGAAATATTTTTACCAGTTTGCTGCCAAGACAGAAACCATTTCCTTATAAAGCAAAGGTGCTCGATTAGTCATTTTTTACCGATTTTCCTCAAAAAGAAACTACGGTGTATGATTGCATACGACCAGGAAGATTCGCGGGTGATCCTGTTGTTACGGATTAGAGTGTAATAGGGCATGAATCCACTGGTGCGGTGCTATGGCACCAGTGGCTTCATACTACTGTGCTATGGCACAAAAAAACCACTGGTGCTAGGGTATGAATCCACTGGTGCGGTGCTATGGCATAATAAATCTTACGATGAAGAGTTTCAACACTTACCTAGACGTAAAAATGTATATACATAGATCTGCCACTAAAACCCCAGCACAATGCACCGCTAAAATAGCCAGTGTAAAGTATAATCATTTACAGGAAATACAAGTGGTTATCCAAGCTGATTGCCATTCATTCTACAATTCTTTACCCCCATGAAAATTATTGGGTTTATATAGACGAAAGAGAAAAATAATAAAAAATATTATGTACTATGAAAGGTTTTGCATAATTTATAATTAATCGAAGGAATTATTAGTAGTCAAAGTAAAAATACATTTTTTTAAAGTCTGAAAGGTCTACATAATATTTAGTTTTACAATCTAATTATCTTTGAGTAGGTTAATAAATAAAAACCTATATTTAAGTTTAAAAAAATGTAGTTTTGGATTAATTATATTCTAATTTTAAGTTTTTGTGTCTTCACAAACAATTGAACGAAAAAAATATCTTTTTGGGACATTTCAGTGTATTTGTATTTTTAGGACATTATAGTGTGTTTAATTATTTGATATTTTAGGGTATATGCACTTTTAGTTCAAGTTTGTATTTGTTGACAAATAATTTAATTGAATTCCTCTTTGTGACATTAACGCGTAAGAAGTATCTACGAAATTATTTTATAGTTGCAGAATCGCGTAAGATATGTTTTCTATAATTCTAGCTGTATATATAACGTTAAAATTATGATCTTTCAAGAAACAATTTAACCCTTGGAGTAAATGGGTATTTTCATGGATGCATCTGTCTCTTTTGCAGGATTTTCGGCGACATCGACCTTAAAGTACTATAACTACGAAACTACTACACCAATCATAAAAAGAACAACTGCACAATGATTGCATTGAAATTTCGAATATAGAATATTGAAATATCATTTTGTAAAACAATTAGATAATTATGAATAAATATGAGAACGTCAAAGAAGTGAAAAAAACGCGGAACCAGATCTGGTCGTATCATACTCAACGGATAATTGTTTCAGAACCAGATTTGGTCGTATCATACTCAAAGGGTTAAATAAAGTGTATCTTCCAAATGGATTTTTGTTTTTTTATTCTTTACAGTATATACAACAAGAAATGGTTTTTATGCTCTCCTGTAAACTTAGCAAAAGAGTTTATGCGGTTTTGCAGTATCACAGAGGATATGGCGACTTTCGTGGTATAACAGTATGGTGGCGCACTGTAGATGGTGCTCTAAAAAAGCGTTTTAAAGGCGTTTAGCTCAAGCGTTTAAAAGTTATGGTGGATTAAAAAACGGAAAACATATATAGATGAATCGTGAACACATTACACTCCTTTTTTGTTGGGCAGTCGTGTAAAAGAGAAGGCACGACTACAGAAAGAAAATATTTTTAGTCTTACCTTCAAAAATGTCGCTAAGTTTTTGTTGATGATGTGTGTCTGCATCGGCTGTTGTAAGATATAGGATGGTTCAAGGGTGGTAACAAAGCGTTCAATATGGGTGCTAAAATCGTTGTTGAAGCGTTCATTTCTAGGCATCTGTAAAACGATATATTATCGATTATGTATAAGTCGATAAATATATTTCGATTGCGCTTGCATATCATTACCAACCTTTATTCTTCCAGTGTTTATCAGATATTGAGCCATGCTCTTTGTCATTATTTGTAGGAAGAAACCAGAATGCTGCATAAACTTGTGGCCTAGTAAGAAATCATGCTGCGATGGCTCAACAAATGTGTATAATGGTGCACTTAATTGTTCATGAACTCCGCTTCCAACGCATGAGAATACATACTGAAAAATCAATTTATAAGCCATGGAACTCAATAAACAATCAATATTTTAAAAAACTAGAACGGCAATATAATATTCAAAATACCTTCACATAGCTGTCTAAAACATCTTTTCGACCGCTGTCATGAATCATATTAACAAAGTGCACCATCAGACGGACAATGTTAATGGATACTTCCGAGCTTGTATTTACTGTCATCTGTAATGTATAAAGGATTTGAAGTTAGACAGGGTGAAGGCTTAAAGGAGCCTAGACTTCTAAGCCTGAAGAGAAGAAAGAAACGAAGGAAAGAAAGAAAGAAAAGTAACTTTATTGTTCTAAAAACACTAACAATGATAAAGCAAAACTTAAATTAAATTTTTAATTAGTACAAACGACGGGCTTATCGCTTTACAATTTCTTACAGCCAACCGCTGTATAAAATAAAAATAACTAATTAAACAGCTTATCTCAGCAACTTAATATACATACATATATCTACATAATTATATACCCACATATTGTATAATAATAATAGATATATAGGTACTAAAGGTAAGTAATAATACCTACTTATATAAAATTATAAATATCACATTATAAAAACTATCCAATCAAAAAAAAGGAAGGAAAGAGGTTGAGTGGTGGGAGGTGATATTTATTTAATATTTTGAGAAAGAAAATTGTTTTTTCAATAACGACTTGAAGCAGTGTATCAATTTTGCATGATGGACAACATGCAGAAGCTGGTTTCAAAGTCGAGCAGAGAGAACAGCAAATGATTATGTAAAAAAAAGAAGTCTGGTGTAATGGTATTGCTATGGTGTTGTCCTGACCTGAGTGGAATAGCAGGTCAATAAATTGTAAATGTGCCAAAGAGCCACAAAGCGCAAAATCCTTGGCTTCAACACATTCCAAAGAAAAAGAAACACTAAGATTAAGACGGACAAAAATGAAGCAAGGTCCCTCACTTTTGTATGGAAATGGGTAGAACATATTATGAGGAAACTAGACACAGGATTGGCATCCAAGAGATGGCAATCGATCGAGAGGAAGGCAGCGCAAAATATGGGAAGATGCAATAAGCGGAATAGCCGGTAGGACTAGGACAAGAATAGCGAGACGAAAGATGGGAAAGTCTGGAAGAGGTCTATTACCAGGAGTAGGTCTTTTATAAATTGAGTTTTTCTTTTTTTTAATGTGTAATTCTGCTGATTTATAAGTTAAGTCTATGAAACAATGGAAAACCGTATGTTAAGCGTGAGAAACAGAAAAAGCCTTTATTATCAATATTATTATTATTATCAAAATGAAAAGAAAATTTAAAAACAAATTTTAACCACTCACCAATATCTCAAATAGCTGATTGAAAATAGTCGGCTGAAAAGCCAGAAGAGTAGAGGGTTGAACGGCGTGTGCTGCTTTGAGGGTTTTGCATACTTCAGCGTCCGACGGCGGAGACGCGGGCGCGGGCGCCAACAGCTTCTCAGCGACTGCAAACATATTCAGCAGATGCCGGTCTCTCGTCGTCACCGTCGAGTCCAAGACTAATTGAACTCTAAACAGCGCTTTCTCACCTTCCACCCATACGATATCCGGGCCAGAATTCTGAATTAAAAAATTAAAAAGTTTAACACACCAATAACAAAGAGGTGGCCGAAGAACAGAACGCTCTGCCAGACATCAATATACATGCCCTTAGGTACATATGAGTTGTCATATCCATTGACAGAGAGAGAGCAATATATTTTACAGTATGCGAGAGAATAGCACGCCAATATTCATCACGGGATCGTTGACACCGGAAAGTACTGACAGACTACTACTGGCGGCAATCCGTATTGGTATTGAAGTGGTCATTTTCGCGGAAGACCTATCTAGGTCATTATATACCGATGCTGCCAGAGCACTTCTAAATGTTCATTATGTATCAAATATGTATAAAAAATATATATGGGTTTATGAGTATTTAAAAGCTTATCCTTACATATTCATATATCATATCATATTTGCACAACGTTCTAAAACTAATTTAAAATAGATAGATGTTGGCTTTTGTTGTTTTTAAATAATGTTGTGTATTAAAATGTATTGCTTTTAATCTAACATTATATCCTTAGATTTACGTAGTGTTTGGTACCTTGATTCTTGAAACTAGATTTATATTGCATAAATTGAATTCGTTATAAAATTGCCAAAGCGCTTCAGTGGCTGAATCATTGGTACATGAGCAATCACGCACACAAAACGCATGTTGCTTTCTGTAGAAAAAATCTACTGATTAACATCCCGCGCACCATTCGCACACCTCGCATTTAGGCAGCATGCTATTCAAATGTTAACGGACTATTGAGGTATTTGTATAAATTAATATTAAACAATATGCTTTACCCCTCTTCCTAATCCCAGAGGCTGTATTGCGAGATATCCAGCCGGAAGATGGGTCGCCACAGGTAGGTTCACTACTTCCTCGACAATTTTTCCATTCTTCAGAAGAGCTATCCAAGAATAGCCGACGCAGGTTTCAATGCCGTTTTCACTCTTCTTGGTCACATCGCATGAAATATGATGAAAAGTGAACAGCAAGTGATGGCTGCTTGTCAATTGCACGGGTAATCGTAGTTTTATCTCATAGCTCCAGGTGGGAGTGGTGTTGTGATGAATAACCGGGCACGTCTGTTTCTGCAGCATGCCGTTCGGACCATAAATGGCCTAAAAACAAAAGAGAAAGTATTCAAGAAAATATACAGATGTTTGTAATGAAATCAGATTATATTATTATACTACCATAAGTCCAGCTGATCCATGCACATCAGAATCCCTCAGCTCGACCGTACATGCAATATTCCTAGCACGAGTGAAGACTTTTTGGGCATCAAATGACAGCATCTGAGGTCTTATAAATAGATGATGTAAATAAGAAGCGAATGGTTGCTCAGGAGTAGCGCCAGCACCAGATAATTCCAAAGTCAACGGAGATGTCGGCGGCAACGGAAACGGCTTAAGAGCTGCCCAAGAGCTCGTCATGCTGTCTGAAAATTTAAATAAACATACATTTTGATCAAGACTTTTATGCATACTGTCAAATAAATACCAGGAATTGTTCGTTTAAAAATAGCGCATACAAGCTATGCAAAAAAAAATGCTGTAAGTTGGTAGTAATCGTAAAATTCACAATCCGACACATCAATGTTTGCATACGGATTTTTTACCAAAAACTGAACAAAAATCTTCGATCAAGCGCCATATTCTTCTGCCATATTTTGCGTGGGATGACTGGCTTCCAAAAGGTTAAAGCCATAAAACATAATTTGCATAGGTAGCAGGTCATATCAAAAATTGCCCATAAAAAGGGTTGACTGGATTATTTATCAGCGTAAATATATCGCATCAAATGGGTCTATTTGAAATGTGACAAAATAATTTGAATGATTATGATACCTAATTGATTATGGAATAATTTGACCACCGATATGCTAATATCACCGATCGGTGGTTTTTTTGTTGCGACAACTTGTGGGTGGCTGATCTCCGTATTTATGCAATTATATGCGAAAAAGGTAGCCTTCATTGAATAAGACACTATTATACATTAGTATGCGTGCACTAACACCCCGTACAAAGAAATGTTCGAGGGTTGAAAACATGCCATTGTGAGTTTCATTCCCATGGCTAGCTTTCTAAGGGTTAAGCCATCAGTTGTGTTTAACTTATTTTTTTTCAGTATTTATTTGACAAAGCAGTCGATCGTAAACCGTAATGTTTTACTTACTAGGAGGCTGATCCGAGCACGGCTCGATTTGTATTTTAATCCACCCGGGAATTGTAGTCAGTTTTGACAATTTTTCCGGTTTTCGATAGTCCGAGAGTATTTTTAACATATCCTCATCTGACATTCTGCCCGGTTCTTGCTTGTAAATAGCAGGAAAATCTGGTCCTGTATCTAATTCATTGCTGTACAATCTGAAAAATAAATTAAATAAAATAACATAAATTATATGAAATAAGAAATAAGCGTTATATATGAATTTACCTAAATAATGGTTTTGCAGTCCAAGCAAACGGCATCCTATAATCACCAATTCTGTTCACGTAAGACCGCAACGACTTATGTATCTTCAACCCTAGACGAGGGTCTTTGGCTGCTCGTAAATATGGCTCCGTTACCTGATTTATATTTCCTTGTAGGATCTTATCAATTTTTACCACTATAAATATATCAGGGTGCGGATTGTTGACCGAAATTAAAGCCTAGAATTTTAAAAGGAACCATGAACATTTCTTTTTAGTCAAATTAATAACAAATTTCAAAATTCCAATTCAAATTTCTTTATTCAATCTAAAAAGTTACATTTATTTGAGATACAAAGCCATCCTAACTAGACCTTGCCTGTACTAAGATAGGCTTAATTTATGTATGTGTAGGTAGTATGGTTTGCAAAACTTCTGGTATCATTTGTTTTTGTACATAGTATGTAATAAATAAAAGTGATAAAATTATATTTGTGTATATAAATATGTATACCTACATATAATAGTATGTAATATAAAATTTAAACATTTTGCTGGTAAATTTTAAAAACTTGGCTGATAAAAAATATTGACAAGCGCTGAGCGCGCTGCGCTATCTAGCAATAGGTATAATATCGCGAATAAACAATATTTGCAATATTTTACCTACCGCTAAATGGCGCAATGCGCTGAAATAAGTTTATAGTATTTTTCAAAACATAAATTTTCAAACTTTCAAAAAAAAAATTTTTTTTTGTGTTTTTACCAAAAAAAATCATTTAAAAGTTGCTTATTTGCTCGTACTGATTCACCCACCTCAAGGATGTCACTAATTAAAAACTCAACCTGTACGTATTTATCTTTTACAGATATATACATATATATATATATATATATATATATATATATATATATATATATATATATATATATATATATATATATATATATATATATATATATATATATATATATATATATATATATATATATATATATATATATATATATATATATATATATATATATATATATATATATATATATATATATATATATATATATATATATATATATATATAGAAATCCGTTTATAGGATGATGTTTTTATTTAAAATAAAATTAGTAAAAGCTACTTAAAAAGTAGCGAAGGAAATCCCAGCTTGTATTGGGAAATGCTTATGTTTGAATGAGATATACTTACGGATGTGCACGACTTTCGACGGTGCAATGTAAGTTTAAAGGTCCTTTTGCAGTCGACTAACGATCACTATTCATCCATATATCTCATAAATAGGGCTTATCCTTATGCAACACAAAATGCCTTCAATTGAGACGAATTAAGCGGAAAAATTAAAAATTAAACTATCGATCACTTCGGCAAAGCCGTTTTCTAAATGAAAGTGACATTACGAAATAATTCAAATTTCGAATGCTACCAACATTTAAAATATGATACAATTGGCTGAGTTTGTTATCAACGAGCCATTAAATCGAAATAAAAATAAAAAAACCTCCATATGCTCAATGAAATGAAAGAAGAAACTTCAATCTTAATTTCTGGCAGAGGAGTTTATAATAAAGATTGTATAATGTTATCAAAATAGGGTAAACCTATATAAAATTGTATAATATTAAAAAAATGTAAAGAAATATTGTAGAAAACAGTATATTGTCATATTTGATAAGGTTTGTAAAGAAATCCGTTTATAGGATGATGTTTTTATTTAAAATAAAATTAGTAAAAGCTACTTAAAAAGTAGCGAAGGAAATTGAATGATTAATTATTATTATATTAATTATTTTTTCGCTTAATTCGTCTCAATTAAAGGCATTTTGTGTTGCATAAGGATAAGCCCTATGAGCCCCCAGATGCATCCATGAAAATACCCATTTACTCCAAGGGTTAAATAATACTATATAAATTAGAAATTTCGAGCGTTATGTCTTTGTTAGGTTTTTCGATAAATGTGTCTTTATTAGGTTTTTCTTTACTGCGTCGGGACTAGTCTTAGATTTCAGTCCTGACAGAAATTTAAAAGGCAATAATAGTTAAAAAGGCAAATACCTGCTTCTTAGCCTTGATCCACTCTTCAGGCATCTGTCTGAAGTCAACTTTATAGTCGGTTGTGAAATTTTGATTCAGCGATTTGATATCGCCAGTTTCTTTAACCAAATCGGTTACAGCCGTGTGATTCAGATCAAAGTGGAAGTTTTCTGTTAGTTTTTTCCCGTTGCGGGCATCATAAAGCGCTAAATAAGTGAAATACGGTTCCACTTGGCAGAGCATCTCCCTTTCTCCGTCGATCGGGGCTTGAAGGCGAAACCTCAAACTCTCGCATTTCAATAGAATTCTTTGGCCAAAATGTTCCCTGGCAAGAGAAAGATTATTAATTGAAATCATATCCATATACTATGTGCCTAGCCCATAATGCCTATCCTAAAAGGTAGAAAGCTATATGTAGTACCCATACACAAAAAGGAAACTAAGGCAGACATCATAAATGACAGGCTGGTTTCTTTGCTAATATATGACCCTTCAAAGATCTTTGAGACAATAATATATAAGCATCTGTTCTTTCTGGTCGGCAGAATCCTGGACGATGCACAAAGTGGATTCTGAACTGACCGCTACACAGCCACTAACCTATTTCTTTTCAAGCAAATGTGGCGTCTAATCTGGAGAGCAATGCACAAACTGACGTGGTATATTTTGACATGACCAAGCAGTGCAGGCTTTACGTATAAGCTACACAAGCTATAGCTTAGGGCCCCCATTTTCTTGGGGGCCCCTAAAAAAATTGTCCGAGTGAGCAATTGTCATATACTTAAATAGCAGGGCTGCAGCGATAGCTCAAATAGCTTAGAGCCTTATCAAGTATAAATCTGGCACTGTGGCCAAGGCAAAACTGGTGAGTTTCCTTATCATTAAAGTCATATGAGTCATTTATTTTGAAAGTAATTCTTTCCTTAGTTTTTTTAAAGTTCCAAGAATTTCATTCGTTTTTTTTAAATTCCAAAAATATATTAATAATTTAATTGAACTCTTTAATTTTACTTATTTTTTTTTGTGCCTATTTCTCAATTTGTAATTCAGTCAGAAATACAGATAAAATTAGAACAAAATTGTCATTGGAACTTGAAAACTGATCCAAATGGTATAGCACGTCTCAGTAAGATTTAGCGCTATGACATAGTCTAATATAATGAAGAATTACTTCAAAAATCAATACCTTCTATGAGTCCAATGGCAAGGAAACTCTCCGGACAAATCCAGGCTTTAATAGCCAGAAAGAAAGATGATAGCCAGTTTGAGTATAATTCCCGGACCCACAAATCATTAAAATCTGCAAGAATTTTATAGCCATACCCAAACTATACAAAAATTCAAACAAGCTAATGTAAAATATCACTTATTCAAATAGGTATATCTATTTTAATTTTAATAGCCAATAAATGAATTTTTGAAGATTTAACATGTGATTCGCTCACTACTGCATGTGTCTAATGATATTTTCAAGGATGGGATCAAATCAAAAAATCTAAATATAACTAACTCTATACACCAGCCTGTTAGACATCCAAGCATGGTCTCTAACAGGCTGGTGGTGAAGGCCATGAGACCCTTAAAAAGATCGCACGGAATAAGCATTACGTGGGTGAAGGGACATAGCGGAGTCAGGGGTAATGAGGAGGCGGACAAACTCGCACGACAGAGATCGGCTAACCGCCAGATTGAGTCAGATCCGATAATACAATTGGCAGACGGATACACGGGGACCGCACAACGAGACAGAACCGGAGATTGGGTTGAGGAAAGGTGGAGGGGAACAAATCTAAAGCAATTAAGGTGTGCTATTAGAGAACACAGTCTCAGACTAAATACATACTGCTTGAGACTTTCCCTGAATAACTTATGATAAAAGGTTTGACTGCTTATAGGGCACTGCCAGCTCAACCTTCACAGTCTTGAAAAAGTGGAAGGATGTGTCCGCGGTGCAAGTGGTGTATGCATGTCCAGCGTTGGCTATCAGTAGAAAAATATTAATGGCCGTATATATAGCTTCCGACCGTCGTGGGCTTTGCTAATGGTCTCTCAGGTAGGTTAGTTACAAAATCTGTAGCTGCTATCTGTTGGCCACGAAGACCCATTTGTTCAGGGTCGGTCACACTCACGAGTCAACACCCATCCGGCGGCCTCCATGCATAAAGTGCAAGCCCGGGCAGGACTCTGGCCTGAGGGCTAGTTTACCCCAGGAGTCAATCTTCTGGCGCTCCTGGATGGTTTGCGCACCGTGCGGAGTCAGCCAATCGATTGTGCATTCTGACTAACAGTCGGGGGAGTCTGGAAACAGTACTGTCTCCTATAGAGCAGGGGTAGTTGTTCACCATACAACGACTGCTCTTAAAACGACCATTGGTTACCCGATTCCGGGTGAACAGCCGGGCAAAGGATGCCGTGGTCCGCGATAGATTCGGTAGACACCGTTTCACCGCTACGTAAGGGAGAAGGACCGCGCAAGTGACCTTGAACTCGTAACCAGTCGGGAGACCAGAGTAATCTGGTTGCAACTGGTAGTAAGGGCTCGAGTGTCGGCCCGCTGGGTAATATACCTGGCTATCTTGTGGATAAGGCTTTGGCCTCTTACGGGCATGTGGCGAAGCTTGACGGTGGACTGTTTTTGTCCTAAGTCTTCTGCGCTCACCTCAAGGGAGACAGAACGATCAAATATTGTTAAAACTTCCTGAGGTGACGGGTTTGCCCGTTGTCGTCGACAGCTCTAGTTGACCGTTATGGAGGTTAAACTACAATGGCTCTTAATGAAGGACTAAGTGCGCATCAGCCTGTTATTAACTGGCCTAAAGTTCTGTCCATTGTATAATAAGATAAATCTTACTTGAATGGCTCTAGCTGCGGCTCTGGAGTATTCGTTTGAATGGACGGAAGTATGAACAAATTGTATCTTGCATCATTTCTAGAATGAGCGATCGACACATTGGTCTCCCGAGCGTAGCTCATTAGCAGTGGATTCATGCTATGCTCTAACCCTTTCAGAGTGCCATAGATGCAAGATGGCGGAATTATAGACGGATCTGAAAAGGAAAAATTTATATTTAGTTTTCTCAGAATAAATTATTTTAATTATTTCAATTAGATTACAATACAAACCTTTGTCCAGAGAATCGAGATTGCTTATTTCTTGTGCGGTTTGATTTTTCTGGACAGCCACTGTAAACGCTGCGAACCATTCATTGAATTCTGTTTCATTTTCTGAGGCAAATGTATAACCTTTATTTCCAGTGGTCATTTTCAGTTCGAAACAATATTTTCCACGCTTTGTATTCTATAAAAAAAAGCTTTTGAGTAATCAAATAACTATATTTTAGATATTGTCGCTTAGCAAATTACAAACCTTGATTATATCTGAACAAAAATCCATAACGATATTATGTTTAATTTCACTCTTCTTGTCGTCTTTATGAATGTCTAAGATGTAGGTGCCGTCGACTTCCTGTCGCAGCGAACAATACTTTCTTTTGAAAGATTTCGTTAGGTTTAAGAGAATGCGTTCAGATCCTGGCTCAGCTCCTTTCAGCAGAAAACCTTCCTTAGCGGCTGATTCGATTTTTGCCTTTGACTCTTGAGTATTCGCCTCTGAGTCGCTGTCAATTTCATATATGTCTTCTTCGGGGAAGGGGACATTGTGTCTGTAAAACATTGAACTGTCTTTTAGATTCCATGGGCATGCCTGCAGAAAATCTATCATCCGGAATTTGGAGCAAATTCTGACCTACGCATTCCGACACCGCAGAGAGATAAGAGGCTGACTATGTTACTATTGTAGTGGTGTAATTTATAGGACAACAAAAAGTGATAAGGAGAATAATAAAAATGAATTGTGATAGCTCGTTAAAAAAAGGAAGTTGGTTAAGTCACTATCATTGTGATTAGTCATTTTCGATTTGTTCAAATTTTTAGAATCCCTAAAGATTAGGTTTTGTTCTTCACTATGTTACTATTCTAGCGGTGTAATTTATACTAGGACAACAAAAAGCGATAAGGAGAATAATTAAATTAATTATGATAGCTCGTTAACAAAAGGAAGTTAGCTGAGTCACTATCTTTGTGATTATAGTCATTGTCGATTTGTTGACATTTTTAGAAGTCCTTAGAATTAGGTTTTCTTCTTCTGAGTGCTGTGTCCAATATCGGATATAGGCAACCATGACCACAATTCCCTGGCATAGAATACCATTATCTGCGTTGTTTCAGATTCAAGGTTGTAGTGTGAATAGGGTAAAATAGTGTGGTTACTTCCTTTGCCCTTCATACCGCTGCTGTTAGAACTTGCTAAGCATCCTAGAAGTACTTAAATGAGCCCATCTCCGCATGAATTGTCATTAAAGCAATGGTGCAAAAAAGATTGTTCATATTCTTGTTTCTAAGGCAATATTGGGTATTATATTTTTTTTCAATCTGATAGCATTAATTCTTGGAATGGTTGGCTACAGCTTCCTTCAGCTGAGAAGATTATGCACCCCACTGCGCCAGCTCATGTCCAGCCTAGAACCGAGGATTCCGCTCTTTAGTCGGCATCCAGCTTCTAGCCAGTATTGAGGTCAGCGGCCGTTTTCTAAGATGAATGTGTTTTAGTGGCCCACGGGAAGCCCCTCCGCCATAAGCCATTTTCTCCTCGATGTGCACCTTGCGTTCTGCATTAAGTTAAGCTAACAGTATGGTCTAATTTATTCCCCCACCTCGATAATCTAGCCAGACTTTAAAGGTGTTACTTTTACGTTTTCTTACCTGGGTAGATTTTGATGGGAGCCAGAGTAAGCGCTATATTTGTAATGTACAAGATTCCAACTGGAAGCGTAACTGAGTAGTGCCTGTCTAGTAAGAAGTGGACAAGATGCAGCAACTCTGGCACCGGGAACAGTTGTGTTGACAGTACGCCAGCGTCTCGGGAGTACAACACACTAAAAATAAATATTAATATTATTACGAGGTTCGGCTATTTAAAAACGGGACTGGTAGGAAAAGTGTACTTTATTGAAAATATATAAGAATTTAATTATAATCTTCTTCAACATACACCTCTGTGTAGATTTAATTTTTAATTTTTTATCATCCAAATTTTTTGTTTAATTATAAACGGTATTAGTTTTAAGGCCTGCTTCCAATACACAAGTTTAATTGTTATATATTGTAAATTAACATGAATTAAATAAATAAATATTGCTGCATATGCCTCTTCCATTATTTAAAACAGGGGTAGACAACCCCCCCCCCCCCCATGTACTAACTCCCCCCCTCTACCACGCCAAATCCCCCCCCCCCCCCTACCCGATAGTGATTGTGTCAAGTGTTTATGATAGCAAAAGTAGTAAATTTGAGTGTTTTATAGTTTTTTTTGTGGTATTAAAATGGTATTTTTCCAAAAATGATGTAGTATTTTCTTAAATACGGTGATATTTATTGTTTTTTTTGCATCGCTTGTATACGATGTAGTATTTTTTTAGCACATTCTGATTACTTTCCGTCAGGAAAGTAAAATGAGTTCTCTGCAAAGCACTTTTTATTTTTGGGAATAAGTAGAAATCGCAAGGAGCAAAATCAGTTGAATATGAGAGATGCTCGAGCACTGGGATCCGTTTCTCCAGAAACTGTTGCCAGTGATCCTATTTTAATGTCGCCTAACTAGGCAACAGCCTGTTCTGAGGCGGACATTGAAACTGTTGTAAATATATGTATGAACCAATATAAAAAACTAAGTAATGAAGAATATAGACAATTCGAGACAATTTATACACTAAGAGTTCTTATTAATTCTTACTAACTGGACAATCAACGTAATATTGATAATACCTATAAAATTGTTAACTATAACATATGCACAATTAGGTAGTATTTAGATAATTATATTTTTGCCTAAAAATAGACTGAGACAGTCAAACCTAATAATAAAAATTCAAAATTAGTAAAAAAATAAAATAAAATGGAAAATAAAATATAAAATGAGAATAACATGAACATTAAAATGAAATGAAAGATAAGAGTTTTATTATTATTATTATTATTAACCATAGCATAATAATAATAAAAAAATATGTATAATCTAACAAACTAAACATTAACTTTTTATAATCAGGCATATAGTCTAGATCTGGAACATTCAAATCACAGCAATTAATGACTAGTTTTATAGCTCCAAATTTAGATTGACCAAGGTTATATTGCTTATTAAAAAATACCATTTGTTGGTTTACGATAAAATTGCATGAGAAGTAATAATGACAATGAGCAATACATAATAAAAATCTTATCAATTTGGGCAATTTTAGGGTCAGGGCAAGCGATGGGAAAGGATTCAAGGAACGGACAAGAAATTTTGTAGGCTCACTCACCGATACATCGTCTTGAGGATAAAGAAGAATTTCCCTGAGCGTGTCATTCAGAATAATCGTCTTATTTTCCGAAACAAAAGTCTCGAAATCCAAGGGCAGGATACTTGATAAGTTATTTTCATTCGCCTACAAAAATAACCAAAACTTCAACATATAGCTATAAAAATAAACTAACACTCCACATTTCTCGAATTGCAGAGAAGCGCCATCGATCTCCTCGATATCAATATAACCACTTTCCAATAATAACACGTATTTTATAAACAAAAGTCCAATTTACATTTCGAAGAGATCCGCTCCTGGAATGGGCCGACAGCTTCCCATTCGATGTGATATGGCTTTCGGTGTGACTTATCTTGTTCACCGGCATTGTAGCACCTAATTAAACAACGTAAATGGGACAAATATTAAGCTTATTTACAACATAAACAACACTCGTCCCACCCCGAGCAACAACATTTTGACAACTTTCTCCTGTGAACTTTTTTTGAGTTCACGGCGTTCGTTTTCGGTTGGCAACATTCATTTAATCGTAAATGAGGGGGGCGCCAGTTTTGCATGCGGCAGTCTTGCACAAATGTCACTTTTGACAGTTCCAAATCTGTTGAGGGCAGATTTGCAGGAGGCAACCTTGCAGGCGGCAACCTTGCAGGCGGCAACCTTGCAGGCGGCATTTTTGCAGACGGCATTCTTGCAGAAAGTAAACTTGCATACAAACCCGAAGTTAGCAACGTTTGAGAATGGCGCATTAGGACATGATTACATGAATAAAATAATTTTATATTATTTTACAAACCAAAAATAAAGCAGTAAAGCGGTCATATGTTATTAATTTTAAATTTAGAAAAAGAAGTAGCAAATTATCATGTCAGGGTAAATTAAAGTGGTGAATATTTTTACCTCTCCACATTTAATTACCGGCATCCTTGTAGTGGATGATTCAGTACATCAAACAAAAAATGTTTTAAGTTTTTCTGTTAGGTTAGGTTAGGTTAGGTTTTTCTTTCCCTAAAATCGAAGTGACATTAATTACCGGCATCCTTGTAGTGGATGATTCAGTACATCAAACTAAACATTCTAAAAAATGTTTTAAGTTTTTCTGTTAGGTTAGGTTAGGTTTTCCTTTCCCTAAAATCGAAAGTTGATTGCTGAGATCCGCGATGGAGAGGACACTCAAAGAAGTGGACTGGTTTCCGTACCCTAACATATGAAAACGCGGCTTTTGTCGATTTCTACTCTGGTAACACTAAATTTTAAATACGATGTTTTGCTTCTAACTTCATTTTCTGCAAAAATGCCGTCTGCAAAAATGCCGACCCTCGAAACGTCAGTTTGACATTTGCAAAACTGCCTTCTGCAAGATTGCCTTCTGCAAAACTGCCGCCTGCAAGAATGCCGTCTGCAAGATTGCCGTCTGCAAATCTGCCTTCTGCAAGTTTGATGGGACCCGTAAATGACAACCCAATAAATGTTGGCTACTATATGTACAGTGGACTTGGAACCTCGGATAGATAATATGATTTGATTGACTAAATATAGCGTAATATGAAACTATTTATTTTAAAAGATGGAATGAAACATCTTTATTGCATGATTTCACAAAAAAAAGTTCATTTTTCTATCCATAAAATTCTATAGATAAATCAATACTACCCACCACTATCCACAGCCACCACTACCTGGCATAAATCACCCTCAATGGGTGGATAGACAAAATGAAAAAGAAGAATCAGTCAAAATTGCTTTGTGAAAATTCGGGTCCTATCAAACTTGCAGAAGGCAAATTTGCAGACGGCAATCTTGCAGACGGCATTCTTGCAGGCGGCAGTTTTGCAGAAGGCAATCTTGCAGAAGGCAGTTTTGCAAATGTCAAAATGACCTAACCTAACCTAACAGAAAAACTTAAAACATTTTTTTTAATGTTTAGTTTGATGTATAAAAGTCATCCACTACAAGGATGCCGGTAATTAATGTCACTTCGATTTTAGGGAAAGAAAAACCTAACCTAACCTAACCTAACAGAAAAACTTAAAAACTGTACTGAACGTTGCCGCCTGCAAGGTTGCCTCCTGCAAATCTGCCCTCAACAAATTTGGAACTGTCAAAAGTGACATTTGTGCAAAATTGCCGCATGCAAAACTGGCGCCCCCGAAAATTCAAACGATCAATATTTCACGTGAATTTTTCGTACTTGACAAACAATTTTGACCGTCTAGGGAGAATAATTCTCCCTATAACCATTGATTTTACTATAAAATCAATGCTATAACCTAACTTTTAATGTTATGGCTGATTTACATTCTCGCTTTGCGCCCAAAGTGGGTAACAAAATAGAGAACGGGAGTGCGAAGGCGGGCTGTGAGAATGCGTTCACGAAAAGAAAGAGATATAGGGGCCATAAGTCTGTGATATGGCATACGAGACTCCCTCTATCCGTGTCTAGTTGCGCATGCGCGTTTATCCATAGCATAGCAGACTTATGGTGTCGAAGCGTTGCCATGGTGATATATAAGCGTTGCCATAGTGATATATGTACGTGGTTCCGTGCATGCGCGACTAGACAAGGATGGAGGGGGTACTATGTGCTGCTGTCTCTTTCTGTTCGGCTGACGAATTTTCAGGCTTGTCACGCACGAGGTCTAGTTACTTATATGACTGTGTTCGTCCCGCGCCTCGCCTCGATCCACAGACTTATTATAGGGCATTTACACTCACGAGACGCGGAACCACTAAATAATAATAATAAAACTCTTTATTCTTAAGAAAAGGCGAGCTTATTGCCTGCAGGCAATATTTTAGAGCTAACCTATACTATTGTAAGAACATTATTTGCGAGTTGACTACATAACTTAACCTACATATATAAAGAGTATGACAAATAAAATATAGGAGGATAGAAAGAAGTATATACTTTACTCTTTGTGGGCACAGATTTGCCACATCAAAATAATCTAACACCTATAAGGACGCTAAAGTTTTAAAAGGAGGGAAAGGGAATTTATCTGGAGGATTTCAAATGCTGTCTGAGTCTGTTTTTAAAAGTTGTTATGCTTAGCGCGGTTCTCACATTTTTCGGCAAAGCATTCCAAAGACGGGCTCCATGCACGGTGAAAGATAATGAGAAGAAGTCAATGCTGTGACTAGGGATAGAGAGTAGCAGGTTGTTTTTTGATCTCAGAGGGCGTTCATGAGCCGATAGTGCAGTAAATGTGCCGGAAAGATAATTGGGAGCGACGCCATCCAAGATCTTGAAAAGCATACAGAGAACTGGCATGTCTCTTTTCTCACGGGTCGACAGCCATTGAAGCTTCTCTCTGTACTCCGTGATGTGGTCAAATTTTCTGAGGCCATGGATATACCGAATGCAAACATTTTGGAGACGCTCAACTTTGGTGGATAACTACTCTGTGAGGTCGAGAAATGCGACATCTCCATAATCCAGAAGGGGGAGGAGAGCAGACTGACAAATCGTAATCTTGCTCTCCTCCGGAGGGATATTTTTCAGCCTATTCAGCGAATGAAATCGGCCGAAGAGTTTGCGTCGCATTTCTCGAATGAAAGGCCGCCATGAAAGGTTGTCGTCCATATGGACACCGAGGTTTTTAACCTCGAAACTGAAAGGGACCTCATCCGCACCTATGCAGATCTTCAGGACTTCATTTATATTAATCCTTGAGGTAACGTAACTGCTACCGATGATAATAGCTTGCGTTTTGGAAGGATTTAAGAGCAATCCATGTGCTTTGGACCACTCGTATATCATAGATAAATCTTCATTTACAGCAGCAATTGTTGTATCAATATCGCCCGGGCGAAAGTGAGAGTATATTTGGACGTCGTCGGCATAGAGGTGATATTTTGCTATAATGGATTTGGTAACTGAGTTAATGAATAAAGAAAGAGGAGTGGGGATAAAACACTACCTTGGGGGACGCCGGCGACTTGTGGTAGAAAATTAGAGATCTGATCTTTGTTCCTGACGCACTGATATCGATTATTCAGAAATGATCTAAACCAGTTTATTACGGGATTCGCAAAGTTACATGATTCTAATCGAGCAAGGAGAATATCATAATCGACAGAATTAAACGCACTGCTGAAGTCTAAAAGGACGAGAATAGTGAGCTGTCGATTATCCATCGCTTGACGAATATCATCGGTAACATGAACTAAGGCAGTAGTCGTGCTATGATGGGGTCGAAAACCTGATTGAAATGGGCTTATAAGGTTGTTAAGAGAAACATAAGAGAGCAACTGACTATATGCCAGTCTTTCAATAGCTTTGGCTAGCACTGGGAGAATTGAAATCGGCCTAAAGTTTTCTGGGGAATTTGTTGAAGAGGTTTTTGGTATTGGGACAACAATAGCTTTCTTCCAGACAGCGGGCAGTTCGCCACTTTTAATAGAAAAATTGAATATGAATGCAACTAATTCCGCTATTTCATTTAAAATAGGAATGATAAGTTGGAGGCTTATGCCATCATGACCCATAGCTTTCGACTTGATGCTTAGTAGCGTTTTAGTTACCTCCTGGGCTGATATTCAAGAGAAATTAAAAGTTGGGCTGTTAGGTGGGAGTAAAGAACTACTACGGATCGCAAACAAAACATTGCATAGGGGGGGGGGGATGAAAAGTGAACGTTCAGAGCGTCGATATCTATATTGGGCGAGGCAATCGAGGACGACTTGCCGATGCCAAGAGAGTGAAAAAGTCTCCACATTTGAGCGGGAGATGCAGTTTGGAGAATGTGGTTTATATGGAGTCTCTTAGCATTCCGACATAGCTGGGTACATCGGTTTCTAAGCACTCTGTAAATTTCCCAGGTATGTACTTGGAAGGCGGTCGCGTTTAAATTTTGTTTTCGCTCTATCCCTCTTCTTCATTAATATACGGATATCGTCGGTTATCCACGGAGCAGGTGAATGCTTTACTCGGCGTGTTATTATAGGAGCATGTTTATCGTATAGCTTGATTACATTGCTATTAAATGTATTAGCCATGGAATCAAGATCCATCATAGCATAAAGAGGCAACCAGTCGATTGATAACGAGTCCGCCCTAAGAGCAGAGAGAGAGATACTATCTTAAAGTCGCGGTATTGGATGGTTCTTGATCGTTTTTTTGCACTTTTACGTCATATGAAATGTATAACATATCGTGATGTGAGAAGCCACTCGCTGCCAATTGGCCATGTGCTTTAACAAGAGATGGGTTAGAAGTGACGATGTAGTCTATCTATGAACTCGAGTTCAGAAGGTGATGGGTGTCATTCAGTGGTAGTATTGTGAGGCAAGACGATGTTATTAAGCTGACAAGCTTATTCGATCTAGAGTCACTTTTTTTAAGGCATGTGTTTAGGTCACCCATAAGCACGATATGTTCGTAAGACAGGCTGTAGGACTCTATGATTTCTTCGAGCTCTCCGAAATAATTAATAGTTGGTGGGCAATACATAACAACTAAGAGAATTTTTGTGTTTTTGAGGTGTGTCTTAAGTATTATGTATTCAGCCCCTGCATGATATGGCTGCGTCGACGCGGACAATATTTTATATGGTATATCTTCCCTTAGAAAAATGGCGACTCCACAGACGGACTAAACAAACGGAACAGAGGCAAAGCTTCTAGCAAAGTAGGTAAAAAGGTTGTACGCTCGTTAGAAGCTTTGCCTCTGTTCCGTTTGTTTAAATATGTGGTCCCGCGTCTCGCCTCGCGCCTCGCGCGAGTGTAGTAAATGCCCCCATTAGGGAACCCTCGAGCCTCGCGCCACCCTCGCGCGAGAGTGTAAATGCGCTATTGGTTATTTATTAGGTTATTTGGCGGGGTGATATTTCGACGGGTGTGACTTCGGCGGGTGATACTCCGTGCTCTAAGCTCCGCGCCCTCGAAATTGTGCTGGATGCAATTTCGGCGGGTGCATACCCATGGAAACCTCCCGGTCGTTTGCTTGTTTTGCCGTTCGTTTGCCTTTTTGTTTGACCGCACCAATGTGTTGATTACTGAGAGCGTATAGTTGTTTCGTATTTTATTGTGATTCCATTTATCTGAAAAGAACCCTCGTGCATTTTAGTGAAAATACATTAAGTGATAATTAAAATGTCGGCGACATTCGCGCAGAGAAATCGACCGCCGCCTAGTCCAGCACAGATTCAAAAAATGCTCGACGAAAATTCACATTTAATTCAGACCATACAGGATTACCAGGCTAAAGGCCAGGTCAACGAATGCGTTCAATATCAGCAAGTTTTACACAGAAACCTGGTATATTTAGCGTCGATGGCGGATGCTTCTCAAAATATACAATCTCTTTTGCCTGTTAGTTTCACTTTTGTTCTTTTATTAACCATTTGCCCTACATTTTCTCCTTTTTGTGCCGTATTCTGTTAATTATCAACATTTTTTATGAAGCATATCAAGTGTAAATGCGAAATGTTAGCACTTCCTTTGTTACAGGGGTGACAAGTCACCGCAGACTTAAAAAAGGGAATTTACTCTGTGGCAATGAAGTTCAATTGAATACCAACAAGGACTATGAAAATGCTGAATAACCGCTCTTTTTGCAATTTTTATATATTCATAGTTTTACCAAAGTTCTACCGTAGTTCTACCAAGAGAACCTAATAGGTCTTGTAGGCGTTCCAAGGCTGGCTTATCATGCTACAGTGATATTTTCACATTATTCTAGTAACAATAGAACATTCTATGTTGGTTTTTAAATTTTATTGTGTAATTATGTCAGATTTGAAATAACTTCAATCGTAGAAAAAGATCTCAGCGATGTCATGCGAGGCGATGGATGGTCATCTCCGCGTTCCGGGAACATTATTTTAGTCAAAGTCGATGCTTCCATTCGTGTTCCATTATAACGATCCGTACCGTCTCCATATATGTATATTTCGATCCGTCCCCTCGTTTCCGCTTTGCAACAATGCGAATATTGTAATTTTTCACGCAGCCTCCGCACCAACTGCAGTCGGGAAGCCCGCAATCGACGCAGCCTCCGGTGAGCTCGAGCGCGGACGTCCCGAACGGGTCTCAGCCGGCGAACTCGTACGCCCCCTCGCAGGCCAACTATCGAGGGCCGCCCGTCGCCTCGCCTAATTCCTCGCGGCCGAGCGGAGGCGGCCAGCCGTACGGCCAGAGGGCCTATCCGCCCGGGCAGTACCAGGGCCAGTACCAGGGCGGCGGCTACCCGCCGCAGGGCCAGCCGCCGTACGCGGCGCCAGGCCAGCAGGCGTACGGACCGGGCGGCCAGCAGGGCTACCCGGCCGCGTCGGCGTACGCGCCGCCCGCGCAGCCCGGCGCCTACCCGCCCGCCGGCGGCTACCCGGCGCAGCAGCCCTACGCGCCGCCCGCCTCGGCGCCGCCGCCCGCGGCGCCCTACGGCGCCGCGCGGCCCGCCCACGGCTACGCGCCCGGCGCCTTCCCGCCCGCCAACGCCTACGGCCCGCCCGGCGCCAACGGCGGCGCCGGCTACGCCCCGCCCGCCCAGGGCTACCCGCCGCCGCAGCAGCAGTTCGCCGGCGCCGCGCCCGCGCCGGCCGCCTACTCGGCCGCGCAGCCCGGCCACTCGCCGCAGGCGCAGGCGGCCTACGCGGGCGCGCCGCAGGGCGCCGGCTACGGGCCGCCCTCGGCGCGCTCGCCGCCCTTCGCGGCGCCGGCGCCCGCGCAGAACGGCGCCGCGGCGGCCGGCGGCGCGCAGCCCGGCCCCGCGGGCCCCGGGCCGGGCGCCGCGTACGGCGCCGCGCCGCCCGGGGCGCCGCCCGCGCCGGGGCCGCCGCCGCCCGCGCCGCCCGGCCCGCAGGACTACCAGGCGCCGGCGCCGCAGCCGGGCGAGGGCGCGCCGGCGCCGCAGGGCTACGCGCCGCCGCCGCAGCCCTACGCGCCGCCGCCCAACGCCTACCCGCCGCACCAGGGCTACTCGCCGCACGCCCCGCAGCCCTACTCGCCGCAGTACCCTTCCGGCCCCTACCAGTACGCGCGCCCGCCCGCGCCCGCGCCGCCGCCCCCGCAGTCCAACTATTCGGGGTACAACTTCCAGCCGCCGCCGCAGCAGTGACTCCGTTCCGTTCGCCTCTCGAGGCCCGTACTTTAATTTTAGCTTTCGACAAATCCAATTAAATCTCTTCTCGTTTTTATGTTCGATTTTTTTTTCTCTCTTTTCGAATCGCTCGACCGCCCGCAGTTCGGAAAGAAGCCCGGCTAGGATTTCTTCCCGGAAGATCGGCTATTTCAAAACTGACGAATCTCAGACGTCCGGGCTTTCGCCGACTATCCGACGAACGAAGTATCTTCTGCTAGTTACCCCGCAATACTGTCATCGGACACGCGCTCCACGCTTTATCCTCTTGTGAATTACATCTGACCTTTTTTTAAATGTTACATTATTTAATACTTTAAATCTGCCATTAGAGAGCGACGTGGCTTTATGCTAGAGCGTTCGACTGTATCTCAAAACTTAAAACTTTGACAACCCTGCAGATGTTGTGTATTTGGATTTTGAAAAAGCATTCCATCGTGTACTACTGGTCGATTGCTAATGAAACTAATCCACTTTATTATCCACATATAGAGGTCTATATGTAGGTGTATGTACTACGTATTAGAGATCAAATACTCAACTGGATCGAAGACTTTCCAATTAGAGTGGGCCGAGCTCTCTCCGAGGAACTCACCGCTCGGAGTCCCACAGAGGTCAGGTTTGGGGCCAGTAATTACGCATGTTTATAATGGAATTGAGAAATCTTACTGATACAATCTTAACATTTTTCGCTGACGACACCGAGTTTTTTATGAACCCTCTCGTTGCAAGTGGCAAGATTAGCGCCAACCTTGAACCTTTACAGTAATGGAGTGAAATTTAACTAATCAATCTAAATTACGACAAGTGCTCCGTTCTATGTATCAGGAGGAACAACGCTAAAACCAATTATTACCTCACTGGACAACTACTAAAGGTGGTTACACAACAATAGGATGTTATTATAGCACTCTGTGATATCAAACGGGAGAAGCACAGAGAAGCACATCTGTCATAACCAAAACAGCAAACTCCATTGTGTACGTGTTTACAAAATCCTTACAGCAAGTTTCTCCTGATGTATTCATAAAACTATATGGACTTCATAAGGCGTGAGATGAAATATGGCTTCCATCTGGAATCTATACTTCCGCAAGGACGTCATTCTGCTGGAGAACGTTCAGAGGCCAGCTACTAAGATCCCTAAGTACTTTGTAACAGAAATTCCTTTTTTTTGCGCTTGTGTCCCGAATTATCATTAAAGGTTACTTCTCAGGGTTTTCTATAACCTTTTTCTGTTCCGAAAATGTTGTTTATTGTTGCTTTTTGAAATCATCCAAAAATTTTCCTTAACAGCTGTCAGATGACATTAATGTTGCTATTATGGAGATATATTTATTAAAAGATAAATAAATAAATAAATGAATGATCTTTTTTTTTTAATATAATTAGTTTCCTTCTTTTTCTTTAAAAGGAGGTGGCGTCCTTTTACTTTGATTCTTTTGGGTTTTGGTAGTTTCTACCGTGTTTCTTCCAAACACGGAAATTAGTATTTTGCGGTTATAACTTCTACGAGCTATATGACGACCAGCTGTCCACCTTGGATCTATCCACACCGGAGAAGCAACAGGAAAGAAGGAATCTGATGAAATTCTGAACGTTCACTATGACTCCCAGAATTTAATCATGTATTCGTCTTCAAGCTTACAAAAACAAGATTTTCTT
Organism: Micropterix aruncella; assembly: GCA_944548615.1. Taxonomy (NCBI): domain Eukaryota; kingdom Metazoa; phylum Arthropoda; class Insecta; order Lepidoptera; family Micropterigidae; genus Micropterix; species Micropterix aruncella. The sequence goes on from OX155951.1 coordinate 32,334,217, forward strand.
CCAACCTCTGACGAATAGAACTGCCAGAGGAAATCTTCAGCGCAACATCTTTAAACCAATTCAAAAATCGGCTTGATGCGTACCAAAAAAAGAATGTAATTGTATTTGTTGTTTTTAATTTTATTTTAGATTTTTTAATTGAAACTAATTATTTTTGCCTTGTTTATACCCAACACTGCGTTCACACATTCTTCGAACAAGCCCTATGTTCTCCGATGAAGTCTGAGAAAACACCTTATTTTGTCGCTGAAAACACAAAGCGTAACTGCCAAAAAATCAATATTGGGAGTGCAATTGCAGCTTTGAAATTTCTTTTACGCCAAATGAACTAGTATTTATTAAATTTAAACTTTTTCCAACTTTGTCATTATCAAAATGAAGGACATTGAAGCCACAGTAGCATTGATCATACTATGAAACGTGCCGGTGATTTAAATGTGCCAGCACAACTTGTACCTACTTTCAGATTGGCTAGGAGACGGAACCTTACAGATTAATTAAAACGATGTCGGATGACTTCCACAACTTCAGTTACTATCCAAACAGTTGAGAACACTAAAAATTAGGAACGAAGATGGTATTTTTCAGGAGTGTGAGCTCTTTAAAGACAGAGGAACGGAAGATCAACCTAACGACAATAAGGACACTGGACCGGACGAGATGGACAGAATATTGTGTATCAGGAAGATTCAACTAAATTTTATTGCAAGACTAGCATCTCTACAAATGCTAACTACAGGAGTATTCAACGGAAAGTTCCAAAACTAAAGATGAAGATTTAATGACTTAATACACAAAGGAATCCCCAGTAGTAAAGAACAATGATTACGTCCAATTCTACAAAAAATACAATTTTCGTATATCACAATTGTTTTTATTACAATTTTGTGTTATTAAAAAATACCCTTTCTAGTTTTTTTTTATTTAGTTTTAATAAGTTAGATTTTTTAAGAAAATGTAATGTTCATTATTTTGAATTTTTCTAACAATAAAAATACAAAAAATAAATGAACTCTATTATTCATATTTATATGGTAGTATTCATCTTTAACCCTTAGCCACCTGACGTATATTTCAGATACACGACCACCTGACGTCGGTCCTAGAGACCGCCTGCGTATTTTCCATTTTATGTTAAAGTAACTTAAAATATTGGAATAAATTAAAGTCACATCCTTATTTTCATAATAATTTTAATCATATTTAAACTTTAAACAATCCAAAAGTATGCTTAAAGATATCAAAAATCAACAATTAACAAATGTTTATCAAGTTTAGGTAAAAATCTAGGAACTTGGAAAATCTGAGATGTGGGTTTAAAAAATCTTTTAATATAACTATTTTTACTTATTTGCGACAAGTTCGATTAATTATCTATGAGATAAAATAACGACTTTTGCAAAATTACAAGGCACGAAAAATCACAACTTACGGCGACAATCAATGCATATTTTATTACTACATTCACTGCAAATTGGATTCTTACGTAGAAAACATATAGGCTGTTTTGCGTTTCTTTTTGGGGTCACAAGACATCATCGTCGGAAGATAAATATTCCATCGGCGACCTGATGTCGTTTTCCTGTTCAGTGAGTTGAAGGTCAGGCCCATCACCTTCCACTCTGAGTCGGACTGACATTCGCCTTCAATGATCTGATCCACTGGACCATCTTCTACGTCACACTACGTCACTTCATTCGAAAGTTCTGGTATAGTCCAGTTTTCCGAGTCTGTGTAAACTTCCTCTAACCATCAACCTATATTTTCATCCATGCGATTCATTGTTAGCCATCAAAAATATAATTTAACAAAATTACGCAACCACCTGACGTCGGTCTAACGGACCGCACGCAAAAACAAAATACCAGTAATTTTCAAAAGCGCGAACGTCCAGAGCTGCTAAGGACACGGGACGAACTGGCGGGGGAAGGGAAAAAGCACGTGACTCACGATTGCGTCACGTGCATAATAACGGAATAATATGAAAAATAAAATCGTTGGAGTCTCTGAGACCGACGTTAGGTAGGCGTAAAAGTACTCGAGTAATTTTGTTGGAAAACTCGGAATGATGTATTGCAAAAACATTTTTTTTTATTTTACTACAAATTATTTTATGAAAATAGAAAAGCTTTAAAGTACTGACACATGCTCAGAGCATGCTACTATTGAGCAATTGCCACTTAGTGGCATGTGTGTTGAAGCATTGCTAGTAATGAGCATGCTCATTTTGAGTACTCATAAATCAATAGTTTGATTTTCGAGCATACTACCTGAGGCGCGGGTGGAAGGGGGTGTGCCCTTGAGCACCTGTGAACAGGTTTGCTTATTATGAGCATGCTAGTGTCAATTCTCTCCCCGCGGCGGTGTGAGCGCCATCACATAAAATAATAAAAGACGTGGCCCGTAGGGAAGACAAAACATTGCTTTTCGTGACTCATTATCGGAGTCACGAATGTCTTTGTAATACCCAGTAACTTCTCTATAAAAATAACATAGCAAGAAATAATGATTATGAAGATTTATTAAGTAACATGAACGACCCGACTTTGTATGATAAACTCAATTTTAGAAAGTGTCTCATCAAATTGCTGCGGAAGCACGCATAAATGATTTCTATAGCCGCTAACATCATATTCTTGCATCTCCACCAATAATCGATTACATGCTCTAAGGTTTCTTTTCTATTTATCTGATTACGGACCCAAATCATCCTTTTTTCCCTAATAGCTTCTTAAACAATTTCGTTGCATTAGAATTATTATGTTGAGTTCTGTGCGGATGGAACTGACGGAACTAGCTTCCATTTTGGACGAGAGCCTGCGTTTAACTAGCTCGTGTGTACAATTGTTTGATTTGAGCACACTCGTTCAAGAGTATGCGTAAAACGAGTATGCTTGAAATAAGCAAATATGTACAATTTAATTTGAAGTCGACCACTAATGGAATAAAAACAAACAATCTCGGCTACTTTTGGAATTTGGAAGACATGAGATTGAGGTGCTCATCTCCGTCATTCTCCATTAAACACCTAATATTTACACTGACAAATAAATCTTATCTTTTTATTTGTTGCTACTAGGATAATTATTATCTTTTTATTCTGTTTTATTTATTGACTAGCTACTTGACTATTTTAATTACTGGCTTTTTATTTTATTTTAATATATTTTTTTTTATTTTTCAAATTATTACCCTGTTATTTTTCTCTACTTACTGATTATCACTGCAATTATAATTTTATTATTATAATTATTTTAACAATTTTTTACTGGATATATTTTGATTTCATTATTACTTTTTTATTTTTCAACATGATTATAATTTAGGTATTAGTTATCATTGGAATAACTCTTGAAATGTATGCTAAGTATTTATTAGAGTTATTAGATTTACTATATTTCATTTATTTTTTAATTTGTTTTTCTCAGTAATAGTACTTTAATAAGTGTGCGCACAATATAAAATGTACAAGTGACCTAGTCGAGTCTACCTTGGTACGGGCTTCAGCCTAGTTAGGCAGACTTTGTGAATAATGTTTTTGAAAATTACTTACGAAAATAAATTTATTCTTATTCTTAGTTGAGGAGCATGCTAATTTTGAGCATACTCATAAACATGCTCATTTATAAGCATGTGTGTACATTTATGAGCATGTGTGTAATCTTTAGTACCAAGCTATTTATGTTTTTTATTAAATACCGCAATATATCTTTAAAATAAGCAGCTAGTTTTTTTTGTTTTTAAAAAGTGAAACATGTTTTTGTTTCTACTTAAAAATTGAGAAACTGCAGTTATGCCTCTTCATATTTTCATCATCGATTTGTGTACATATTTCTCATCGTGATCTGAGCTTCACTTAGTTTCGAGACCATAAGTCAATAGTGAATTATAATATCATTAATTAATATGCTATAAAATAATGATAATGGGCCCGATTGCATTTCTTCGTGAACAATAAATAAATACAAACGGAGCTGCCATGGAATTCACCGACCGGAGTCGGGCCCATCATAATACTATTTTTTTTTTTTTTACACTTCTGGGGGGTGAGCAGTGGATTCCGGACTTACGAACCGGCTGTGGTAGGTTTAGGACAGCTGTCTTGCCACATGTGAGCGTTCACCTTACCACCCATTCACTCCCCCTTCGAAGCCATAGAATTTGAGATGCGCAAATCGCAGTTTTAGATAATTTTTCTAAGAAAGAGTTGATTATTTTTCTGGAAAGGCCAAGATCTTTAACCCCTCGCGGCCTGCGGTTTGAATTTTAATGTGTGCCCTACGGCCCGTAAGAATTTCGCGAGTCTCAAAAAAAAGATGGCGTTTCAGAAAAAAAACGATTACTCCGAAACTGTCACACCGATCGTCTAAAAAAGACCTGTTTTATGTTCCTATTGAAATTTGCTATTAGATATTTGTAACGTCGTTATGTAAAGCAATAAAGATTATTCATAATTATTAGTCAAAGTTGTACTAACATAATTAGCGGTCGGCCTCGCCTGGCCATTTCGGGCCGTCTGGGGTTCGACGGTAAATATCAATTCTGGACGTTTCGGGCCGTCTGGTACGCGAGGGGTTAAAGAGGTGAAATAGAGATTTAGCTGGCAGGCCACGAGCGCCAACTTCCACCGCGTGAAGGTGAACAGTGAAGCCGTTCCGGGTTACGGCATTTGCAAGATCATGGTATTTATTTAATTTGTACTCGTGGTCTTTTGGGATATTTGATTCCCATGGAACAGTTAATTCTACAATAAGAGCCACCTTCCGAGATAGAGAGTAAAGAGTTATATCTGGACGGAGTGCTGTGCATCCGAGACTTTCAGGGAATTTATACTGCTTAGAGACCGAATCAACCTCCAGAATCCAATCTGTAGCTTTCTCGATTATTGAGAAAGGTTTTGTAGTTAAATGTTTTTTGCCTTTAGAGCCATCCCGCACAAACTGTATTGGGGGTTTGGAGGATACTGTCAAACCCTTGTTGGCACGAGCCACTGAGAGACTAATTACCTCGCGAATAACAGCGAGAACTTTGTCATGGCGGTAAGTGTACCGTCCTTGATCTAAGGCCACCTTGCAGCCAGCTAGAATGTGTCTAGCTGTGCAAGGGGTATTGCTACAGAGGGGACAAGAACTATCCTCGTCAAAGCTCCAACGAGCGAGGTTACTGGGGTCTGGAAGTGTATGCTGAAAGGCATTCAAATAAAATTTCAGCATCTCTGGCGTCCAGTCATAGAGCATTACCTTCCAGTGCATTGGAGGCGGAATGCAAAAGTCCCCAATTGTTGTCCAATCATTCTGGCATTGAAGGCCAATAGCATGAGCCATACTCTTGCTGTCGTAATCTCCCCGCAAAAGAGACTTCTTCAAGTCCACGTCGCTCGTGGTTGTACTGCCATACCCCAGACCAGTGCCATTCTGGCTGATTCCAGTAAGGAACTTTTTGTGGAAGTCTACGCGGGCTTGTAGATCATTTGAATCACTACGGCCACTTATTACGTGCTTCGATATTGCCGGATCTTTGGAATTGCACAGAATCGAACTTTTGGTTATTCTGGAGTTGGCGTAGAGCAGAGAGGGCAGTTTAAGCGCTAGCCCAAAATTTTGTTTGGACCTGAAGAGAGTCGAGGGGTCAGCTGGTTTGGCTAAGGACAGCCAGGATTTTAAACTAGCTGTCACCAGCGCATCTAGACGGGACAGTTGGGTTTTGGTAAAATCGTAAATAAGAAAGGGCCATGACAAATGTGACGTTAGATAATTGTCATAGATCCAGGCCTTACGAGGGCTAGAAATTAGCAAGGCATCTATTTTCGCCAGGCAACTTTTGAAATGCTCTATAACATGATCGCCCGAGACGTCTTTTCCCTGATGGGTGATTTTTCTGCCGAGGAATTTGAAATGATTGTTTGGGTCTATAAGGGACATATTAGAGCCCTTATAGACCAATTTGGGGTCATAGGATGTAAATTTTGTGCCCATGCGGGCGAGTCCAAGGCAAAAACATTTGGAGGGCTTCACTTTTATACAGCCTGACCAGTCGCAGAAAAGCTCCACTTTCTGTAATAGCAGGGAAAGCTGCTTGGGGCTTCTGGTGATGAAAGTTAGGTCGTCGGCAAAAGCGAGGCACGACGAGGTGTATTGGCCGTCTGTTTTAAAACGGTAGCCCCACTTCCTGTCAAACTGGGTCAGGCTTTCCAGAAGTATATTAAAAACTATATTAAAAATCGTCGGGGAGAGGCAACAGCCCTGAAATAGTCCAATTGAATATGGTATAGAGCGGGTAGTCCATTCTTGCGTTTTAACATGGAAAGTCAGACAGTTGTAGTAGGAGGCTACAATGTCACGCACGACTGGTGGGAAGTTGTACCAGCGGAGTGCAAAGTGGAGGAGACTGTGTCGGACTGACCCAAAGGCATTCTCTAGGTCGAGCCAGCATACATTGATTTGGCGTTCGTGCTGTCTCGCATCCTTGATGGCAGCAGCCAGGAGAGAGTTGTGCTCGAGGCAGCCCGAGACGCCGCGCATGAAGCCTTTTTGAACTGATACTCCAAGGTACTCATTCCGGTGCATGAATTCGCTCATCCTCGTGTGGACTATGCTAAAAAAGATTTTGGCCACAGTGTCTGTGAGAGCAATGGGCCGAGCGTCCTTTGGTCCGGTGCAAACTGGGACCTTCGGAATTAAGATGACTGTCGCTCGGCCAAAATTCTGTGGGACTACACCGCTATTCCATATATTTCGGAAGATGGATCCTAAATATTGCAGAAGGCAGGGGCATTTTTTGTATACTAAATAGGGAATACCATCGGAACCCGGAGTAGAGCCCGACGGCTTCCTCTTTACTTGATTAAGAATCTCATCTAGAGATGGAGGTTGAGAAGCAAAAGCTACCGTAGGCAGGGGCGGAGGTGTAATGCCCGGCGGAGGGCTGTAATTATGGAGCCGCATTGGGTCCTCATACGTGGTCGAAAAGTATTCCGTGGCCATATCTTCCGGGATTTGGATTTTTCCCTTGGCGGCAGACAAAACCGTTTTGCTGTAGTTAAAACGGTTTTTGTCGAACCGGGCTTCCTCTTTGGATTTGAGAAATGCTGCCTTGCGCTTGTCGTTTTGCGTTGCTACGCTCTGTATGAGTTTTAGTATAGAGCGGTACGCGCGCGAGAAGTTGTGGCAGAGGGCTTTTTCCCCGGCTTTCTTGGCTTCACGTAACTGGCGACGAAGTAGCCGCTTTTGCCTACGGAGCTTTGCCTTAAATGCGTTTTCTCTGTGAACCGGGTCGACATGGGTAGATTTTGGGTAAACACCCGAGAAGTATTCATGGACCGCCACCTGGAAGGATGACAGCTGGACGCTGGCAGGGGCATTACGGTTCACAGAGTGGTCAAGAATAGAAGTTAAACAATAGGAACTTAGTTCAACCGAATGAGACAGAGCAATACAGAACGGAATATGAAATGAACTGTCATCGATTTTCCAGCGCCAAAACTACCCGTTGAACTTATAAACGCCCGAATAAGTTAGATCACATTTCGTGCGGTGTTCGATTTAGCTGATTTACCTTCGGAGGGTAGTTTTAATGCACAAAAGTGACAACCGCTCATTTCACATTCCGCTCTGACGTACTGCTCTGTCTCGTTCACATGAACTAATTTCCGATTTTAGTTCAAAAGAAACGCAATCGAGCCCAATATGTACAGGAATGAAGTGTTTTCATTACTTTTAACAGTAATATTGGGCCGAATGTGTGAACATTTAAAAAAATTGCTTATACATAGTAAAAAATCGGTTGTCACCCCAAGACTTTCCCTGCAAGTAGCTAAGGACTGACTTCATTTGAATATTAATTTCATAAATAAAATCGATGAGCCCCCTCTCCCGGCCGGCGGTCGAACCCGGTTGGGTGCCACTGGGCACCTCAGGTCGCGCGGTTTGTTTCTCGGCTAGCCTCGCGTTAATATTTGTTTAAAATATATGGCAGAATTTAAATATTGCAGCTTGTATGATATTCCAACCAATATTTCACAATGTCATTTTGGCCCAACAAGGCATCTGCGTACCAAATTTCAAGTTTCTAAATCCAATAGATATTAGACTCTTCCTCAACATCGAGGTTGATATATTACTAGTGGCGCCCCCTAGTGGACCGATCTCAACCACAATCTTTTTAACTCTTGCCTCATATGACCGAATGATGCTTGCATACCAAATTTCAGCTCAATCGGATTAAGCGTTTAGGCGCTATCGTGGAGGAATACACACACAGACATACTTCAATCTGGAAATGGTCTTAATCGTCTCAGGGGGGACTCAAAATGCATATTTCCGTCTTCATCTCAAAAAGAAAACTTGTATATTCACAATACTTTCCCTTCTCGTCGGGTGGTTGGTCGGGGGGGGAGGTGTTTATAATAAAATAAAAAAACAAGTGTGTATCTTCAAAACAGGAGCTAATCCTCAAGGCAGGAGTTAAGATTGTTGCAGTATGACCAATAAGACCGATACGTTTTGAGTCGGTCAAACTCACGAGCCAACACCCATCCGGCGGCTTCCACGCAGAAGTGCAAGTCCGGGTAGGACTCTGGCCTGCGGGCCAGTTTCCCCTAGGAGTCAACCTGGATGGTTTTCACACCGTGCGGCGTCAGCCAATCGATTCTGCATTCTGACCGACAGCCGGGGGAGTCTGGAAACAGTACTGTCTCCTATAGAGCGGGGGTGGTTGTTAACCTTACGGCAACTGCTCTTGAAACGACCAATCGGCTACTCGATTCCGGTTGAACAGCCAGGTAAAGGATGCCGTGGTCCGCGATAGATTCGGTAGACCGCTCAAGCAACCTTGAACCTGTAACCAGTCGGGAGACCGGAGTAATCTGGTTGCAACTGGAGGTATGGCGCGAATGTCGGTCCGCTGGGTGATTAACCTGGTTATCACGCGGTAAGACGTTGGCTTCTTACGGGCGAGTGGCGTAACTAGACAGTGGACTGTTTTCGTCCTAAGTCTTCTACACTCACCTCCCGGTAGATAGAACGATTCACTATTGTTAAAACTTCCTGAGGTGACGGGTTCGCCCAATGTAGTTGACAGCTCTAGTTGTATCTAACAACTAGAGCTGAACTTCCGATCAACTTCCGATCTGGAATGGAACAAAATGGAAATTTCGATCTGTTCGGGGGAACGGGATATTGTTCGGCTGCATAGATAAAATTCAAGGAGTATATTTTTTTAATAGTGTATTACATTCATAGTAAATGGCTATAGTACCTAATATTTACAACGATAATAAACTACTCCGCGTAGGTGATGCTGGGCGACTTGTAGTTGTGCAAACATTCATGGAGAATTTCTTCCTCTTCTTCTTCTCCCGGATAATATGTGGGGAAAGGAGGGGGCGTTTCTGGTTTTCTACAGGGCAGCAGCGTGTCGTATAAATAGCAAATGCCGTTAGTCGCGCCCGCCACTGACACGCCTCTCACCCACATAACATTAAATTTCGTGTTGATGCGAAGAATTTCACATCCTCTCAGAATCCTCCATCTAAAAGTGGAAACATTTAGTAATTTATGGAAATAGCTCTTTTTCATAAGAGTTTGAGACAAAATAAAATCTACAGAATGTTATAGATGCAATACGAAGTTGTTTTTAAAAATACTATAACTATTGTTAGGGGCTCTCTAGACGATCAAGCATGCTTGTCAAGCATCGCATCACGGGCTGGGAGAGGATCGTAAACCGCAGGAAACATGCAAATATTTTTTAAAATATTTACCAATAATGCCTAATTTTGTAGTTTTATACCAGGGAGTCGCATCATTCATCAACCAATTACGTCTAATTATAGACTCCCTGGTATAAATTACAAAATTAGGCATTTTTGGTAAATATTTCAAAAACATATTTCATATTTTCTGCGGTTTACGATCCCTACCCAGCCCGCGACTCGATGCTTGACAAGCATGCTTGATCGTCTAGAGAGCCCCTTTGTTTATTTTAAAATAAACCATTGAGACAATTCGTAATTTGACTGGGATTGATTGCGTTTTTTTGTGAACTAATATCGGAAATTAGTTCATGCGAACGAGACAGGGCAATACGATAGAGCGGAATGTGAAACAAATGGTTGTCATTTGTCCACATTAAATATATCCACCGAAAATAAAGTGGCTGAATCTAAAAACCCACCAAATGCGTTCAAACTTAGTCAGATGGCTCTAAGTTCCAGCAGGTAGTTTTATGCCGGAAAATCGTTGGTCATTCATTTCATATTTCGCTCCTACATTGTCGTTCATTTCATATTTCGCACTGTCCCGATCGCATGAACTAATTTCCAATTTTAGTTAGAGAAGAAACTCAATCGGGCTTAAATATAAAACTGAGGTTCATTGTTGGATATATTTTTTTTAACGGCAGATCTGAAACACTAACGTTACCTAACACATATTGTTATGTGTTAAGTAACGAATGTTGTTTTTTTGAATAAAAATTCCTATTGTTAACTACATGTCTTTAACTCTTAACTAAGTATCTACCTAATACCACTAGAATAAACAAAAGTTTCATTTAAAAAAAAATAGGTATTAAGTAGGCTAATAACACACATACATATACAGTAGAACTCCTCTAATCCGTCATCTGGCGACTGGGGGGTTATGGTCAGAACGCAAATAAGGTTGGATTATCAGAAAATACAGATTTACAGTAAAATAAACAATGAACTACGGATCTACACTAAAATAAACTGAAGGGCATATCAAAAGTGTTCTTGGTGTCGGTGTGTGAAATCGGGGTAGGGGTTTCCTGATCATCACCTTCAGAGTCGTCGTTCATAGTTTCTTCACCATTATATCGTCTGCCGAGGGCGGACGAGAGGGGTTCTACTGTTATTAGATTCTTTATATAGGTATGAACGTTACTATACGGAAACTATCTACTATAGCAACAGTCATATTTTGAACAGTTGTATGCATGAATGAATCAAATCAGAACTGTGTCAATAATCGGAATCGTAATCGGCGATTATTATTCAAAATAATCATAATTGGTAAATAAATTGCATCCCTATATTAGCATATTAGATTGCTTAATGTCATACTACGATTCGGAAACCAGTACTTTACTTAGAAATGAAACGTGTAGATGGAACACATAGTTCCAAAATATGCTTATTGTATTCAATATGGCGACTTTTGTGTCGGCGCTGTAAACATGTCTATATGGTATAAAACAATAATATAATAACAAAAAAATAAAATATTCAGCTCTTATTATTTCAAGATCTCAATTTTTTATTTGGTATACCGGTTTCAATACTTAATAATTACTCACTTTAATATTGGCATTCTATCTCCGTATTATTTCTCTGATGTAATGTCTATATAAAAAAATGCAATAGATGGCACCAATTTAACACTGATGAGTTTAGTTAATTAAGTTGATAGAAGATGGTCACGAATGCGATTTTTAAACTTTTTTAACTTAAAATCTAAAGCGATGACCTTTTATTGTCCATGGAAATTGATATCAGTGAGTTGATAGTGTATTTTGGGTGATAGATACATAGGTCACTGTTATTGCTATCATTGGTTAAATTATTGGGTTTTTGTTATCAATCAGCCCTTTATTAAAAAAACATTCATTATCAGTTCTTCATATAAAACCATTATCAGATATAGGCCAAATAAATGCTATTAGTTTGGCCATCAATGCTATCAGCGCCACCTGCATTTCGCCAGCACAGAAGTGTTGCCTAATCGTTCTATGGAGGCGCAATCTAATACCATATATGTATAATCAATGCTAGTACTAATGATAAATATCCATACTTATTGCCCATGTGTCCAGGCATTTTGGTGCCAGGCCACACACGAGCCTTTTCGCCGCCGCCTCCTATGTTTCCGGGTTTGCGGTGTGTTTTTGTCTGGCCGTGGGTCGCTGGCATACCCTTAAAGCCCCATCGCTTCATTACTCCTTGAAAGCCGCGATCGAGTCTGTTAACAATTAAAATTGAGCTCATGGGCTGATCAGAAAGCAGCACAAGTTGTACAACTAAGGCATGGTTAAATACAGGGTGGGCAAAAAGCCCTTTCCATTTGGAAAAAATAATAACTGTTTTATTTATAAAGATTTTGTTTTTTTCAGATAACATCAGAAAGTCATTTTCTGTGTCACCTCCGAACTCTTTATTAAACTTTCTAAGGCATATGTGCGACTGCTGCTGGAGTATGTCTATCAGATTTTGAGCCGTTACTTTAAAAATGACAGATAAGTTTGAGAAAGTTGAAAGTGGGGTGAGTAACACTCAGAAACTAGCCATACAAAGAGAAATAGCTTACCACGCTTGAAGAGCGCACACAACATAATAATTCATAACTTCATCAAAACATATAAAATACTCCAAGACTACTATGATGTTCCCAACTTAAAGAGTATGTATACTAGGAATACAAATGTGAATCTGCGAGGACATTCACTAAATCTAGCTCTTTATTACGAATTGAGTTGAGGATGTCCAACACTCAAAAAATAAATTAGACATGTACATTAGAGTGATAAACAATATAAAGTGCAAGTGCATAAAATAAGTGCATGCATCAGCTTAATGCTGCTAATGCACATTTAAAAAATCGGTTGTGTCACCCCAACAACTTCCCAGCAAGTAGTCAGGGATTTACTTCATCAGAATATTCATTTCATAAATAAAGTCGATGACCAGTTTGCGAAAATTCCTGTTAATATGCAATGCAACGCAACGCAATGAAAATTTGAAATTCAAACGTGCAACATCTCATTCAATTTAACAATCAAATTGCAAATACAGGTCGCCGTGAGCCTTCAAATTCGAATTTTGAACGATCCACGCATCGCAAGTGTCGTCGCTTATAGGGGCCTTACTATACAATTAATGTATGGCGGACTTTAAATATTATTTGTGTTGATATGAGATATTCTAACCGAAATTTCACAATGTGATTTAGGGCCAAGGCATCTGTGTACCGAATTTCAGGTCTCAATTCCACATAAGTACAAGAAATACAAGAATTTCAAGATTGAAGTATAAATAGCGAGCCCTCTGGTGGACTGATTTCAAACACAACCTTTTCAACTCTTGCCATGACCAAATGATGGCTGCATGCCGAATTTCAGCACAATCGGATCAAGTGTTTCGCGCTATCGTGGAGGAATATACACACATACACACTCACACAGACAGACAGATACACAGACAGACTTCAGTCTGGAAATTGTCTTAATCATCTTAAATGAGGGGTCAAAATGTGTATGTTCCTCATCTCGAAAAAAAATGCGCATTCACAATACTTTCCCTTCTGGTCGGTTGGTGGGCCGGGAATGTAAAACTAATGTAGAACTATTTGTAGAACTAATGTAGTTATTATTAGTTCTAATGTAAAACTAATAATAACTTATTTAAAAATGCTGTAGGTGCAAGCGTTGTGATTAAAGGAGTTGCTACAGAACAATGCCTCAGGATTTACTTTTTAAACAACGACAACAATGGCATATGGTTTTAGGAAGATGGGTGCTGTGACCCACCTCACTCGGGAGACAATATCCAAAAACAACATCTCAAAAAAAGGTGACTTGAGATGGTCTAAATGTAAAAATGAACTTGGGTTATGGTTAAAATCGTTGGGTTTTTTTCACTAGATTTCTTAATAACAATACTTGTTTAAAATATACCAGACATTTTTTTTACACAATATACCAATTTATTAACCTGTTTTGTATTTAGAATCGTAGGAACAATTTGAAATATTCCATTCGCCTTGTGGGCTTCGGGTCTTTTTATTTTTATTTGTTTTTGTACTGGAACATATGTTACGGCTTGTTGCGTTTGAGCGATAATGTATTGCAAAAGCGATAATGTGATGCAAAAGGCACGGATTAAACTTTAATTTTCATTTTTTTATAGTTATAAAACTTAAAGAAGGGACTTTTTACCCACCCTGTACTTGGAGAATAGTGACTTACGTTTGTGCCCTAACATCGACAAAATCGCCGACTCGATAATGTGATGCTACTAGAGGCGTTCCTGGGGCTATAACTGCATTTGGAGTGACGTAAAACCTGGCCAATACTCTCTTTGGCATGACTCCAGTGTTGTTAAAAAGCCCAGCATATTCAGGGCTTATTTCGGTTGGGTCAACGCATTCGGCCCCAACGATCAGGCAGCCGGTTTTGTTTCTTTTGGGCAGTGGTCTACGTCGATCTGGATAAATATTTATTTCATCCGCTGGAATGTACTTAACAACGTGATTGTCTGATACCTGCAACATAATAATAGACACATTTTTGATAAATTCGTCTATCTTAATATTATGAAATTGAAGCATGGCAGCATGGCGCTTACACAGTATACTGCGAGTTAGAACAGGAAGCGCACTCTCTAGTGGCAAGGCGTTGCAAGGATAAAGTGCGAGAGAAAAGAGCGGAGGGACAGAGTTGCATTTAAATTATGTCAATTGAATGCAATAACAAGACACACAGTTGGGCGGTGTCGACTACAACAGGTGAACTTGTCACCCCAGGCTGGTATTACGATATGTGATCGTTCTTTTAGCCGTGTGATGAGCGTAGACGACTTTGGGACTGTACAATCCTACCGTCCAGCAAAGCCTGAGCCCGACAGAGACCAACACCTTACAGCGAGGCTCCGGGTAAGGTACAGTGGACAGCCTCGCTCCCTGTCTAACAGTTTTGGAAGGATATCTCCATCTGGAATTAACCATCAGGATACCTCCAACCTCCCGACTGGTCACGGGTCCGAAGTCGCTTGCGCAAACCTCTCCCTACCATATATTCAGCAGTGATTCAGTTTGAATCTTTTGCGGACCAAAGGCATCTTTTGCCCGGCCCAATCCCACCAGGAGAAACCGATCCACCAGTCGTGAGACCTGAGACGCGAGAGTCTTACCCGGGGTAGCCTTCCACACGAGGAGAATCTGAATAGGAGTTGAATCGTGAGTTCGACCGATCCGAGAACAAAATGGATCTCATGGCCCAAGCAGCAGGAAACCATTTGCTACCAACAAGATACACAAGTTACACGCATACATGCATATAAACACTTCATAGTAGCGTTCGTTGTAAGAGATTGTCATATGATAATAAACCTTCCCATTGTGAAATTTCACAATAAAGAGTGAAAACAAACAAATATTGGCTTCGGCGGAGTAGCGGCCATATGGTGGCTATATGCGAACCCTTAGGACTCTTGACAATGCTCGCATCAATTTCAATTTAGTTCTAAGAGAAGCTGCTGACTATATACTGTGGCACATGAAGTTGAAGGTCTATTGACATTTACCTGTAGTAGTGTGGTGCGTATCAGTTTGCCGTCTTTACTCCAAAGCGGATAGTTCCCTATTTTCCTCGCGATTAGACCGCATCTTTTCGTCGTCCATTTTGTCCACTTGCCTTGTGGCTGCTGCTCCACTGTCAGCGGAGATGCAGCCTTCTCGTAAGACGGCACACCTCGAATAACAGCCGGCATCCCGAATTGGTCATGCTTTACCTCATTGATAAACTCCTCATTCTCTTGCGTAAGATAGTCTTGGCGAATCTGCAAAATGGTAAAATATAATATCAAAAGCTGGCTCAACACAGTACAATATTGAGAAATAACAATACGCAAACCTTTTCGTCTCTTCTCAAAAACCAAATAGGAGTTTTGAGCTTCGGCCTCACCAGGAAATTTCTATTTCGGACGAATATCCTCGTCGGTTGATGCAAACTGGAATAATGTATCTGAATGTATGACACCTCGGACGACTTAATCGAAATTAAAATGGCTTACCATAAATTCGTTAATTTTGATGTTAATGACTCGAAAGCCACGCGTAGCGACATTTCGGCGAAGTATTCTTATTACCTTTGCAGTTTGCGCGGTGCCTTATTTGTAGAGGAAAGAATGACAGCTAAATTTGAGGTTATGTATTTTTAGTTTTTGAGGTTAAATAGGGTTACCAAAAGGCAGAAGGCAATCTTGCAGACGGCATTCTTGCAGGCGGCAGTTTTGCAGAAGGCAATCTTGCAGAAGGCAGTTTTGCAAATGTCAAAATGACCTAACATAACCTAACAGAAAAACTTAAAACATTTTTTTAATGTTTAGTTTGATGTATAAAAGCATAGAGAAGGCAATGATAAAAGTCATCCACTACAAGGATGCCGGTAATTAATGTCACTTCGATTTTAGGGAAAGAAAAACCTAACCTAACCTAACCTAACAGAAAAACTTAAAAACTGTACTGAAGAAAAACTGAATTGAATGCGTATACAAAATTTTGAGTCTCTGCTGTTGACCGTTGAAGAGTCCCCTCATCGGGAGCCAACCCAGGGTACATCAGCCATGTCATAGTGAAACTTGAAAGGGCCTATCATAATTGAATGCGTATACAAAATTTTGAGTCTCTGCTGTTGACCGTTGAGGAGTTTCCTCGTTGGGAGCCAACCCAGGGTACGTCAGCCATGTTATGGTGGAATTTGGAAGGACCTATCATAATTGAATACGTATACAAAATTTAGAGTCTCTGCTGTTGACCGTTGAGGAGTTTCCTCGTCGGGAGCCAACCCAGGGTACATCAGCCATGTTATAGTGAAACTTGAAAGGGCCTATCATAATTGAATACGTATACAAAATTTTGTGTCTCTGCTGTTGACCGTTGAGGGGTTTCCTCGTTGGGAGCCAACCTAGGGTACATCAGCCATGTCATACTGAAACTTGAAAGGGCCTATCATAATTGAATGCGTATACAAAATTTTGAGTCTCTGCTGTTGACCGTTGAGGAGTTTCCTCGTTGGGAGCCAACCCAGGGTACGTCAGCCATGTTATGGTGGAATTTGGAAGGACCTATCATAATTGAATACGTATACAAAATTTAGAGTCTCTGCTGTTGACCGTTGAGGAGTTTCCTCGTTGGGAGCCAACCCAGGGTACATCAGCCATGTCATAGTGAAACTTGAAAGGGCCTATCATAATTGAATGCGTATACAAAATTTTGAGTCTCTGCTGTTGACCGTTGAGGAGTTTCCTCGTTGGGAGCCAACCCAGGGTACGTCAGCCATGTTATGGTGGAATTTGGAAGGACCTATCATAATTGAATGCGTATACAAAATTTTGAGTCTCTGCTGTTGACCGTTGAGGAGTTTCCTCATCGGAAGCCAACCCAGGGTACATCAGCCATGTCATGGTGGAACTTAGAAGGGGCTATTATAATTGAATGCGTATACAATATTTTGGGTCTCTGCTGTTGACCGTTGAGGAGTTCCCTCATCGGGAGCCAATCCAGGGTTCATCAGCCATGTCATGGTGGAAAATGGAAGGAGCTATCATAATTGAATGCGTATACAAAATTTTGGGTCTCTGCTGTTGACCGTTGAGGAGTTCCCTCGTTGGGAGCCAACCCAGGGTACATCAGCCATGTAATTCTGAAACTTGGAAGTTGCTATCATAATTGAATGCGTACACAAAATTGTGTGTCTTTGCTGTTGACAGAGGAAAAGTATCCTCGTCAGGAGCCGATCTTGGCTGTAAAATCAGGTCATGATCATGCCATAAAAATGCATTGTCATCGTACCCCAAATGATTTTATTAATAATGAAAAATAACATCATTTTTACAAAAAATAAAGATTGACAACCCTAGCGCTCCAATGGAGAGTAGGTATTTATTTTTAAAAATGGGCTTAGTTTCCGTACTGCTCATGTTTCTACTGTGCTACCACTGATAATATCACAGACTTATTAGGATAATATGCCTGCTTATAATATACTTGCCGTCTTAACTTCCGCTCCTCCGACCCCCAGGGTAACACCGTCTGGAAACCATCCAGGACGGTGGTTATAACCTTCGAGGGCCAAAAGTTACCAGAAAGAATAATGATTTTTTACAATTCTCTTCCAGTGGAAAGTTACGCCTTCCCCGTCACACAATGTCGCAAATGCCTCCGTTTTGGACACCTTATAAAAACCTGCAGGGCTAATTCCCCACGATGCTTCCGGTGCGGAGAAGCCCACTCGGGCGAAACTTGTACAAATACCGCAACCTTGGTTTGTGTCAATTGTCGCGGCAATCATAGTGCAAACGACCCTTCCTGCCCAGAGTTCATGAGACAAAAGGCTATTAAACAACTTATGGCTAAAGAGGGCATCTCTTTTAATGAAGCGTCCTCTCGCTTCCCCAAAATTTCTAGAAATTCGTATGCAACGGTTACTGCAATCAACCCCCCCCCAGCCTCCATCTTTTTTCAACTTAACCCCTAATAACAGCTATCGTTCTAGAATAATAACCGTAGACCCTTTGAGGTCGGGTAAGACAAAAGGGAAAGGCAAGAAGAGAAAACTCTCTTCTCCTCCCACTTCCAACCCTCGTCCCCAAGCCGCCCCCACCTCAGATCTGAGATGGGACTACTTCCCCGACAGGGTCGAGAATGGCAGCTGCCTTAACAGACAGCCTAAGTACAGGACCCTGGAAGAGATTGTGTCCCTCTTGCGGCTACTAATCGCCCAAAATAAGGGAAATTCTGCAGGATCATCCTGCAGCGATACCTCCTCCTTTAGAACGGTAACTGATCTTCCCTCTTTAAAATCCGTGGCTGGCGGATTGTCATCCGCCTCTTAACGTATATAAGAGTTTCAACGCTCTTTCACTAGCCCCTCCTTTCTTTTTCATTCCTTTTTATTTTTCTAAATTTTTTTTAAAAAAAAAGGTCAACATTATTTTCTTATAAATTCCCACCTTCACAACAAACCTAGGTATTATAAAACACCTTTCAGGCGGAAAGAGATCTCCACAATTTGCAGAATGCGCATAGGTCACTGCTCAACGCCCGCACACCTATATCGTATAAACGTAATTCCGTCCCCACAGTGTGATTGTGGATTTGATATCTGCACCGTGGATCACCTCTTCTTAAATTGCCCTCTCCTTAACAACTTTCCTTCGTTCATTCCTAATCTCATTCAATTGAAAATCGAACTCCCTACCAAAATCGATATCCTTCTGGCGTCCAATTCCATTAAAATTTATCGAGTCATCGCTAAATTCTTTAACCTAAATCATTTAGCCATTTAACCCATATTCCGAAATGCCTTCTGGGGCTGGCCGCTTCCGTTCGCTGCTCCGGGACCGGACCCGCCTTGTGACGTCAGGCCGATGGAAATGTGGCCCCGTTGTCGAGGTTGGCTGTGGAAAAAGTCGCTGAATATGGCGAGTTTTTGGCAGTAACTTGCAGTCAATGGACGACACATTCTCAGTGCGGCCAATGCCGGGGGAGGGGCCTGCTCTCGGGGGGCGGTGGGGAGCGGCGCTGCCCCCAGAAGCACTTCTCTATTACCCTGACCCCTTTCCTTTTTCTTTCTCCAAAATATTCCCCTAATATTCTGTTATGTTTTTAGTCTCTATGTTGTCCTCTGTGTATGCAATTGTGATGTCCCTTCCTTTTTTTGTAGAGGTACTAACATTAACAGTAGTCATCCTCCCGTCAACAATACATACAAACTGGCACAAAATCACCAGCACCCTAGCTGCGTGGAATTGCCACAAGGAAAAGAAAGAAGAAGAAGAATAATATACTTGATAAGTGCACCACTGATAATATGCCTGATATGCACTGATAAGGGTGGCGACAGACTGAGTCTACATACGCAATGTATACGTTGCAACGCCCCACTTTTGTGGGCCCACTTGTCACACATTTGCAACGGCATCAGAGCTGATATCAATTCTCAGGGCGTATTGTTTACAACCGCTGTACAACACGTGTTTTGATTCTGAGAATGATTTAGTTTGTTATTAAATATGTCCGCACCACAAAAACAAAAGTTAAGAAAAGAGGATTGGATTCATGACATAAGAGAAAATTTGGAGAATACCATACTTGCATGCAGATTGGAATATGGTGACGAACGATTCTTTATGTACTTCCGCATGTCTTTTCTCTGAGCATGTGCCGACTTTCTATGTGAGTCTGGTCTTATGCGTGCGACTGCATACTGTCATCCTCTCCACCTTCCCATGCCAGCCTGGAGATCACAGCCGACATTATATGGGATTTGTGTGACAGCGTTGCGATAGATAGATAGATAAGTGCATTTCTAAAACACATTTTCATGCAAACTCAAGGGTCGTGTCATAATGCGTTGCATACATTGCGTATGTGGGCTTAGTCTGTATCTACTTAAGAGCATATCCCAAAGGTGTAAATGTTACACGCCAAAATGCAAAACCAACGAAAACTTTCAATCAATTTTATTTCATCTTGTATTTTACAAAACTCTTCTAGAACTACCCCATCAACATCATAAGTCTGCTGAACGAGTCGAATCAAATTGTCGACACATTTCAAATCAAAAATTATTTGGTTTCGTCCCAAGCACCAATTGTCAAATTCTACATAGCTCCCTGATTTTAATTCTTTTAAGCGCTTTTCAGCAATGTGCATTACAAATTTGAAGAAATCCGTGTGATCCATTCCGAATAGGCTTTTCAGGATTAATTCGTTGCGAACCTCCCAATCTTCAGAGTCTGCTATTCCTTCTCGCTCTTCCATTTCTGTGAATTCTGCCGATTCCTTTTTGACTAGGTTAAAGTTATGTTGTAAGGCGTCCCACGATTTTGCGATGTTGCAGCCGTTTACCCAATTGTGGTTTATTGAGATAGTGTCCCTAAGATTGTGCACTTGATGGTGCCAGCCGGATGGGATGAATATGGCATCTCCGCTCCTTTGAATTAATCGAAGATATTGAATATTATTGCCAGATGTGATTGCAGTCCGCACATCCATTAATAAATCGCCACTGGGACTTTCTAGCTTTCTTTCCTCTCCCGGGGGAAAAATATACCACTCCTTTTCACCTATAACGTTAGCCGACCAACTGAAAGACGCGTAGACATCGGCATGGAACGGTGTCCTACAAATCAATTAATAAATTACATATTTTTATTCAGTACAAAATAATACAGAGGATTTAGTAGGTATGGCTACCTCACCTATATAAAAAAAAACACACTTCTAAATTCGACAATTTTAACCCCTCAAATGAATGGCGATTAGCTCGGGTTGCCTACGGCAAAATGTATATAAATTTATATTTACATTTACATTTACATTTACATAGAGCGGGGTTTACTATAGAGCTATAGCATTACTATAGAGCGGATTAATATAAAGCGGCGCACATTTACATTTATATTTACATTTATATAAATTTATATACATTTTGTATACATTTTGCAAAGGCATCCCTTAAGGCAGTGTTCCGCAAAGCGTGTGCCGCGGCACACTGGTGTACCGTGGTCATCAGTTGGTGTGCCGCGGAAAATTGTGTAATAAATATTGTGTAATACTAATTTAAATAAAAATAATTTAAATTGTGTTAGACCCCTGGCTGATAAGCTATCGCCGAACGCAGCACGCATGCGTATCGAGTAAGTACTTGTATTTACTCGTGTCATTTCATCCCCTAGTCCTCAGTCGTCGTTGACGCGCCCGATTGAATGGGCGTAGCGTCGCATTCGGATATTAAAACTAAAATTTTCCGAAGTAGAGGTAGCACGTTTTTGGTTGCATATAAAAAATGAGTATCCACTGCTTTCAAAGCGTGCTGTTGCAAATCTATTACAATTTGAAACAACATACTTATGCGAATTGGGATTTTCAACTCTCACTACTATTAAATCGAAAAAAAAAGAGAGCGCCTGAGGACGATCAATGAAGAAACGAGAGCAGCCTTATCAACGATTGCTCCAAATTTTGATCGCCTGTGCTCTGTTAAACACGCTCACATTTCTCACTAAACATCTTTTTATATTAGGTATATTGGTTTTAGTAATAAATAAATATTAAATAAACGTTGCTTTTTTCTTTGGTGTACCTCTAAAATTTTTTGATTTGATAGGTGTACCTTGAACACAAAAAGTTTGCGGAACACTGCCTTAAGGGACGCCTCACATTTGAGGGGTTAATGCTAAATCTGATAGAAAATCGTGTTGGTTTTAAAGAAAAATGAAAATCGTGTTGGTTTTATGGTTTTAAAGAAAAACTAACCTAACGTATTTATGTGTTTATAAATTGTTTAAAAAAAAAACTAACAACCTACCGAAATGTAGGTGTTCTGTAGGGACACTTCTTTAAATGCCTATACAGTGGAACCTCTCATATCGAGCGCTTGTCATAACGAGTAATTCGCAGTAATTCCTCAACGATAATCGCACCTCTCATAACAAGTATGGGAAAAATTGTTTCTCTGAACGAGTGTTTCGCTTAACGAGTAAGAGTCTGGAACGATTTATGCTCGTTATGAGAGGTTCCACTGTATCTCCCTTATTTATTGAGTTCGACAAAAGATTATTGCAGGATCGGCATCAGCAAGGTGAATATAGTCAGGTGACATTAAAAAAAAAAAATGTAGAACTGGTAGCAATACCTAATAAATACCACAATTACCATGAGTCTTTAGGTCCGAAATACACAAACATGAAATCATCTTCACCTCTGTCGGTGCAATACTCGTTGAGCCAGTCCGATGCAAAGTATTTTGGAACGGTATAAAAATCGCTATCAGGACAATGTCTTTTCAAATGCCAGTCTTTCAAATAGATTACTTGTGATTCTTCATTGCGGTTTTTGATAAAATCAATGAAATCATTAAACCGCATATCCGATCTATTGTGAGAATTATATTTTACCGTTCCACAATCGACGACAGGAACAAATCGTTCACCGTAGGTCTGCGATAAGTATTCATAATCAATCTCATCGTTTGATACCCATTTTTTCTTACTGTTCCAACCTTCAGTAGCGTTTTCCAGGACGAAAGGAATATTTTCCGCAATATACTGTTTAAAAATATCAGTGTAAGATTCATTTGTATCTTTCCTTGTGATTTCTAATAGTATTGAATTTGACGGTTGGATTAAATCGTTGAAATTTAGATCCAGAATATTAAATTCCATTTTGAGCACTTCAAATTAGTCACTATCACAGATTTAAACGTCGCTTATCTTTTTCGCTTCGCTTAAAAGTTTTTCGTTACTTTTCCCAGCCTAAGTCTGTGTTCGCAGCCAATTCGCAGCCACCTCGCAGTCACTGATCTTCGCAGCAAAATCTCACCAAAAGCTGACAATTCGTCTGACAGTTGTTCTTCTTCTTTTTCTCTTTTTTTGTGACAATTCCACGCAGTTTGCTTGCTGGCGATTTTGAGCCAAAATGGTCATTTTTCTGGGGGGCGCCAGTTTTGCATGCGGCAATTTTGCACAAATGTCACTTTTGACAGTTCCAAATTTGTTGAGGGCAGATTTGCAGGAGGCAACCTTGCAGGCGGCAACCTTGCAGGCGGCAACCTTCAGTACAGTTTTTAAGTTTTTCTGTTAGGTTAGGTTAGCTTAGGTTTTTCTTTCCCTAAAATCGAAGTGACATTAATTACCGGCATCCTTGTAGTGGATGACTTTTATACATCAAACTAAACATTAAAAAAAATGTTTTAAGTTTTTCTGTTAGGTTAGGTTAGGTCATTTTGACATTTGCAAAACTGCCGCCTGCAAGAATGCCGTCTGCAAGATTGCCGTCTGCAAATTTGCCTTCTGCAAGTTTGATGGGACCCATTTTTCTTCGTTTTTCTGTTGATATTGAGTTTCTTGATGATTGGAGGGTGACTAGGGTTAATATATCCAACGTTTTTCTTCTTTCCTTTCTTCTTTTGACAGTTGTTGATGCGGTTCTAGACAAATAGAGCATCCAACAGACCACAAACTCACTTCGGTGCACAGCTTCGGTGAACTTAATCGAACACGGCTAGGTCTGTCAGTGGTCCGTCAAATCGACTGTCAAAAAAGGACTGTTCGGCGCGAAAAAGTAACAAACGAGCGATGCGCTACAAAAGCCTAAACCCAAATTGGGTGAAGTTATATTATTATGTTATAACGTTATTCATATCGTTTTTGAGATGGAGCGAAGCAACTGTAAATTCAAACATCGAAATATGGGGTCCCGGATTATTCCCAGACAAAATAATAGTGCCGGCACGATACTTTTACCTGAAGAATAATCATATCAACGAGTCCAGGTATGGCTTTGTGTTTATTTTGCTCTTGAAGCTCGTAAGGAATTTATGCAGTTTAGCAAACTTCTACATTATTTTGTTTACTATGTACTAATGGGTTTTAATGTCGCCCACTAGATTCATCACACTGATACCGAATTATGTAAAAATCTTTGCTTTATCATATAATGCGGTTTAGCTAACTGCCGTATAAAAAAAACTAACTTAACCTACCTCCAAATAGGAATCAATGCATTATAGAAACTTAACTAAAAAAACTACTAGATTCAATCATTGTAATGCTGAATGTGATAGAAAAAGCCTCGGACGCACAATCTTTTAGGACCAAAAAAAAAAATACATCAAAAAAAAAATCCTTTTTACTTAGTTTTAAGGATTGTTTAAAAAAACTAACTTAACCTACCGCCATATATTTAGGTGTTTATGTATTATTAAAAAAAAATTACCTAACCTACCGATTTGAATGGGTTTGATGCTTCTTTGAATGCCAATATCTCGCTTATTCGGGTGACGTTAAAAATCAACAATGTAGAAAATGTTCATATAATGCATTAATACCACCAAATAGGTGTTTATGAAGCTGTTTTTAAAAAGTAACAACCTACTGCTATATAGGTGTTTATGAATCGTTTAAAAAAAACAAAATTACCTACCGCCGTATAGGTGTTTGACACGTCTTTAAACGCCTATATTATTATCTTGCTTATTCATAGAGCAAAGATTTTCACAGATTCGGAATCAGTGTGATAAATATAATGGGGTGAGATGACATGACATTAAACAATATATTACATTTTTCACAGTTACCACTCTGATTTAAAAGACAACATCAAAATATCAATCAGTGGAAACTCTCCA
Organism: Micropterix aruncella; assembly: GCA_944548615.1. Classification (NCBI taxonomy): domain Eukaryota; kingdom Metazoa; phylum Arthropoda; class Insecta; order Lepidoptera; family Micropterigidae; genus Micropterix; species Micropterix aruncella. The sequence continues at coordinate 32,359,144 of OX155951.1, forward strand.
ATCTCAGGAGCTGGAACTTGCAGAGTTTGGCACAGCATACTAGACCGGAAAGATGGTTCATTTATAATCAGATACAGAGTGTACAATACGTGTATGAATTTTAGAATTAGCGTTCAGTATAAAAATGAAGTTGTCGGAAAATCGCCATATTATTTTGAAGGTATAGTCAACAAAATCTTAATTAGCAAAAGTGTCGTTAAGAACAAAGCATTGTTAACCATTTTGGGACCAAAGGTTAATCACCTATTTCGCAGTGTAAATCGGAATAATAATATGATAGTTGGAATAAATCATCTTCATCCATTGATATGTATTAATAACACAGGGGGATTCAAATAGTCATGATGGATAGCCCAGGATTTTTGTTTCGCAAAAAGATTAGGTTACAGAAAAATATTCTTAAGCTACTTAAACTGAAATATTAAGAGATATAGAAACAATATCAATGAATATGATTTACATACCTACCTACATTAATTCTATTGGATTTAACTGGCAGTAATAGGGAGGGCTGTTAACGCACAACGGCCCAATCAAGAGGTCAAGTGCGGGAAAAAGCCCAGACAAACTAACTAGGGAGGGCTGTAATATTATATGACCATTCCGTGCTACACTATCAACCAGTGATGCTACGGTATCAACTAGTGATGCCACGGTATCAACTAGTGATGCCACGGATATTCGGTACTATTCGGTATTCGGCCTATTCGGCCACTTTTAATAATATTCGGTAGTCGGCCGAATACTGCGTACTACTCGGCCGAATACCAAATACCATGAAGAAAATGCACTCAAAAATGAATCTACTTTAATCACAAATTATATTATTGCATCAACACTTAAAATCTATTAATAGTAGGTTATAATGAATAAAAACATTTTTTTCAGCATTGGTTGATTGTAAACAATCACGATTTTTCTCGTAAACAATTCCTGCTTCTGATAAAAGCTTATCACTATAAACACTACTGCCAGCAGATGATAGATAAATCGTTGCGAATTTTGTCAGGCTCGGATATTGCTTTGCGTTTACTGATGACCACTTGTATACCGTCCTATCTAGGTGAACAGTTTACAAATAATTAATATAATAGACAAAATTTTAACAAAAAGAAAAACCGACTCCAAAATTTTTTATAAGTGCAGCAGCCACGTCATTGTGATACTTAGAACGGGCTATCATAATTAAATGCGTATACAAAATTTTATGTATGTGCTGTTGACCGTTGAGGAGTTCCCTCGTTGGAAGCCAACCCTGGGTGCCGCAGTCCTTGGTGAAACTTAGAACGGGCTGTCGTAATTGAATACATATACAAACTTTTGTGTCTGTGCTGTTGACCATTGAGGAGTTCCCTCGCCGGGAGCCAACTCTGGGTGCAGCAGCCATGTAATTATAAAACTTAGAACGGGCTATCATAACTGAATGAGTATACAAAATTTGGGGTCTGTGCTGTTGACCGCTGAGGAGTTCCCTCGTCGGGAGCCAACCCAGGGTGTAGAATCAGGTCATGCTTACCATAAGAATAAATGAATCGTCATCGGAATTGAACCAACATGTAAATTTTTAATTTCATAAGATAATATTTGAGGAGTTCCCTCAATTCCTCATGGATCCCACCATCAGAACAGGATTTTGATAAAAATGGGACCAATCTGTAAGTATATTTTTTCGAATAAAAAAGAATTATCCAAATCGGTTCATAAATGGCAAAGTTCTGCGGTAACAAACATAGAAAAAAAAGATACAACCGAAATGATAACCTCCTTTTTTGAAGTCGGTTAAAAATCAATCTCATGTGCAGTAGAACTTTTCTGCACACCCTCATCATTTTGCATATTATTTGTAGCGACTTCCTCAAAACAATTCCAGAAACTGTCGTGTATTTCAATCGTTTTATCATTTTCATTGGTTTTTCTTTTCTTACGGCCAAATCACTATTCGTGGCATCAATACATTCAACATAATATTTGTTTTCAAAGTGCTGATTCTTAGCAAAGTCTAATAAAATATAATGCAAAGGAAAGGATAGTTAATTTGGTAATTACCTAGATTAGGGTAACTGTAACAGTTCAAAGACTAAATGGTGTTTGGTGTTTAGTGCTTTTGTTAATTCCACAACTTAATCATTAGTAATTAGTACTTATTCTAATTAATTTCTATGAAATACGCATTTTACTATTATTATTATCTACCTACTACAATATTTACTGTATCTACTGAACTATCTACTACAATATCTACTAAACTATTTATTAGTAAGCAGGATAGGTAGATACTTCAAATCTTCTGACCGTTGATGGCTCAAGATGTTATGATTGAACCCTTTGGGAGTGTTCAGTTTGTGTCTATAAAGCATTTTTTAAAGTGCAGGTAGCATTTCCATGCAGGTAGAATCTATGACTATAGTAAAATAGGTCATTAGAACGAGTTAGTAATTGCTGTTTATTTTATTGCTTCTAACGACACTTTTGTGAAATAAAATTTCATCGACTATACTTGTACAACAAAAATATATTTTTAAAAGAGTAAGTACATTTTAAATATTTTTCCAGGACCTATTTACCCAGAAGATTGTGACTGTCCAGTATTGCCAGAGCAATGGATGACAAACATGAACTGTCGAAATGAATATGATCAAATTATAGCCGATTTAAAACCGTTTCCTCGAATTGACTTAAACGAAATACTCCCGGAAGTGGAGAAGCGCTACGATCGACCGGCCAGTGTCAGCTTATGCCACTATGCAATAGTAGCGAATAAAATTTATAGGAAATGTTACGGGAAGCATGTAGGTTTCAACATGTTTTCAGATGCTATTTTATTGTCATTATCTCGGAAATATATCCTGGCGGACACATCGTTTTTTATGAACTTAGGCGATTGGCCTCTCTCGCGCCAAAATATGCCACCATTGCCAATAATTTCGTGGTGCGGCAGCAATGACACTTTTGACATTGTGCTTCCTACATACGATATTACGGAAAGTACGCTAGAAAGTATGAGAAGGTAGGAATTTGTTTGTATTTTGTTTGAAACCAATTGAAAACCAACATCTTTTTCATAAAATTGCATTTTAAATTGTTATAAAATCGGTGTCTTCCTTGGAACAGGCGCTGCCTTGTTAAGAGTGATGCAGAATCATTGTGTTTAAATATTTCTTATATATTTTCTTGAATAAATAAAATAATAATACTGGCACATCTCAATGTTAAATCATTTTTAATAACATATTTAATTCAATACAGGGTTACGTTAGACATGCTGTCTGTACAAGGAAATATTGAAGACTCGTGGAAGACGAAGATTCCAAAGGGATTTTTTAGAGGCAGAGATTCCCGCAAGGAGAGACTCGAACTGATAGAAATCGGGCGAAAATATCCAAGTCTTTTTAACGTATCCTTAACAAATTATTTCTTCTTTCGTGATGAAGAACAAGTTTATGGTAAAACGCCAGCGATTTCGTTTTACAAATTTTTCGATGTAAGTTTTTAATTATTTCTTCTTCTTCTTCCTCAGCCTGGCTTGGTCCACTCGTGAACGTAGGCCTCTTCCTTCTTCTTCCATGTCTGTTTGTCAGCTGCTGCCCTCAGCCAGTTGGTTCCTGCTGCTTTCCTGATGCCGTCCAGCATTGTAGTCTCCCTACGCCTCGCTTTGTAGCTCTTAATCTCCACTGGACAAGCCTCTTTGGCCAGCTCGCATCATCCTGCCTTGCGACGCGACCTGCCAAGCCCTACTTCAGCCTGGCGATGCGTTTCATGACGTCTCTCACCCCCGTGCGCCTTCGTATTTCTTCATTGCGCACTCTGTCGCAGAGACTGATGTCCAGTATTGCTCTCTCAGGATATAGGCAAGGTTTCCGAAGGCCGCCCAAGTCAATCCCACTCGTCTGACAACTTCTGCACGTTTGTTGTCTGCCCAGTTTGAGTTTGTGGCCAAGATAGATGTAGTGGTCGACGACTCCAAGTGTCTGGCTCTCAACGGTGATCTGGACTTGGTTTGGGCTCAGGATCTTTGTTTTATGAAGAAACATCTTCAGACCCACTCTAGCTGATACTGTGTGGAGTTCCTCAAGCATGGTTTTTAGTTGTGCAGGGTCAGTGGCGGCGCTAGGCGTCGGCGACGTCGGCGACCGCCGACGGCCTCGCACCTGAGGGGACCTCGCAAAAGTTTTACAAATTATTTAAAATTTATTTATTTTTCTTATTTATTTTCATACATATGTGTGAGTGAAGTGAGTGAGTAGTACTTTAGGGGTATTATCCAGAGTCCTCTGGCAACACTATGAAAGTTCGCGCGCGAGTCTCGGGACGGGGAATCCATCCCCGTGTCGTATAATTATTTGTATTTCATTCTTCTGTGAGCGTAACGTAAACAACCATTCCTTCTGTGAATAGAACTAGACTCCCATCCACAAGGTTTCTTTTTATTGAAGAGCTACAGCTTTTAAAGGCGAATTCACTTGATTCTGTCAACGACGAAACAACTCATTCAGTAAATTTTAGAAAATAATTTGGAAGAAATATATCCATAGCAATTGTAAACATAGCAATTAGAATCATGCTCACAGTTCCCATCAGTACAGCTTCCGCTGAGAGAAGCTTCTCAAAGTTAAAATTGATTAAGACCTACTTGAGAAGCACGATGACCCAAGAGAGACTATCTGCGTTATCAATAGAAGCTGAAATAGCGGCTTGTATTAGCTTTGACATAATCCTGAAAAAGTTCAGTGATGCCAAAAGCCGAAACGTTTGTCTATTTTAATTTCTATTTGTGTAATTTTTAACATCATTTAATTAGCAATAAAACTCGTTTACCCATACATTAGTTTCACTATAATTCGGGTCATGTAATCTAACGTTTTCTTTTTGACTGGGGAATAAAAAAGGCCTCGCGAACCTAATTTCGCCGACGTCCATGTGTGGTCTAGCGCCGCCACTGTGCAGGGTCACTGCTGACCAGGACTATGTCATCGGCGAACCTGAGGTGGTTCAGGCATGAGCCATTCACGTTGATGCCCTCTCCTTCCCATAGCAAGCTCTCGAAGACGTCCTCCAGTGGCAGAGTGAAAAGCTTAGGAAGATGGTGTCGCCCTGCCGTACACTTCTCTCAAATCTCCAAAATCTGTCCGGATCTCCCCTCTCTCATGTCGTGCTTAAGTCTCACTTGCAGCGTGGCATTGCCGTATATGTGCCAAATAAGCTTTGGGTATCGGGAGTCAATTCTCGCCTGGTCGATTGCTGCGAGGACTGCCCATATTTTGACAGAATCGAATGCTTTCTGGTAGTCGATAAAGGCCATGCCATTTAATTATTTAACTGGTTTAATTTGAATCTACAAAACTGGTTTGATGTACCCTAATACAGTTTATTTTATTAAAATGTACACTTCTAGTAAACCAAGGAAAAACACGATGTACAACCATGAACGATGTGGACTCTTGCGAGGAGATTACGACTGTTGGCCTTTAATGTCAAATAAATACCATGATAAATAAATACCTTCACTGTTCACCTTCACGCGGTGAAAGTTGGCGCTCGTGGCCTGCCAGCTAAATCTCTGTTTCACCTTTTTAAAGATCTTGGTCTTTCCAGAAAAATAATCAACTCTTTCCTAGAAAAATTATCTAAAACCGTGATTTGCACATCTCAAATTCTATGGCTTCGAAGGGAGAGTGAACGGGTGGTAAGGTAAACGCTCACATGTGGCAAGACAGCTGTCCTAAACCTACCACAGCCGGTCGTTAGTCCGGAATCCACTGCTCACCCCCCAGAAGTGTAAAAAAATAGTATTATGATGGGCCCGACTCCGGTTGGTGAATTCCATGGCAGCTCCGTTTGTATTTTATTTTATTTACGACTGGACAACAATTGGAGACTTTTAAATTCCTTCTCCAATGCACTTAAAAATAATGTTGTATGACCCAAGACCAGCGATACTGAAATTTTACTTTTCCAGACTCCACTAACCATGCTCGCTAGTACCATTCGCTAGTACCATTCAGAGCATAGATCATGTCTTCTTTGTAGCAATGTATCACTTGCACAGCTAGACATATTTTAGTTGGCTGCAATCGGTCTTAGATCAAGGCCAGTACAAATTCCGCCATGAGAAGTTATTGCTGTTATTCACGAGGTAACTAGCCTCTCAGTGGCTGGTTCCGACAAGGGTGTGACAGTACCCTCCAAACCCCCAATACAGTTTGTGCAGAATGGTTGTAAAGGCAAAAAAAAACCACATGAAATCCTTCTCAATAATCGAGAAAACTTTGGACTGAATTCTGGAGGTCGATTCAGTCTCTAAGGAGTATCCTTTTCCTGAAGTCTCGGATGCACAGCTCTCCGTCCAGATGGCGCTGAATTACTCCCTGTCTCAGAAGATGGGCATTATTGTGGAATTAAGAGTTTCATGGGAATCAATTACCCCAAAGACCATGACTATAACTAAATAAATACCATGATTTTGCAAATGCCGTCACCCGGAACGGCTTCACTTTCACGCGGTAAAAGTTGGCGCTCGAGGCTCCAAATCTCCATTTCACCTCTTTAAAGATCTTGTCCTCTTTAAGAAAATAATAAACTCATTCCTTGAAACATATCTAAAACCGCGATTGCCGAAAATTTTATAACTCCGAAGGAGGAGTGACTGGATGGTAAGGTGAACGCTCACATAAGGAAAGACATGTCCTAAACCTACCACAGCCAGTCGTTAGTCCGGAGTCCACCGCTCGCCCCCAGAAGTAATAATAAAATCATGGCAACTCTGTTTGTTCTTATATATTATGTTTACAAAATTAATCGCCATTTCAGTACAAATATCAAATTAGTATTGATGGAACAGTGGCCGCATACCGCATGCCTTACTTACTCGCAGGAAATTCGCTCGTCTTCAAACAAGATTCTCCATACTATGAACATTTTTACCGAGATCTTCAGCCAAATGTGCATTTCATCCCATTCAAAAGAGACTTGTCAGACCTTACTGCTAAAATAAAATGGGCGATAAAAAACGATGACGAGGCATGGACAATTTCCAGACAGGGCTCTGAGTACGCCAGAGATAATTTGATGCCGGTGGATATATTCTGTTATCACGCCAGAGTTTTAGAGGTATTTAACTACTTTAGTATAAGCATGTTGATTTTTGTACAAAGTGCTAGATTTTTTTTATGTTGCAGGAATATTCTAAAAGGATTGTCAGCCCCATCAAAATTTATCCGGGAATGGAAGAAGTCCCTCAAAGCGAAGATATCAAAAACTGTGATTGTATGATACAATCAAACAGCAGAATTCAGAATTCAAAAATTGAATTATAAGAAATGAAAGACTTTAAAAATAAATAATACATTTATTTACTTGTGAATCTCTCGAATACATTTTTTTGTAATAAAATTTATAATTTTAATTAATTTGTAATAGAAGTATAAATTAAACACAATTTAGAAAAAGTCAGGAAGACCTAATTTTTAAATTTAGGAAAAAAAATACTGCAAGTAATCTAGTAAAGCTATGCGACTTGTAAATTATCGATACATACTAACATCGGGACTTTGATACATGCACATATAAGCATCACAGAGAAGACGTTTTGCGAGTTCAGGCAAGAGGCGATCATTGGGCGTCGATTCGTGAAGAGACCGAGCGCCGTCTTCGCTCAGCCATAAGTTTATGTCGTCGATTACTACAGTTTCCGGAATGTTGTATCCGTTTTGCTCCCCTGAAAAGTGATAGTTCATCAGCACTCCTACTTTCGGTAGATGAAAAATAATTTTAAAAATACCTTTTCTGTCCGCCATTGAATCGAAAAAACACCATGGTGCATCGTGACCGCTTCCAGCTTTCACAAAAGCCACATAATGAGATGTTTCTATACAAACTACCGCAAATAACTCCATGTACAGGCGAGGTACTGGACAGTGTTCGGCGATCATGAGGAAATCTTGAGGAACTGATAGCGGCGAAGCCTGAAAACATTTAGTTAGTTCATAACTTTTCAACAACAATAACTTTCATAACTGCAACAACTTTCAGAACTTAAACAACAACAACTTTCATAACTTAAACAACTCATAATTTCAACAACAACTTTCATAACTTCAACCCCAACTTTCTTATGTCAACAACAACTTTCATAACTTCAACCCCAACTTTCTTATGTCAACAACAACTTTCATAACTTCAACGACAAAACCTTTCATAACTTTAACAACAACAACTTTCATAACTTCAACAACAACAATAACTTCAACAACGACGACTTTCATAACTCAATTTTAAATGCATAATTGTTTTTGCTTGATCTACCTTATGACTGAGTCTCTCTGAATGTGAGTGAGCCGTTTCTAAACAGGGTTGACAAAATGCTATGCTTTCTAATCCAACGCCGCATTCTCCGTAGCACTGTCGGCATTCAAACGCAGCTACTTTGCCGCAAACCGTGCATTGTCGTGGAACTACAATAAAAAATCAAATTTCGAATTTGAATAACACAAAGTTTCTCCACTCTAGAAATGAGTACCTCAACATCAGTCGGATATCATATAAAGAAATTGATATTGGTTTGAAATCTAAGACTGCCGTGGTTATTTGACATTATAAGTACGATAAAAATGAATTTACGAAGTTTGTGGAACCCGTCGTTTCAGCGATATTGCAACTGCCGTTGTCCAGTGTAGACTTGGACAACGGCGTTTGCAACATCGCCGAAACGTTGGGTGCCACAATCTTCATGCGGTAAATTCTTTTTTATCTTATATATAATTGATATTGGATACATCACAATATCATGTTTGGAGTATTAAAGAAAACAAAGAAAAAAAGCTAAAATAAACTGATATTTCTCTAATTGAAGCAAATGACAGATGTCCGCCTTTGATACTGAGGTACTCAAATAATCAAACTGTTTTGAATGCCTCACCATCCTCTATAACATCCGTCACATCTAAAACTTGCGAAGGTAAAATCCTGGGATACATCTTGTAAGATTTTCCAAAACGGGGCATTTGTATGATCAAACAGGGAGGAACTTCCTTCAATTTAATGTTCGAAGTTAAGAAGCTCTGTTCGAATAATTGCTGCACCGTGGGCATAGTCAATTTTTTATCCTTTTCGACGAACAATTGATAGTGGTACGCCTCTTGGCCGGAGCTCAATTTTAAATAGGGCTCTGCTCTCAATATCTGAGCGACCAAACTGTGCAGAAATTCTTCTGGGTCCTGAAAGTGACAAAAATATTATTAATTTACTATAACAGAATGTGTATTATAATAGAATATTATCACACAAACTTTTTCTTCTGAGGTTAATCCTGATATCGAGCTAAGTTTTTCCAGCAGTTTTCTCAACTTCATCACCCTGTCGGCTCGGACGTATAAATTTTGCCTCAATGGATTTACAATCTCCTCACGGAGGACTCTTTGCACTTCTTCATAATGTGGGCCATCCTTAAAACACAATCAAATAATATTTTATGGCAAAATAGAAATCATTCTTTGAATAGTTTTATCAGCTGTTACAAGAAGTAGAACTGTTCTGCATAAAGGAATTAATTTCTCGGTAGGTCTTGGCGTGATTTCTCCATTAGCGACTTCCACACCTGCTGAACTCTTTAACGCCGAAGGTTGCATATATGCTTATAGCTTATATACACCCTATAGCAGTGATTCCCTAACTATGGTACGCGTACCACCAGTGGTACGCGACGCTTCTTAAGGTGATACGCAAGCAGCCATGGCCATAGGACATACATAGTAAATAATTAGATAAAACGTTTTAAAAATTTCGCACTCTGACACCCGCGCGGGCGCGCTCTGTCGCTATAAATTTCTGTCGCAAGAAATTTCAAATGATTAAAAGGAGCGTATCGAATGAGAACCTGGCATTTTATCCTAATTTGGAAAATTTTATAACTGAAAATGAACTTACAGTGAGTGAACATGTAATCAGTAACATCAAAAATCCCAGCCAAATGATCGTTGAAACATTTGAAGAATATTTTAAAGAAGATTATTCAGAGTTCAATTGGATAAGGAACCCATTCGTTTCGGATCTGGATAATGGTCGTGAAAATTTAAGTGTAAGTGAAAAGAAATCTCTGATAGAACTATGTATCTGCGATGGAGGTTTGCAAACAGAATTCAACAAACTGGAGTTGTGTGAATTTTGCCTAAAAGTTAAAAATGAATATCTATCGCTGTCCAGAAAAGCATTAGTGTTTCTGATTCCATTTAAAACCACGTATCTCTGTGAGAGCGGATTTTCTGCTATATATAATAAATACAAACGGAGCTGCCATGGAATTCACCGACCGGAGTCGGGCCCATCATAATACTATTTTTTTTTACACTTCTGGGGGGTGAGCAGTGGATTCCGGACTTACGAACCGGCTGTGGTAGGTTTAGGATAGCTGTCTTGCCACATGTGAGCGTTCACCTTACCACCCATTCACTCCCCCTTCGAAGCCATAGAATTTGAGATGCGCAAATCGCAGTATTAGATAATTTTTCTAAGAAAGAGTTGATTATTTTTCTGGAAAGGCCAAGATCTTTAAAGAGGTGAAATAGAGATTTAGCTGGCAGGCCACGAGCGCCAACTTCCACCGCGTGAAGGTGAACAGTGAAGCCGTTCCGGGTTACGGCATTTGCAAGATCATGGTATTTATTTAATTTGTACTCGTGGTCTTTTGGGATATTTGATTCCCATGGAACAGTTAATTCTACAATAAGAGCCACCTTCCGAGATAGAGAGTAAAGAGTTATATCTGGACGCAGGGCTGTGCATCCGAGACTTTCAGGGAATTTATACTGCTTAGAGACCGAATCAACCTCCAGAATCCAATCTGTAGCTTTCTCGATTATTGAGAAAGATTTGTAGTTAAATGTTTTTTGCCTTTAGAGCCATCCCGCACAAACTGTATTGGGGGTTTGGAGAATACTGTCAAACCCTTGTTGGCACGAGCCACTGATAATAAAAAACAAATATCGTAATAAGCTTAACATAGACCCCAATTTGCGCTTAAAATTAAATACACCTGAGCCAAATATTTCCTCTCTTGTCTCGAATATGCAGCACCATTTTTCGCACTAAGAGTATTGTATTTTTTCCTATAATTAATAAATAAACATAATGTTGTCATAAACAGTTGTTGCAGTTTTTATTACTTTACCATTTTGAACGATTTTTTAACTGTTACAATTCAGTGGTACGCTACTGATTTAAAATTTCGTGAGGGGTACGCAAAATTAAAAGTTTGGGAACCGCTGCCCTATAGCATACCAAGCTTTTTTATTTTTGTTTAATGGCTAGCTTATAACGAACGCAGCATCCTTGTATCATCTTTTTAAATAATGGATACATTCGAAATTTTCAAATATTCCAAACAGACATCGTATACATAAAAAATGCCATTCGCCAATTTATTCAACATGCTTTATTCATTGTTTTTTGCTAAAATTTTTCAACTCTATTAGAGATTTTATTTTGCCAAATGATGAGCTTGGTTTTTGAGATGGATGGATAAAAGGACTCTCATTAAACCTACATAGCACAGTCGAAAGTTGTACACATTCAAACACACATCTTAATTAAACATAAGCATTTCTTAACCGCTCGAACGCCAACCTTCGCGTGTAAAAAACTGCGCTGCAACTTTTTGGTCGATTTTGTAAATAAATACTGACAATATCGTTTTTTCATGAATTCTCTCTTTTTACCTAGTCATTAATCTTGTTAGTCAAATATGTATATTATATATTAGGACCTTGAATAAGTTCTCGCTGTTTTTTTGCCAAACTAGATGCTTTCTTTAAAGTATAAGGTGAAATATATTTCACTCAAATTATTTCCTGTTACTAGACACTACTTTTTCCCATCTTTCTGCTAGCATTTAAATTCTACATTGGAAAAACTATACGCCTTTTGAGGCTATACAAGAATTGACCCATTTTTCGTATCTTTATAAGAATGGAAGCGCTGCTACTCAGCCAGGTCACATGGCATCGAACTTATAAGATGATAATTGAAAGGGGCTATGTCTGGTGAATACGGGGGGGGGGGGGGGAAGACTTTCCATGTATGCATTTCCAGGTAAGTTTTGACTGGTTTTGCAATATGCGGCTGAGCGTTGTCATGTAACCAAATTACTTTATCGAGTATACTTGTTTAGCGACCGTTTTTCCTTTAGGGCTCAACTCAAACGCAACAATTAGAGTTGATAGCGATCTCCCGTGATAGTCGCATTGGGTTTGACGAGCTTATAATAAATAACACCCTGCTGATCACCCCAAATACAGAGATAGGCTTCGAACAATGGTTTTGCAGACGATGTTGATGCATGGCCGAGCTTACCTCACTATTTTTACGCTTGAGATTATCGTACTGTATCCACTTTTCATCACCTATCACGATACGGTGCAAAAAACTTTTCTTTTCTGCCGTTGAAGTAACAGTTCGCACGCAAGAAAACGCCGTTCGAAGTCTGTTTGCTCAACTTATACAGCATCCAATGTCCTTGCTTCTGTATCATTCCTAATGCTTTCAAACAATTCTAAACTGATGACTCATCTAATTGTAATGATTTTCCAAGCTTAACTAGCGCCTGACAAGGGTCTTGATTTAGCAATTCCTACAATTTTTGCCTTCAAACTTTTTTGGTGCTTCGGAACATTCTTTATCTCTAAGATCAAAATCATTATTTTTGAAGCATCGAAACCAGTAACGCCATGTCGTTTTCGACAGACCATGCTCACCGTAAGTCTCAACAAGAATTATGTGTGCTTCAGCTGCAGACAAAGTAGTGCAATAAAATTCCCCACAAATACTCTTTGTTTGGCACAAAACTCAAAATTTTCAGAATTAAGAAAGAAATACTTGTTTACACCAGGCGAACTATAACATACACTGAAGTTCAAGATTACTGACAGTACTACCCTACAGATGCGTTACCATCTTAATTTACATGCACGTCAGGGTAATGCCATCTGTTTGAAAACAGCGAGAACTTATTCACGGTCCTAATATGGGGACTGGCCAAAACCGGTTACACACAGATCTGTCAAAGGACGCAGTGCCTATAGGCACGGTTGGGGTTCGACGGGTTAATCCAATCAGAGAAGTCCTTTACTGCTGCCACATGAGTATCTTTTATTATTTTTATTTCTACATCAAAACATCATCCTTCAACCGTTCGGAAGCCAGTCTTTGCGTGTTAAAAACTGCGCTGCAACTTTTTATTGATTTTGTGAATAAATACTAACAATATCGTTTTTTCATGAATTCTCTCTTGGGTTCTGGTAATTACTCTTGTTAGTCATGTATGTTATATATTTATATAATATGTATGAGGCCGGCCAAAACGGTTTACGCGCGGATCTGTCAAACTACGCAAAATGCCTATATGCACTGTCGGCGTCCGACGGGTTAAACGATTACCTAGTATGACCATTATATATATCTCCATTGTTTGGTTAAAATAAATATCATGATTTCATAAAGGCGAAAAACCAAAAAAGTAATTAGTATAACGGGTGAATATGACAATTGCCTTTACATAAGCATTTTGCAAAAAAAAAAATGATTCACCCTTTTTATATAACACCGACCATATATAACGGCCTCTGAAAAGTAGACTATGTATTTTTTCCTCAATAATATGGATGACCCTCAAAAAAAATTCTATAAAAGATATCAATATTGAAAATCAACAATTATGGGAATTGAAGGATTAATCTACATATTTTTTTTTTCAATTTACCTGTGGTTCTGGAGGTCGAAACAGTAATGAGTCAAACACGCTCGTGAACATAAACATGGCAAAGAGTGTTGCATCCAAGTAGCAGGAATTGTGATGGCCTTGGATTCCTCGAAATTTTCCTCTGAGTCCGTCTATATTACCTTTGAGCGGGGGGACGCAGCCCGGAACGACGGGGCAATCGACCTGATTTGCAAAAATACAAAATGTAGCAACAGCAAAACTAGCAAATTGTGATGAATTTAGGTACCAGAGGCGGGCGCTTAGCTAGGATCGAAATCGCAGTTTAACAGGTTGATTGCCGACGGATGGCTTCCAAGGAAATCTGTGTTAGTATGGTGGCATACTAACCGATATTAAGGAATTACTTCTGAAGAGTCAACCTGGTAAATAAAATGCCATTGGTGTCAATGACTAGAGGGATAGATATATTAGAAATGTTGAACATTCACAAACTGAGTGATGTTCAGAACGGTCGGTGAGAAACGGTCGGTTTCTACAAAGCCAAACATAATATCTGATTTGAGAATGTCTGGAGTTGACAAATCTGATCACATGCTATTCCTTTTCATACACAAGGTTAGCTGTAAGATATTGCTTCTAGGCAATAAGCTCGCCTTTTTGTTTAAGCTAATAAAGCGTTTAAATATTATTTTATTCCTGTCAATGAAGAAGATTACGTTTGTAAAAAAAATTGCATTACCTTTACGTATATTGAGGCAAAGGGATACTTATTTTGAGATAAAATGATTATAAATTGAGGTGAAGTTTACTTCAAAGATTGAACAAAGTATATAAATACCACTCTGACTTCTTTGAAATAAAGTAACTTTTTTAATAATACTTCGTTTACTTAGGATAGCTATTCACATTTCCTAGACCTCTAGACACCAGCGCTGTCGACTTTTGACTACCCTACTAGCCAGACCTCTAGTACATCTAGACCTCTACCCTAGTAGTACTGACTACCCTCTGACAGTGAAAAACACCTTCAAAGCATGAATTGATTTCTGTCCACGAGAGGTTTACAGCACTCATTAACATTAATGCAAAACTGCATAGAAAATTGGTCAATATTTCAATTAGTCAAATAGGTATATATTTTTATTGTAAAATTGCTGGTCTTAAATTTCCTTTATCAAAAGGTGACTTCATATGCTAGGACATAATAATATATTAGTTTGTCAACGGACACTATGGCAAGAAGTGGCATTGCAAGTACAACGGACAATTTATTTTTAAGTTAGACATATCTGCAGAATTCAATTTAATTTTTAAGTTTTTTCTTGACTATATGCAATATGCTCATATTGTAGTCTGAAGCTGGATGCATTATATGATCTGAACAGTACCCGTTCTGAAAGAGGTAAATTCAAGGTAAGCAAGTAGATATCTTTTCAGAGAGTCGTTCAGCGTCACGAATTAAGAACCGAAAGGTTTTTTTTAAAACTCACATTAGAAACGCCGCTGAGCGCTAGTCGCATCTCACAAATGAACAAAGTCAGCCCGATACAGGCAAAGGGACGGCGAAGTAGAACGGAAAGAAGAGGCAGACGAGCAAACTACACGGCGAAGTAGGGGGAAAGAAGAGGCAGACGAGCCGGCGAGACCCTTTATAGGATCCGAGCCGGCGCTGCATCCGCAGAAGAATACGCGAGAACGGCTCTACGAGAAAGGACAAGATGCCAGGCTAGGGAGCCATACAAATCCCAGCTCGATACTGCGAGATACCGCTTATGGCTCTCCGAAACTAACCTCCGAATAGTAGCGGGCGCGCTCGCCGGGAATTGCGGACTCAATAGGCGGACTCAATTTCCGCATTCCGCGCCGGGTTTGCGAAACGGAGGAGACAGCGAAGTGCGGCATGCTCCGCAAGGAGAGAGAGGATTGCAGGAAAGTACATAGTATAGATACGGCCGAGATACGTGGGAAGCGGCCGTCGCGGATCCTGCGAGTCGGTCGTAAGATCCGTAGGAGGCGACCCGCACGGAGCGATCCGGCGGCGGGAAGGCGTACCTGTCCGAACGCGCGCGGGCCGGCCTGGGCGCGCGGCGCGGCGGGGAAGCGCCGGTCGCGCCGGCAGAGCGGCAGCGGCACGAAGAGCGCTCGGCCGGCCGGGCAGCCGAACAGCCGCTCCCCGCCGTGCACCCCGTCGCCCAGCCCCTCCTCCTCCTCCTCCAGCTCGATGCCGGCGTACGCCGCCTCTGAAAATGTCTTATTTTACTGCACCCGACTGTCTGCCGTTTCCAACGATGGAGAAGCCCCCGACGAGGAAACCGTCGCCAAATATACGCGAGATTTCCTCGAGATGACATACTGACGAAAACTATTTTAATATATCGATACGCCGAAATAAACGCAGATCCAATCCAGAATGTGCTATCCTCCGAGCTACCGGTCTTTACGCCGAAGATGTAAAATTTATCGACCCCTCTTTCGCGAGGCGAATCGCAGAGCGACCTCGACCGAACCGAAGCGCGGACCGAAGATTAGCTCATTCGGCTAAACGAATAAAAATGTAATATAATGAATGTTGGGCGAAACGACCCTCTCGGTGGATATGAGCTAGATAGAACAGAACTAAAAGTCGCGCGCGCTTGCAAAAGGACCTAGGAGTCATAGTATCCGGTGACTTGGAGTGGAATGAGAGCATAACTGCTATTGTAACAAGAGACAATTCAACGATGTATCTCATTTTACGCGCAAAGTCTAGGACGGCCTATGTACGACCGGTACTGGAGTATGCATTCTAGATATGGAGTCCTTCTTTTGTCGGAGACATCGGACTTAAAGAAGAGCCGCTAAAATGACACGAGGACATCTCATCGAGACCTTTAAAATACTGAAAGACCATTACAGCTGTGAATCGCTATTGTCCATATTTCTTCTCGACCAAAACCGTAATTTACATGGACATTACTTCAGTGTAGTAACAATGATGAGAAAGATTGCATCTCGTCATTGTTTATGGTGCCGAAGGCTAAGCCATTTTACAAAGATGTATATCATCTTAACAAAATGTTATTTGTTGTGTTTTTCATTTTTCATTATGTCTAGATTTAAAATGCATAATGCAAACTGTTAATTTTGATTATATTACAAATCACAAATAAATATACCTTTTCAAAATTAGTATGCATATTAAAAATAAATGTTTCTTAACATTAAAGAAATTATGTCATCTGGAGCAGTGGATCTCCCCTGACATCCAAGTCTCAATTAGGAGACGGGATGGATACGAGTCCGAAAGTTGCATTCTTACCGTTTGCGATGCCGATCCATCGAATTACTCCATAGTAAAGTGTCGACATATCCGTGGCAACTTCAACCATAGACCCGATGCCTAAATCACATCTGAGATTATCCGAATCGGGAATCGACACCGATGGAGATTCGGGGGTATCGTAAAAACCGCCGCTTCTCGTTTCGCTGTTTGCACTACCAGGAACATCTGAAAAAAAAAATTTTTATTCATTTTTATGTGTACAGTTTTGGGAGTTAATGGGCCCTTGCTGGGTTGGCCACGAAGACCCATTCTGTTCAGGGTTGGTCACACTCACGGGTCAACACCTATCCGACGGCCTCCACGCATGAAGTGCGAGCCTGTGTAGGACTCTGGCCTTACGGTTAGTTTCCCCTGGGAATCAACCTTCTGGCACTCCTGGACGGTCTGCGCACCGTGCGGCATAAGCCAATCGATTGCGCACTCTGACTAACAGTCGGGAGAGTCTGAAAGCAGAACTGTTTCCTATAGAGCGGGGGTGGTTGCGGACCTTACGGCGACTGCTCTTGAAACGACCATCGGGTACCCGATCCTGGGTGAACAGCCGGGCAAAGGATGCCGTGGTCCGCGATAGATTCGGTATACACCGTTTCACCGCTTCGTAAGGGAGAGGACCGCGCAAGCGACCTCGAGTAATCTGGTCGCAATTGGAAGTAAGGGCGTGAGTGTAAGCCCGCTGGGTAACACTCCTGGCTATCTCGCGGTTAAGGCGTTGGCCTCTTGCGGGTTTGTGGCGGAGCTAGACGGTGGACTGTTTTGTCCTAGTCTTCTGCTCTCACTCCAGGGAGATAGAACGACTACTCGTTAAAACTTCCTGAGGTGACGGGCTCGCTCGCTGTAGTCGACAAACCTAGTTGTACAGAGTAACCCCCATTTCAAAACATAACAAAACATAATAATAAGTTAATCTATAGAAAAAATATTTATCCATATCTACATAAGTAAAATTATATAAATGCAACAGTGATCATTGATTGTGTAGGAGACTCGATTCAAAATCGGTTTCAATTGAAGCAAAGTGACCTGAATTTAGTTAACCTGCTGACTATCAAATGTGCGATGTCTAGTTGCAAGACCCTCCCAACGAGGCTGTATCTGCCTATAAGTTCGGATGATTATAGTATGCATTAGGGAATAGCTGCGGGATCATAAACAGCTTTACAGCCTGGAGAAACAATAGATTAAGAAACCCTCCCATTGAGCAGTCCGTGCATATGGGTTCCTTCTTCTCTGCTCGACCACAGTATACCAGACAAGAGATTCTCTTTGAACAAATTTGAAATCAAAGCGAATACGCCATGAGTCATAAGGGCGCGGATATGGTCACCAGATGACCTGCTACTCGGACTAATCCGAATGCTCGAAAAGGTCACCAGCCTTTACCTGCGCGTAATGCTAACTAAAGGCATTTGTCGGGACGTACCCCTCTGCCTACATTCCTCGCACCCTCTTCCCGCAATGCCCTGTAGCTCGAGAGTAAAGCTACTGGTTGGTATATTGTGGCTCGAGTAAGAAAAAGCATATTGTGTCGAAAGGAAGTCTGAGGGTAATAACCGTACTCGCGCATATACAATTACCTCAGAAACTTAAGCTGTATTTTCTCCATTATAGTAGTGTAGATTAGCAATATTGTATTGCTATTGCTAAGAATAAGGCTGTATGTGAATAAAATACAAGGTTTTATTCGCATGCACACAGATGTCTGATATGATGATGAGAGGTGAATATGAAACATAACACAGAAGTCTCTTAATACAGAGACATGGCAAATTGGAGAACCACCTATATGGTAGTTGTTATAGAGGCTAAACAGCACCAGAGTCCGACATGGATGCACATAATAAATAAGATAAAAACGAATTGACCGCTTGAAGTTTGTAACACCCGACGTTAGCAAAAAAAAATGGCGATCTGCGAACATATATTGAATAGCGGAAGTAATCACTGGCTGCAGTTTCAAAATCCCATTGTGCTATCCAAAGAACAATTCTACTTTCCTTGCATGATGATCTGGGAAGCCATTGAAATAAGAAAAACCCCAAACTTCAATAGAGACAACGGTTACAAACTCTCTTCTACGAGGAACCCTCTTCTTAAAAAAAAAATCCCACCGCCAAACGCAAGGACGTAAAACAGGATACAGTGAATGTTGTATGCACGACGGATTTTCGAAATTCGCACGAGTTGAGCCCGCCCCCCACCACCGTTATAATCTACGCAGTGGTGGCTGCGGTATGCGGTCTACCTGAAGAACAACGGATTGACAGCTTTCAGTCTACACTAGACAACGGCGGTTGCAACGTCGCCGAAACGTCGGGTGTTATAAAACTTCATGCGGTAAATTAGTTATCTTATTTATAATAAAGGTACCAAGTTACAAAGGGACTCTATCATTCGTGACCTCGGTGTGTACCACGACTCCAAGCTGCTCTTCGACACTCATGTAGACAAAATAGTTAAAAAGGCTTCCAGAGCTCTTGGATTCGTTATGCGCAGTACCAAAGATTTCAAATCCATTAAAACTCTTAAAATTCTTTACTGTACTCTGGTACGTAGCAACCTGGAATATGCATCTCAAATATGGAACCCTATGTACTTTAAATACTCCAATCGCATCGAGGGCATCCAAAGGAAGTTCCTTAAATACTTATGTTTCCGTACCAAAGACAAATACAGTTCAGACGACTATGTCAAATTATGTAAAAAACACCACCTACTTCCACTAGCAAAACGGCGAGAAATCGGTGACCTCACTTTTTTGCAAAAAATTGCCCAAGGTTCTTTAGATTGTACCGAACTTTTATCATACCTATCTTTTAATGCCCCGGTAAAATCCACGAGACACACCATCCCAATTCGGCTACCTGTTGTTACATCTAATTACATGCAAAACACCTATATGTGGTGTGCGAGTAACAACCTCAATAAACTGATTTGCGGCGACGTTGATATCGATCTATTTAGCACTAGTGTTCAGTGACGGCTCGTCCTAAGGAGCGCTGGTGCGGTGCACTCCCACAAAAATTTAAGCAATTAAATCAATAATTACCCTGTACACTTTTTTAAAAATAATCCATCGCTAGGAACAATAATCCGACCGACTAAGTGGAGCGCCAGCGAATACGCTCCTATGAACCAATGTTCAGTACAACAAACAGCACTGAATGTAACGAGTGCGAAAGAGAAAAATCGACAATCTCCTGCACGTGAAACAAAAGATTTTGTATCGAAATTTAGCAGTATTAAGAGCGCCGCTCCAACGGGTGAACAACGCGCATGCGCTCTCGGCTCGCTATCTCGCTCCCACCGGGACGTAGCCAGTGCGACTACGTTCATACTGTTCGAACGTAAACAAAATTAAATGTCAGTCAGTGTCAATAATTGACACGCGCGCGAGGCAATATCGAATTTTGGCACTGTTTGACTGTAAATAATTAGAAAAATAGCTTGTTTGCATGTTATTTGGCGGTAACAATGGAACAATACAGTGTGTCGTACATAAAAAACTGTGAAAAGACTTTAGAAGTGCGTCTCGAACTAAAATCAAAGGGGCGACCGCGTCCTGAAATAACGCTAACACAAACGTGTAGTACAAAATCTAAAACTTATACACGTGTTTTCAAACCTGAGCAGTATACCAAAACACCGTGGTTATGTGGGTGTGAAGAAACGAACAAATTGTTTTGTTTTCCATGTCTTGTGTATGGAGCCGGCGCGGGCGGTGGTGCCGAGACTGTATGGACAGAAACTGGTGTTCAAGATTTAGCGCATCTTTCAATTAAAGTGAAAAAACATTCGCAATCTCGATTTCATATGTTAAATGAAGTGCAATTGGCATCTATCGGGCGACAAGATATTCGAAAGGCGCTCGATTCTGCTTATCGAAAATCTATTCGAGAGTTCAATGAGCGTGTTGATGAAAATCGATATATTTTACGTCGCTTAATAGATTGCGTGGTATTCTGTGGTGCATTCCAAATTGCATTACGGGGACACGATGAATCTACGGAATCTCTGAATCCCGGAATATATAGAGGCTTGGTTGATTTTGTGTCAGAGATCGATTTGGCCATGAAGCAGCACTTATCAAGCAGTTCTGTTTTTAAAGGTACGTCTAAATCAATTCAAAACGATATTTTGGATGCTATTTATGAAGTTTGCAGATGTGAAATACAGATACAAATAAAAAATGCAGATTTTGTTGCAATTCAGACAGACGAATCAACTGATTGTTCTACTATTCAACAGCTGGTGTTTATTATAAGGTATATACATGATGGTAAAATTTACGAACGATTTTTGAAATTTTTACAACCTAAGGGTTATACATCAGAAGTAATAGCGGCTGAAATCATGAAAGAGCTTGATTCTTTAAATATTGATAAAAAAAAAATAATTGGACAGAGCTACGACGGAGCTGCCGTCATGAGTGGAAGTACAAATGGCGTCCAAAAGATTATTAGAAATATCTACCCATATGCTTATTATGTACATTGTTACGCGCATCAACTCAATTTAATTTTAGAAAAATGTGCATCGATTAACCACACAGTACGAAGCTTCTTTTGCAATTTGCATGCATTTCCATCGTTTTTCACGCGATCGCCGAAAAAATCCGAATTTTTAAAAGAAATCGTCCACAAAAGAATACCTGCCGCTCCACAGACAAGATGGAATTATAATACACGTACAGTAAAAGTTTTATACGATAACTTAGAGCCCCTGAAAGAGTGTATGCAAGCAATAATGGACAGTCGTAACAGTGACCCAAAAACATTTAATCAAGCTCAAATGCTCCTTTCATATTTAAATGAAGACAATTTTTTATATTGGCTAAACTTTTTCGCGACGCTCATGCCCCACTGTGAAATGCTGTTCAAGTGTTTGCAGTCTCGATCCCTTGACTCAATTAAAATTATGAAAGAAATCACTAAATTTGAAAAGGTCGTCAATGAATTACGTGATGCTGTTCCACCGCCTTCGCCTAAGAAAAAACGTCGGCCTGATAACGTGAATCATTCAGCTATGAGAAAAGAAGTGTGTGACATATTACGAATGCAGATAAAAGACAGTTTTGTTCATACAGACCATTTATTGGCGTCCAAATTGTTTTACACTGACAAATTTTTAGACTACAATAAGAGTTTTCCGGATGATGATTTTAAGAAAGTGGTAAACACGTATGATTTCCTGGAAAAAACTAAACTGAAAAATGAGCTATTAGTCATTTATAGCAGAGAAGATTTTCACAACGCTGACGGCGCCGTTGCTTTACTTCAACATTTTATGGAATTTGCATTAGAATCCGTATTTGCTGAAAGCATGAAACTGCTAAAAATTATTTGTACCATTCCTATGACGTCAGTAGAAAGTGAGCGCTGTTTTTCGACGTTAAATAAAGTCAAAACGTTTTCACGCAATACTATGGCACAAGATCGTCTGAATGCATTGTGTATGATAAGCATAGAAAAACGCTTAATTAATTCCGTCTCAGACTTTCACAAGAAAGTAATAGATGTTTTCGCTGGACAAAAAGACCGGCGAATGGATTTTATTTACAAATAAATGTAAGTAATTATATCCTGTTTTTTTTATTGCACACCCATAAAAAATATTCACGAGCCGCCTCTGCTAGTGTTGTATCAGCGAGACGTATCCTCAGCAACAATTTCTTTTAGTACCTACTCTTCTGCTTTTCTTTATTGTTATTATTTTTTTGTATTCGATTTCTCGATATTGTTTTTTTGCCTTCTTGTCCCTTTTGTTTAATTTTTATTTGCGTTTTTTAAATTTATAGTACCGGACCCTGCCAAGCGTTTTTGCTGGCAATTCCATATTCTCTAAACTGTGTCTATATGTGAGAACCTGTTATTGGCTATCATTTATTATTTAAGTTGTTATTTAATATTTTATATGGCTGTTGGTTTTCCTTAAAAAATAAATAAATAAATAAATAATGTCAAACAACCGCGATAGTCTCCGATTTTATATGGATGCACATATTTCCAGTGCATTAACCCCTCAGGCCCCAATTGGCCGATATCGGCCACAACACGATTCAGCGTGACGTTTTAATTTTATTTTAATTTAATTTGTTTTATTTTATTATGTTTTATTATGTTAATATGTTTTATTTTAATTATGGGCAGAGTGGTTTGGCAGTAATTAATGTTTTGGTGAGACAGTGTCATAATTCAATTTTTTTACTAATTTTTACTAAAAATTTTTGGGACATCAACTTGTTAATCGGCTGAGGGGCCGAGGCCTGAAGGGTTAATGTTAGTCTGCAATAAGACAATCATAAAGATGTATTACTTGCCGAAATAGCTTGATATTGTTAAAGTTTGGGAGCGATACAAACTGTGAACACCACAGAGTGAAACTAGAACGATACTCAGAGGGATATTTAACAATTTAACACTTTCAGCAAAGCAACAGATTTGGCAGTGAGATCCCTCAACTGCGGCTTCGCTACACTCTACATATCAGAAGGCAAGATTCCAATAGAACAAAATCAAATGCAAATTTTACCCTCAGCTTCGTAGAAGTCTTCCAGACCGTAATTCAGCACAAACAAAGGAATGTTGCATGTATCGTCGTTTTCCATATTGAATCGTAAAATAAATCGCGGTAATTCAGCACAAAAGAGTCAACCCACATGGAAGCGGGCACGATCTGTTTGGTCTATTTTCGTCCCTAACAGAGGGAGCTAATAATAACCGAACCAGAAACGCACACATGCATGAGTTATATATAAACGAAGTACAATAACCCCCAATACAGGAATCTTTCAGTGATTGAAGTGAACAAATTTAATTCAATACCTAAACTTTGTAAACTATATTTAGAATGTGACAGTAAAATCAATAACTGAATAATCCATGGTTGCTGAGCCATAAATTTCAAAATGTATAATATTTACTTTTAAGTTTTAAGTAATAAATCTTTTAAGATTGAACCATGAATACTTGATACATTTATCTTAGTACCTATTTATACATTTTGACAACTTTTATTACAATATTACAATAGGTTAAGTATATACTATACCTTTTCATAAAATGAGATGCAGCAACCTAAAACTTCGGAAAATAAAAGGAAAAATGACGAAACACAGGGAAATCTTAAAGAAAGTAGGCAACGATTTCCTAATGTTGAAAATGGCTAGACACAATGATATCTGAGACTAAGTCTCGCTGAAGATCTGAGACTAAAATTAAGTAAATCATTGGGTCCTCACACCATGATTTTTTAAGCAAAAGCCTTGGGTATAATTATGGCTAAGGGTGAAATTAGAGAGAAACCTCACAGGCAAAGACCTATACATTTCCACACATAGGTGAAAGGACATAGTGGTCAGGGTAATGAGGAGGCGGACAGACGCGCACAACAGGGATTGGCTAATCCCCCCCCTATTGGACGGACCTCGAGTATCCATCTGTTGATACTATCTGATGATACTATTGGCAGATGGATACTCAAGGACCGCACTGCAGGGCAGAACCAAAGATCGGGCAAGGAACAAATCTAAAGGTGGGTATCCACCAGGTTCACGCATCAACTCTGCTCCGCATATCCAACTGCTCAAATGGAGACGGTAGGCGCCTCAATTAATAGAAATATGAGTGCTGCAGTTTTAATTTGAACGTTGAGTTAACGTGTTTGTTGTCCACGCTAGTGCGGCATACTCTTCGGACCACTTCATAGTGATAGATTTGCGGTTGTTGAGCACCGAGCGCAACACACGACATATACCCACTAACGTCTTACTTTGCGAAAGCGTCCACGTCCACAATTTATCACCACCGCGTGGAGCGCTCACCACTGAGTGTGCAACGTTGCATGGCTCAAGAGCGCCAATGTATACACTACTGGAGTAGCCACTAAGGCAAGCAAGGATACTATTAGGGAACTCACTGTTAGACTAACTAGATGCCGCATGAGACTTTCCAGGAACAACTTAAAGAAATCAGTGGGACTGCTAAAAGGGCACTTCCAGCTCAACAAACACCTTTACGCTCTTGGGATAGTGACACAGGGACGGACGGGGACGGACATTATGATTAACTGAATTTGATCCGTGGAAGACGTAGGGTCGCCACTTCCGGAATCCAAATAAATTTTATTGGAGTTTACTCCCTAAGAATCGATTTCATGTAAAGCCCCTGGCATGAGAATTTGATGGATAGTAAAATCGAACATTAACAAAAAGCATTACGTTTAATGTCAGTAAAAGAGTGCAACAATACCCAACAGGAGACCATAACTTTGATGAAATTTGCCTGCTTTCGAGTCAACCTATTCTGACCATACATTTGTCGAATGATGAAATGAGACAGATATCAGCAGATTTCAATCTGAGAGAATCACACTCTAGTCGGCGTCAGAGTCGACACGCACAATTTTTTTGATTTTGAAACGAAGACTGCGCGACGTGGATCGAAAATTGCAAAGCAAGGACTGCGCGTGTCTCTTTCGCACGCACGTGAGAGAGAGATAGAGAGCTGTGTTTTTTAACTTGCTTATCCCAGAGTCTTGGATCGAAAATTGCGTAGCGAGGACTGTGCGCGTCTTTTTCGCACGCACGTGATATACAAATCACGCACGCACGCACATATACAAATCACATAAAATAAAAAAAAAATTTTTTGGGGTTTACTGGAGTTTTTGGAGTTTACTCCTTAAGAATCGATTTTATTTAAAGCCAATTACATTTAAAAACAATTTGATGGGTAGTAAAATCTAACGTTAACAAAAAGCGTTACGTTTTTATGAATGAATTAATATTAGCGCCATCCAAGAAGAATATTTCAAAATTAGATAACTCAATCAATCAATCAAGCAATTTTATATGAATAAAACTATATACATGCTTTTAGTATTATAAGAGACGTGTTTATTTACCCACTTTGCCTATTGTATGTATATTCAATGACAATCGCATTTAAAGAGTAAACTACAGTCGAACATCGGAGCTGATACGCACCTTTTTTTCATAACTATGTATTAAGTTACAACGTACCTATTAACACGCCCGTCTCCACAAATTTATTTTTACTCTTCGACATGGTACTCTCTGTTTTGTTGACTGATGTCTTTTTCGTTTCGGACAGGCTGCTAAGCGATTTCCTGTGGTGTGACCTTCGCTTATCGTGCACCATGTGCTCCAACGGATTTATCGATTTTATTCGTTCGTTTGAATGCGTTCGCTGAATCGGTTTCTTTGTTGGGCTACCATATTTGTTCCTCGGTAGAGTGGTTGATCGTATCACAGGCTCCGTCTGCCAATGCTCACCGATTAAATCTATCAAATCCACCTAAAAAAGTAAAAAAAAAACAATATAGTCATATTATTTTTTTAATTGGTAAAATTTTAACTAATTACCTGTTCTTTTCGTTTTGATTTCTTGTCATTCTGTTCTGTGTCGAAGTTATTTGGATTCATCTGAAAGTGAAGGTATTATTTATTACACGACTGTCCAAAAAAAGGAGTGTTATGTGTTTAGGATTAATGTATATGTTTTTCGTTTCTTTATTCCACCATAACTTCTAAACACTTGAACCGATTTAGAAGTGTGTAGTATTGTTAGAATCGTTATGTCATTCCGAGTGTCATAGAGTAACAACCTAAAGTGATCAAATGTCAAATAAATTAGGATAAATATATTGTGTTTAGTATCAAATAAAAGTCTGATGGAGTACATTTCGGAAGTATATATGTATATATACGGATAAATACACAAACCACTAATATTTCATAAAAACCTTTTTATTACTTGAACTCCGAGGGCAACCGACTATAGTGCGGCGGGATCGCAACGGCGCGCGATCGTTACTTTATTCTCTTACTAAACGTGCTTTCAGCGCGAACCATTTTTTTTAATAATTCTAAATACAACAATTCACTTTTTGCAAGGGCGGTTGTTTTTTAATTTTTAAAATTATTGTTTTTGTATAATATAAGTATATGCTCCTCGACTAAGCAGGCGTGTGATAATGGACAATAAGTAATGTATCCTAATAAAGAGTATATACTCCTAAGTTCCAAGCCTCGATAGCAAATTTCGTGTGAAAGATATTTCCGATATGATGTATTTAATTTATCTAAGTAATGGAAGTTGTAAAAATAGCTGATGAAGCAAATGGAAATAATATCTGTGAAGAATTTTATAATGTGGCTATAGACATAGAGAGGGTGCTTAGAAGGAAAATATGCAATGAATCTGTTTGCCAATATCATTTTAAAGAGTGCCTTTTCACAGAGCCGTGCGTAGTAGATTGTCTGATCGGAAGATGTTTGTTGGAACGAGTTTTGAACGAACGGTAGTGCTTTGTCTATTTTAGTATGGCAATGGCTAAAGACATCATTCTCTATCACTTTTAGATTCACTCGTATATTCCAATAGGTAGAATCAGAGAAAATCCTAAAAATACTTTTGTCCGCTACTGCAAATAGAACCTACCGTATTTTTTTTATTTACAGAATAACCCTGTCAATTAACAAGTTTCTACTATCTGTCGGTTCGAAAATCACGATTACGAAACAAAAACGAATACTCAGTACGGGTTCGTTGAAATTACGGATAGTACCTATGTAACTATCAGATGTTTCAAATAAATCAAAGCTGTAAATTTAATAAAACAGTCACGAACAAAGAAAGTTACACCTCGGTCTAAATGTTTTATTTTTATAGACTTAACCTACGTTAAATTGAAAGGAAATAATATTTTAATAAGCCCAAACCTCTTGTTAATAGCATGAGTCGCTTTATCTGGTAAAAGCAAACGCCCCCGAACATTTAATTATAAAAACATCAACAGACGGAGGTTATCGATCCGACTGATTGACAAATGGAAATTTTGACGAGTCAGGGGGAGGGGGGGGAACGCCTGCGTTCAGTCAATCATCTTCCCCCAAAGGGAACATTTCTGATCGACTTAAGATTCCCACATTTTAGGAAATGGCCGCCTCGACCAATCAGGTAGTTACCCCATGGAGCGATGAGCTGCGATGAGCTAGATAGGAGCGTAATTCACCGAACGCAGGCAGAGCCTGACTGTCAAATCAAGATTATTATATGTAATTGTATATTCAATATATATATTTTTAAATATACCCTATTTTTTAAAATTAAAAACAGATAAAATGTTTAAAGCGGAAATCACATATTCACATTGGAGGTTATTCATTCCTTCTAGTTAGGTTAGTTTAGGGTCCCATCAAACTTGCAGAAGGCAGATTTGCAGACGGCAATCTTGCAGACGGCATTCTTGCAGGCGGCAGTTTTGCAGAAGGCAATCTTGCAGAAGGCAGTTTTGCAAATGTCAAACTGACGTTTCGAGGGTCGGCATTTTTGCAGACGGCATTTTTGCAGAAAATGAAGTTAGAAGCAAAACATCGCATTTAAAATTTAGTGTTACCAGAGTAGAAATCGACAAAAGCCGCGTTTTCATATGTAGGGAACCCAGTCCACTTCTTTGAGTGTCCTCTCCATCGCGGATCTCAGCAATCAACTTTCGATTTTAGGGAAAGAAAAACCTAACCTAACCTAACCTTCTTCTTTCTTTTCCTTGTGGCAATTCCACGCAGCTAGGGTGCTGGTGATTTTGTGCCAGTTTGTATGTATTGTTGACGGGAGGATGACTACTGTTAGTGTTAGTACCTACAAAAAAAAAAGGAAGGGACATCACAATTGCATACACAGAGGACAACATAGAGACTAAAAACATAACAGAATATTAGGGGATTATTTTGGAGAAAGAAAAAGGAGAAGGGTCAGGGTAATAGAGAAGTGCTTCTGGGGGCAGCGCCGCTCCCCACCGCCCCCCGAGAGCAGGCCCCTCCCCCGGCATCGGCCGCACCGAGAATGTGTCGTCCATTGACTGAAAGTTACTGCCAAAAACTCGCCATATTCAGCGACTTTTTCCACAGCCAACCTCGACAACGGGGCCACATTTCCATCGGCCTGACGTCACAAGGCGGGTCCGATCCCGAGCAGCGAACGGAAGCGGCCACCCCCAGAAGGCATTTCGGAATATGGGTTAAATGGCTAAATGATTTAGGTTAATGAATTTAGCGATGACTCGATAAATTTTAATGGAATTGGACGCCAGAAGGATATCGATTTTGGTAGGGAGTTCGATTTTCAATTGAATGAGATTAGGAATGAACGAAGGAAAGTTGTTAAGGAGAGGGCAATTAAAGAAGAGGTGATCCACGGTGCAGATATCAAATCCACAATCACACTGTGGGGACGGAATTACGTTTATACAATATTTAAAAAAAATTAAATAAAATAAAATAAAAAAAAATAAATAAATAAATAAAAAAAAGGAATAAAAAAGAAAGGAGGGGCGAGTGAAAGAGCGTTGAAACTCTTATATACGTTAAGAGGCGGATGACAGTCCGCCCGCCACGGATTTTAAAGAGGGAAGATCAGTTACCGTTATAAAGGAGGAGGTATCGCTGCAGGATGAGGCTGCAGAATTTCCCTTATTTTGGGCGATTAGTAGCCGCAGGAGGGACGCAATCTCTTCCAGGGTCGTAGACTTAGGCTGTCTGTTAAGGCAGCTGCCATTCTCGACCCTGTCGGGGAAGTAGTCCCATCTCAGATCTGAGGTGGGGGCGGCTTGTGGACGAGGGTTGGAAGTGGGAGGAGAAGAGAGTTTTCTCTTCTTGCCTTTCCCTTTTGTCTTACCCGACCTTAAAGGGTCTACAGTTATTATTCTAGGACGATAGCTGTTATTAGGGGTTAAGTTGAAAAAAGATGGAGGCTGGGGGGGGTTGATTGCAGTAACCGTTGCATACGAATTTCTAGAAATTTTGGGGAAGCGAGAGGACGCTTCATTAAAAGAGATGCCCTCTTTAGCCATAAGTTGTTTAATAGCCTTTTGTCTCATGAACTCTGGGCAGGAAGGGTCGTTTGCACTATGGTTACCGCGACAATTGACACAAACCAATGTTGCGGTATTTGTACAAGTTTCGCCCGAGTGGGCTTCTCCGCACCGGAAGCATCGTGGGGAATTAGCCCTGCAGGTTTTTATAAGGTGTCCAAAACGGAGGCATTTGCGACATTGTGTGACGGGGAAGGCGTAACTTTCCACTGGAAGAGAATTGTAAAAAATCATTATTCTTTCTGGTAACTTCTGGCCCTCGAAGGTTATAACCACCGTCCTGGATGGTTTCCAGACGGTGTTACCCTGGGGGTCGGAGGAGCGGAAGTTAAGACGGCGAATGCTTTTTGCTATACAAATATTGCTGTTGTTGATGGCCTCGATTAT
Organism: Micropterix aruncella; assembly: GCA_944548615.1. Lineage (NCBI taxonomy): Eukaryota > Metazoa > Arthropoda > Insecta > Lepidoptera > Micropterigidae > Micropterix > Micropterix aruncella. The sequence continues at coordinate 32,389,452 of OX155951.1, forward strand.
CTCCTCATCGCTGAGGTCATTATCTAAGCCCTTAACGAGCCCGAGCCGCACTGTGGAGAAAGAGGGGATGAACGCGTTAAAGTTCTTTTTTGTTAGGAAGTCAGCGGTCGCCAGCATATTGGCCGATTTGCCAGTCTTCAGGGTAACCTCGATACGGTTTCGTCCTGTTTTTTTTAGTAAAAGAACGTCGGCTACTTTATTTTTCTGGATTAGTTTGCCTACTGAAAGGGGAAAAATGTTTAGGCTGGAGGGGTCACTCTCAGCCGTTTGATTCGGTTTATACTGGATAAACACTAAGAAGGGTCCTTGGGAACCCTCCCCGTACAAATTAGGGCTTGTATTTGATTCGCGTTCGACTGAGGAAGCCACCTCTACGTTGGCTCCCACAGAGGCCCTAGAATCAATTACCCCATCGAAAATAGCACTGAGGTTTGATGGGGTCAACGGGTGTGCTCCCGTTGACCCCCCTGCGGCTAATTCCATGTCAATACAATCACGGATAACTCATCATAAACGTGGTTAAAAAATAGAAAAAAATGTATACCCTACAAAAAGTTAATTTGTGAAATAATGTTATAATTGCTCACCAAAATAGGCGGGCAACGCTAGAAAACACGCTCAGCAGGAGCACAGATAAAACACTGGACAGAACAAACACTAGGAAGAACAAGGAGAACACCGGAGACGGTCACGAAATTCACACGCAAAACGCGACCACCACCGTTAGTAATCCCTAATAGAATCCTCCTAACCTAACCTAACAGAAAAACTTAAAACATTTTTTTTAATGTTTAGTTTGATGTACTGAATCATCCACTACAAGGATGCCGGTAATTAATGTCACTTCGATTTTAGGGAAAGAAAAACCTAACCTAACCTAACCTAACAGAAAAACAAAACATTTTTTTGTTTAGTTTGATGTACTGAATCATCCACTACAAGGATGCCGGTAATTAAATGTGGAGAGGTAAAAATATTCACCACTTTAATTTACCCTGACATGATAATTTGCTACTTCTTTTTCTAAATTTAAAATTAATAACATATGACCGCTTTACTGCTTTATTTTTGGTTTGTAAAATAATATAAAATTATTTTATTCAGATGTCCTATGCGCCATTCTCATGTCCTAATGCGCCATTCTCAAACGTTGCTAACTTCGGGTTTGTATGCAAGTTTGCTTTCTGCAAGAATGCCGTCTGCAAAAATGCCGCCAGCAAGGTTGCCGCCTGCAAGGTTGCCGCCTGCAAGGTTGCCTCCTGCAAATCTGCCCTCAACAGATTTGGAACTGTCAAAAGTGACATTTGTGCAAGACTGCCGCATGCAAAACTGGCGTCCCCCTTCCTTTATAGGTTCATTGTTGCGTGTTGCGTGGGGCACGCTTTGGTCGCGTCGAAGCAAAAAGCATAGACTCGTGCAACTTCTTGCAAAGGAACCAACCCGGAAAAACTAAATAGATTTGTCTATGGTGCAAATGGCGGTGCTGTTGTTTAGTGTTTACGCTTGACCCGAGTTTTCGATATATTTTTTGTTTACATTCATTTATTACCTGTCGCTAATAATATCTACGTTTAATTTCGTTAAGATTGGATTTTTTTCTTATGTCGGCAATAGTTTTGGACGGCACTGTCGCTAGAATTAAGTTGCATTCTGGCGATTCGTTCGCGGTGTCATTAGTTTTTGGACAAAAATGAGTGAAATATTTTTCAGTGCTCGCATTTTAGCATTGCGGAACGTTTTATATGCGTCCTGAAGGATTGTGATCGAAGCGCACTGACGCAATGACGGTTCTTTTTGTGGATTTTCGCGAAATAGTTTTCCCGCGTTTTTTGGAAATGTTGTGCTGTCACTCGTTTAAAATCGAAAATGAATGAAATTAGGGATAAAATGGCAGCGGGGCCTTCGGCGTGGGAAAATTTGACATCTAATAATGATAGTATAGCGGAGAATTTGCCGTCGCCTGTAAAAAACAACGATGCCAGCCTCTCGCCCGGGCAAGCCACCCCGCAGACGCCCCAAGGGGCGCCTATGCCCGGAACCAATTTCATGGACGACTTGCACCCAGAATTGTTGCAGCAAGGCTGGCGCAAGTACTGGTCGAAGCGAGAAAACCGCCCCTATTTTTGGAATAAAATGTCCGGCGAATCTATGTGGGAAATGCCGATGGTGAAACGGGAGTTTGATCCGATAACCGACCCGCTCGGCATCTGCGCAAGCAATTCAAATTCGGGGGTGGCGAAGCGACGCGCGTCCGACGAGACTGGACCCCCCGCGAAAAAAATTGTCCTCGCCGGCCCTTGGGATCTGGAAGTGCCGACGAATGTCGTAATATATGAACGTCCCCCGACGATTTGTCCGCATCCGTATCCCGAAATCGAAGCGTACCGTTACAGCCTAGCGGTTAAGTTACGTCAATGCTATCAAGAACTGTGCCATACGCGCGAATCGATCGATGCCCCTAGAGATTCGTTTAACAGATGGCTGATGGAGCGCAAGGTGACCGATCAGGGTGGCACCGATCCCCTCCTGCCTAGTCACTGTTTTCCTGAAATCTCTCGCTCGATGTACTGTGAAATTATGAACGATATACCGATTAAGCTTGCGCATCCAAAATTTACGGGTGATGCACGGAAACAGCTATCTAGATATGCAGAAGCGGCTAAGAAAATGATCGAGTCGCGGAACGCATCGCCAGAGAGCCGAAAAGTAGTAAAATGGAATGCGGAGGATACATTTCAATGGCTCCGTAGGACAGTTGGTGCGACTTATGACGATTTTCAAGACAGATTAGCCCATTTGAAGGTTAGTTTACAACATTCGCAAATTCCGATAATTTCTCTCATGAACACTAAATATATTTTTAAACCATTTCAGCGTCAATGCCAGCCACACCTCACGGAAACGGTGAAAGCATCAGTGGAAGGAATTTGCCTTAAAATTTATCATTTATCTGCTGAATATTCAAGGAAAATTAAAGAAAAACACAGTGCATTATTAAAAGAACACGGAATTCAGGTATAGTAGAATTTTGGCCTGCTATTTCTATTGAAATTTATGAAATGTAAGCAACCGTATGAAAACCCTAAAAGAATATTGATCAGGAAACGCAAAAATAATGCTGGTAAAGCTATTTCTATCACTTTAGGGTTAAGTATCAGTGTTTCTTATACTTTCGTCTCTCATTGAACAACCTGGATTTGGTGTATTTGTTATACCCTTTCCCAAAAAGGTATTTAAATACCATGCGATCTGAGGTCGCATATAGCCAGGGTTGGAATCAGGCTCTCAGAATTTTTTTGTCTATGGACAGCCAATGGATAGTACTTGGCAAAAACATATAGTACACTTATTTATCCATTCATTTTGATATAGATTTAAATAAAAAAAACATTTTCGAGTTAGGTTTTTTGTCATTACCGAAATAATCATAATTAAAAGTAGAATGCCTATTGGCAAAATAACGTCAATATCAGCCAATTTTTCTAAATTGGGTTTGTCATCTTTGGCATAGATGTGACGTAATATGTCCTCGGATGGTATAAATATATCAACAACTTTTTGAGCAATGTAATTTCAAAGAAATGTATTAAAAAATTGATCCGCATAGGCGTATAAAGAAATTATAGAACTTTTGCGTATCTTGATCTTGCGATAGTATATGAAGAGGTGGGGGTAACATAGTGCCAAGCGCCATTTCTGCAAATTCAAGGTGGTGGAGAATTCTGGTAGGGAATAGTAAGAACTATGATTTTGTAGTCGGTTTCATGATTCCACCGATAGAGCGTGCGGGAGAGCCATCGCACTGTGTTGCCCTTAGTTATTGTTTCCGAATCGCTCGAGGCAAGATAGTGTAAAGCGACAATGCGACGAAACAATCCTGGCAGATCCTGTGTCCGGCGGATACAATTTACTGTAGATAACATGTCTTCAACGATTACTACCAGCCCTCATCTGACGACTCCACAAGCAATTCGGACACCGAAACTTCACCGGCGCTTGGTATTGTCTTCCACCTAACCTCAATTCCCTGTTTTGTCGCTTAGCATCTTAGCACTGTTCTTCATTCCTTTATTGGTATAACTTTGATGTTATACATTTATTCTTATCTTCGATCTTATAATTTAAAGTAAAAGAATAACATTCTAGTCTTTATTATTCATTGATAATTCCACTCTAGAATATGATATACCTTAAAAAAATATATTTTTTTGATGCAATATTGTATCAAGCGCCTAAACAAAAAAAAACAGAAATCTAAAAAAATACGAAAAGTAGGCCTAATGTTAACAAAAATGGGGTGATATACTCATGAAGATACGTACAATTGCTTTAGAAACTCATCTAGCCTCCAAATAAAATTCCCAGATTTGAGGATTTCATCAAACTTTCAGATGCATTTTTCTCAAAACTTGTTGTGAATTGTTGAAAATGGCGCTTGGCACTATGTTACCCCCCTTTCATTTTGTTTCCATCTTGAATCTATTTTTCTAAATGACATTTCATGATTTTTTAAATACTTATTAGTACCTAGTTTGATTTCTTTTATTTTTCTATAAATTATAACCAAACAAGTGCAGAAATAAAATTATTTTCTGATACGCCTGCCTTAGTATGAACCTAGGTCTAGTTAGGCAGCGTGGACGTAGCGATCAAGATGCTGCAGTGTGCTTATTTTTTGCTACTGGTACAAACTCAAATATTTCGTAATGCTGTAGGAATGTGTACACCCGTGTCATAATGGTTAAGTCGTCGCTTGTAAGGTTCCGGGTTTGATTCCTGGCTGGGTCACCATTTTGCTTCTGGATAAAATTAAAGAAATTTCATTTCAATGCAGTCAATCGAATGCAATAACAAGAAACAGGCACAGACATGTTATATGTACACATGCATATAAACACTTCATAGTAAGGTTGGTTGTAAGAGATTGTTGTATGATAATAAACCCACCCATTTTGAAATTTCACAAGAAAGAGTAGAAACAAACAAACATATATTTGCTTTAAGGTCTATACTATGCTGAAAGTGAAAAATAAGTGAATAAAAATGTTGCTTTGTAACATTTAGTTTCCAACGATATAATATACAAAGTGGTAATGGAGTATTGCGAAATATTTTAACTAATGATTTATCGTGAATAAAAAAGCAAACAAAAGAAAAAATATGTTTTTTTTAACAAAAAAATAATAACATGAGGTTCTATTTAAATTGAAGAACTTAGTTGAAAATCATCTACAACTTTTTTCGATTTACAGCGACGTACTGAGGAGAAAAAAGTTGAAAAAAAATTACTTTTTTTCAGTAACCAAAGCCTAAATAAAAAGAGTTTTACATCACTTTTAACTCCGTTTTTCATATACAATAATTTAGTGTCAGAAAAGTTAATACCCATTAAAAAGACAGATTTTCCAATTCCAGAGATACTAATTGAAAATAATCGACTCGTTTTATGATTGTTCAGCGGTTTTTGGATTATAACTTTTATAGTTATAACTCGACAACAAGTGAATCGATTTTGATCATTTATAACTCAGCCTGAGTAGTCAGCTATTGATAATCAAAAACGATCCATTGGTCTCGGAGATTGAACCGAAAAACTATGTATGTATGTATGTGTGTGTGTGTGTGCGTGCGTGCGTGCGTGCGTGCGTGTGTGTGTGTGTGTGTGTGTGTGTGTATGTATGTATAAATTAGTGACATCCTTGTAGTGGGTAAATTAGTACAACAAACTGTTGATATACATTTTTTTCTTTAAAAAAAAAAATTTTTTTTGAACTAGTATATAAATGTATCGGCTCAATGCGCTATCTAGTGGTAGGTAAAATATTGCTACTATTGTTTATTAGCGATATTATACCTACCGCTAGATGGTGCAGCGCACTCAATGCTTCTTACATGTTTCTTCAATAGAGACAATTTACAAAGTTGACAACAAAAAAATGTTTTTTTTTGTTTTTTCCTAAAAAAAGTTTTTATAAAAGTTGATTACTTCGTCGTACTGAATTCACCTCACCCACTGCAAGGATTTCACTAATTAAAAACTTATCCTGTATACAAATTTCAAGAAATCTGAAGTTATGAACTACTTATAAGTTTATTTTTCCATTTCTATCTGAAAATCGATTGGTGCATTTTAAAAAAAAATTGCGTTCAGGTTTTTGCTTTAAGCTGGAGAAAACACGATTCCACATGAACCCCAGGAAACATTTTCTAACCAACCAGATTGTGGACCAGTGGAATAGTTAACCTGCTGAAGTGGTCGAAGCGTGTAGTGTAAACATATTCAAAAGTAGATTAGACGCATATCTTAAACAGAAATTGTAATTCTACTCAGTATTATATTTAGACATATCAGCATGTATGCTGCCTGTTTGTAAAAAGTAATAATAATAATAATGTAGTTCTCGAGTTACAGAAAAATAATTCATTTCATAAATGTTGACTGTATTCAGACATCTTTATAGTATTTTAACTGTAGAATATTATATTGTCTTTGGGAATGGTCATGCAAAATTTCAAGATAATTGGATTCCGATTCCGAAAAAGAAACGTTCCTTGTTACTACGGCTACTCTTTGTTTTATTTTATTTTATAGCAAACTTACAGATAGTAAATATATAATACTAGTATTTTAAATACATATACAAACCAAACAAATTTACTATCCTATGAACAGTTTGCAATGCTTGCATTACAAATTAACAGAAATAACATGAACACGTTGATAGTAGAAAAAATTATAATAAAGCTAATAATAATATAAGGGTAGGAAAATTAATAATTAAATAAGTTGTTAATAAGGTTATTTGGATAGAGCAAAATAGAAGTATGAGTAATTGGATAGTAATATTTATTATACATAATATGATATAATACAATAGTCTGTTATAATATAGTAATCATATAATACAGTACTTAAGGATGGCAGTTAGTGAAATCTTAAGAAGTAGGAGATAGGCTAGGTATGATCGAGTCATTCATTTAAATTAATGGAATCATAAAATATATCTAATCCTTTACACGATTTATCAAAAAACGCGACACATTGTTAAACAAGATACTAATATGAGACAAGCTATAAACCCTCATGAGAGATTCACTGCCACTCTTCGTTTCTTAGCATCGGGAATGAAATCTGACTTCTATAATATCTAATTCAATTTTATAAATTATATCTAAATAAAATTGGAATATTTTATCTAAATAAAATCTTCTACAGCTTTTTGTCGATTATTTTCAATAAACCTTCTGAATTTCTATATTTTTCGATGAAATCTATCATTATGACAAGTCCGACACCGCCATGATGACGACGACGACACCGCCATGATAAAAACAAAAACGCAGCACGCGCTGTCACCGCGGTCCGCGAGCGTGGAACTGACGCGTTGGATTGCAGATTGCGCACTCACGGTCAGTTTGGTGCACGCGCCAGTTGGATTATGGTAGCCACGGAAAATATTCGTGGCGCGTCGTCAGTTAAAACTCTGGAGTGACGATTCGACATTCACGATCAAATTTTGGATGCACCAGTTCAACTGATGCGAAAAACTGACCGTCAATGCCCAGCTTTACACAATGGCTGTTTGACAGATCTTACTAATGGATTCGAATTTAGAACAAAAACAACATGAAAACGAAAAACTAATTCAAATCCAATAATTCTGATGATATATTGTGTGAAATGTGTGTATCTGTGTTCCGTAATTTAGACTAAAATGGATTTAATTTTTAGGGGTCCTAGGTTGAAAAAATCAATATTATCGATTATGGTGTTGTATAACTGGAAGGCACGGGAATTGTGGAAAGATTGATTTGTCTGCCAAACATTAGAGCAGTCTTTCCTAAAGTATTCATCTTCTATAATAAAAAAATAAATATGCAAAAACTCAACTGATTATTGTAAACACATGTTTTTCAGGGGCCTAACTCTTACTTTTAAACCCGCACAATGCAAATAAAGTTTAAATTTCAGGAATTAAGCGCACCGCAGCAGCAGGCAGCGCTTCGAAAAGTATGGTGTTATCCAGTACAATTCGCGCTGCCGTCACTTCGACCTCCGCTCGTCGAACACTTCCTTGACAGAGATCAAGTGATGTTGCGGTACCAAGGCGACACAATGGTTATAAATGCGCCGCATCTTCAGAAACTTGTTAGTAACATTTCACATATTTATATTAAGAGCCGTATTACAAAATAGCGTAGGTATTCTTTTAAAATGAGTTGAAAAAATAAACGCATTTTTTTTTGGATGTAACTATAAAAGATAGGATAAATAAATAAATAACTATTCAACCCTGGGAGAAAAACCGCGGCACTGAGCGCTCTTCTCTTGCGCAAGCAAATATATACACAATTTCTAATTGTTTTTTGCAGTGTTTTCTCCTTTCTAATGACAATAATTTATATTATGTCGTATTGCTAAAAGAGTGAACTTTAATATAGTATAAGTATTATATAAGAATCTTATTTTATTTCTGAGAAAATTAGAATGATACAGGAAGATTTTTTTTTAATTTTGTGTAATTGTAAGTAATGTATACCTTGGATATGTGGTCAAAAAACGAAAAAATAAAGCCGTAGTGTACATCAAGAATACATGACGGACATAAAAAAAAATAGTATACGGTTTTCGTTGTAGTGATATTACTGTATTAAGGAGCTCAAAGTTTGCCTTCCGAGCGTTTTACGAATAACGACTTTCGGAAAATGGGCTGAATAAGTAAATAATATTCGTTACATCTAAAATTAAAGGCCGCTATGGTCAACATCAAGAAATGGTCCAGGTAATTCAGTAATTAAAGTTTGTAGAAATCTCTTTATTTCTTGGAATTAGAACGCCAAAAATCCACTTTTCTTGCCTTTCTGGAAAAAATATGTGAACGGGCTCTTAATAATGTACTTATTATATTAATAAAAGTCATGGACATTAACGCTGAAATTGCTCAAATAGCAGCATTCTATTAGGCTCTTATGGTGAAATGCTGGATGCGAAAAGCACACTCCTGCATATTAATAGGAAAGGAAAGTTTCTAGTCAAATTGAGGGCTATGAAAGCGATGCCACTGTTAACCGAAGACCTTATCACGGCGGAAAGGGTTACCAACGTTTTGTTTTAACAAATAGGGGTTTGTATAATTAAAGCTCATTTGGGTTGAATGCTTATGTGCTACCTTCCTTGTGCTACCTTCAGGTTATGGATGAACATCGAAGGAAAAACATTGATGTTACCATTGATACCAACATCGTAACGCAAACATCGATTGTTAAAAAATATCATAAGCAAATCATCGATAGTTAAATTATCTAAACATATTTTCTTTTAAAAAACATCGTTCATTAGACTCATTTTACTTTCAGTCACTGTTATTTTTCTTCTAATAAAATAATAAAAGAGATAAACACAGTGATTACGTATAATTTAACATATATGTGGTAAAAATAAAAAAAATATAATTAAATTAAAAATATGAAATGGCAATATTTGATTAAATTCATTTTCAAAATTCGTCATTAAATTTTTTAGAAATATCAAATTACATAAAAAAGTTCCTTCTAGATGATTTCTTGTCTTAGTTAATTTCAGCCCTGATTTAAAAAAAGACACTGATGGCACGTACGTTGCCACTGACAAATATTTTTGGGCAATTTAGTAAGAAAACAACATATTAAGAACATAATGTATTATTGTATGTAGTAAAAAGACATTTAGATAAGAACATCGATGGTGTCAAAACATCGATAAGGCACCATCGATGTAAAAAAACATCGAACATCGATCTCTATTCATTGATGATTTTAATATATCGGACATCGATGTTTATCCCTACTTCAGATTAATTGTTAGATTGACCATTAAAAAAAAAGTACGGTAATAACCTTGCTCTTGGAAAGCTCAAAACCACAATTGTAGTATTAACGCAGTGGTCAGTGGATTATTTTCAGTATTTTCAGGCATCGATTGTAGTTTTAATAACTTAGCTGATGTCAGTCTTTGATTTATGGCGAAAAAATATAGCATGAGTCACATTTTAATCTATAATTAATATCTATGTGACATAAAAAACATTGCTTTTGTTTTATCGGTCAAGGTATGCATCACTCGTTACAGATTGAACTAAGGTCAAAATGATCCCAAATGGCACTTAACCCTTTAACTGTCGAGCTTCAGTTATTATTATGCATTAGGGTGCATATAAGTGCCTTCCGGCACCTGAATGGTTAGTAGGTATGTGGAAAACACCAGCGCTTTGTCGTTAATAATAATTATTTATATTATTAGGTATCGATATGGTAGTAGCGTCTAATTTTACCTTTATAAGTTGTTATTCTTGTCCAGTCGGTTTTTTTAAACATTGATCGTTCCTACATTCACCGCACTGCATACAGTTCGAAATAAAGTCATACGACCGAGTAAAAAAAACTCCAGAGTAGGAAAGTTGACACCCGAGGAAGGGGTTTTTAGACGTCCAATTGGACAGCGAGAGCTTCAGAGCGACGATGTCCCTCGGCGATTTCATCAGCGGCCGCTGTCTCTCCGTCGGCAGGAGCAACTGTACCGGTACAGCTGCTTCGAGGACAAGAAGTTCGAGCAGTTCCTGGGCCGCGTGTGGTGCCTGCTCAAGCGCTACGCGGCCTTCGTGGGCTCGGCCGGCCCGGGGCAGGGGCCGGGGCCGGGGCAGGGGCAGGCCGCGGGGCAGGGCCAGGGCCAGGCGCCGGGGCCGGGGCAGGCCGAGGGCCAGGCCACGCAGGCCGCGCTGCCCGTGGCCGTGTTCGAGTGCCTGCAGCGCTGCTTCGGGGTCTCCTTCGAGTGCTTCGCCGGCCCCCTCAACTGCTACTTCCGCCAGTACTGCTCCCCCTTCGCCGACACCGACTCCTACTTCGGCTCCAGAGGGTGAGTCTTATCTTTTCTTTATTTCCTACTATTGCCTGACTTCCGCCGTATTCTAATCGTAGACTCCGCTCGTCGATACCAAACGATACGTAACTGTGATGACATTTATGCGTCGATTCATATTTAGAATTATCATCCTCGTCCGACTGCACCTACAATTTTGTATCGTTTCTCGCCGATGTACTTATGGTAAAAACAAAATGTTTCAGTAACTTTTTTCAAAATATCAACATACCGCTTTAAAAAGGGCCAAAAGGCACATCCTCAGGCTGGGTGCCGACCGAAATGCCTGATTTTGCTTCGCCTGAAACTGAAATTTTAAAACATTCGTTCGGTCGATACCGAAACCGAAAGCCGAAACAATATTTTTGAAACGCATGCTTATTTTTTGTACCTACTGGTGAACGGCACCTTATTATTTTTTTTATTTGTCGTGTGGGACTTTTCTAAGGTCTTTACGAGCCTTGTAACACTGCGACCGTTGCTGATCTATTGTGTTCGCCGCCTACTATAGTTCGACGCTAAGCCTCGTGTCATTTAAGAACCGCAAACAGCACCTTTTATATCCAGGATTTTGTTTGGGGGAAAAGACTGGGAGTACGCTCCCTTTTAAGGGACTGGAAGTACGAGAGAAAATTTTGTAAAATCCTGTGTAAATAACAATTTTATTATTTTTATATTGATGGAATTCAATAAAATTCATGAAATTTAGTGTAATTTTCGCAAACAATCCCAAAGTACAAAGTCCAAAGAGGAATCCCAGTTTGACAAAAACCGTTTTAACTACAGTAAAAAGGTTTTGTTTGCCGCTAAGGGCACAATCCAAATCCTGGAAGAAATGGCCACGGAATACTTTTCGACCACTTATGCGGATCCAATGCGGCTCCATACGTACAGCCCTCCTCTGGGCATTAAACCTCCGCACCTGCCTACAGTAGCTTTCGCCCTTCAATCCCCAACTCTAGATGAGATTTTAAATCAAATAAAAAGGAAGCCGTCGGGCTCTACTCCGGGTCCCGATGGTATTCCCTACTTAATGTGTAAAAACAACCCTTGCCTTCTGCAATATTTAGGACCCATCTTCCGACATATATGGAATAGCGGTGTAGTCCCACAGAATTTCGGCCGAGCGACAGTCATCTTAATTCCGAAGGTCCCAGTTTGCACCAGACCAAAGGACGCTCAGCCCATTGCTCTGACAGATACTGTGGCCAAAATCTTTTTTCGCATAGTCCACATGAGGATGAGCGAATTCATGCACCGGAACGAGTACCTTGGCGTGTCAGTACAAAAAGGCTTCATGCGTGGCGTCTCAGGCTGCCTCGAGCACAATTCTCTCTTGGCTGCTGCCATTAAGGATGCGAGACAGCACGAACGCCAAATCAATGTATGCTGGCTTGACCTAGAGAATGCCTTTGGGTCAGTTCGGCACAGTCTCCTCCACTTTGCGCTCCGCTGGTACAACTTCCCACCTGTGGTGCGAGACATTGTAGCCTCCTACTACAACTGTCTGACGTTCCATGTCAAAACGCAAGAATGGACTACTCGCTCTATATCATATTCAATTGGACTGTTTCAGGGCTGTTGCCTCTCGACGATATTCAATATCGTTTTCAATATACTGCTGGAAAGCCTGACCCAGTTCGACAAGAAGTGGGGTTACCGTTTTAAAACATACGGCCAATACACCTTCTCGTGCCTCGCTTTTGCCGACGACCTAACTTTTATCACCAGGAGCCCCAAGCAGCTTTCCCTGCTATTACAGAAGGTGAAGCTGTTCTGCGACTGGTCAGGCTGTATAAAAGTGAAACCCTCCAAATGTTTTTGCCTTGGACTCGCCGCATAGACACAAAATTTACGTCCTATGACCCAAAATTGGTCTATAAGGGCTCTATTATCTCCCTTATAGAACCAAATAACCACTTCAAATTTCTTGGCAGGAAAATCACCTGCCAGGGAAAAGACCTCTCTGGCGATCATGTTATAGAACATTTCAGTAGTTGCCTGGAAAAGATAGATGCATTGCTAATTTCTGGCCCTCGTAAGGCTTGGATCTATGACAACTATCTAACTTCACATTTGTCATGGCCCTTTCTTATTTACGATTTCACCAAAACCCAACTGTCTCGTCTGGATGCACTGGTGACAGCTAGTTTAAAATCCTGGTTGTCCTTAGCCAAACCAGCTGACCCCTCGACTCTCTTCAGGTCCAAACACAATTTTGGGTTAGCTCTCTGGATGTTTATAATAACAAAATAATTGAATTCTTATAATATTGTCGCAGGCCCTTTTTGGACTTCAAGCCGGTGTCGGGCTCGTTCGAGGTGAACCCGCCTTACTGCGAGGAGCTTTTGGAGGCTACTTTCCGCCACATCGAGCGGCTGCTGGCCGACTCGGCCGAGCCGCTCAGTTTCATCGTTTTCCTGCCCGAGTGGAAAGACCGCGCGCCCAACGCCTTTCTCAAACTGGAAGCGTCCAACTTTAAGCGGAAACAGGTCGTCATTCCCGCCTATGAGCATGAATATCGGCACGGATTTCAGCACGTGATCTCAAAGTGAGTAACCCAAATTGAGTTGTTTTTGTTCGAAATGAAATACGTTAGAAGCAGGAATAAGAGATCGTTAGAAGCATAAAGGGAATGATTGCCTTTTTTATATTTTACGGGAGAAACAAGAAACAGTTTACTGAAAAATATTCTTAGGTAACCCTGTTAGCAAATAAATCTTGTAATACTTAGACTTTAGTTATTACGCATCTATTTATTTTGATGCTTGAGTATATGGCCGCCGATTGAAATGGCAGATGGTGCTGTCATGATTGCTGCAAAAATGTCACGATTTTATGACATATTAGGGGCAATCAAATGAAAACGAGACAGATGATACGACAACCACGGTGTGAAAGTTGCTAACGCAGGTAGGTCTATTAGTGCCCTCTATTGAGAATCAGGAAGGAATAGCGCGTACGTTCACCGCTGTGCAATAGGCCATTCTGCAATAGGTACAGTATGACTTCCCACTACTGAAGAAGGACACGGACAAAATGTTACCCGAGTGTAATTTCATTAAAAGTTACATAATAGGTCCTGAGGGTGAAAATCTAGTCATCGAAGAGGCATCAGAAAATATCACCATTTTCCCGGATAGCTAAAAAATAAAAAATGGGGTAGGGGCAAGCAGTATCTTGGGTCGAAAATAAAAAAAAACCCGGGGCCAAATCCTACAGTTTGCCGAGCAGAAATCGTCGATATAATCACGGTTGCGAGACAAATAGCAAATGGGTCGTGGGAGAAATAGCAAATGGGGTCGTGGGAGAAATAGCAAATGGGGTCGTGGAAGAAATAGCAAATGGGGTCGTGGGATAAATAGCAAATGGGGTCGTGGGAGAAATAGCAAATGGGGTCGTGGAAGAAATAGCAAATGGGGTCGTGGGAGAAATAGCAAATGGGGTCTCGGAAGAAATAGCAAATGGAACCTTAAAGGGGAAGGAAATACAAACGGACGGATGGTGCTTTTAGCGCTCGAGGGCCACGGGTAGATATCCGATCCAACGGAGGATCGGTACGAGGCATTAGAAAAATATCAAAGGACAAAAGAGTATACTTCGCGTGGGGAATCGACACGACAGTAAGAGAGGCGAAGAACGGGCGGATAGACTAGAGGTCCGACGATCGGTCCGGAACCCATAAGGATGCCTGACGACCGGCCTGCGTGACAGACTCCAGCGATAAAGCGCAGGCGGAGAGAAACGATCCCGAGAGGGTCGCGCGTACGTTCTTTCGGTGCGACCGGAGAGGGTCGAGGAGCGCTCGCGCGGGGCCGCGGCGCGCAAAACCAACCGATGCGCGCAGCCCGGCTTCGGCTGCCTGAGCGAGAACGCGGATGCGCATCTTCCGGACCGGGGGCCGACGGCCGCGATCCGCGAGGCGATCCGCGACAGCCTCCAAAGTAGGATCGAGCACGGCGGCCGTCCTTACTTACCTTAAAACTGTTATGAAGTTGTTTTTTTTTTAATTTCTGAAACGAGTCAAAACGGGCAGGCGTCCGAGAAATTTAGATGGCGGCGGCTATGCGACGTTGGGGGCGCGAGCGGGCCGCTAACGTCGCATCTCCGCGCCGAAAAGAGCGATGTTGTCGGGAGCGCGGGTTAGAGGTGTCCGTTTGCGTGCGCAGGGCGGAGTGGGGCTACCGGTCGTCGCACGGCACGCTGGCCGTGTGGCTGCAGAACGCGGCGGGCCACGGCCGCTGGGGGCCCAGCGAGGAGCGCGTGGACGCGCTGCTGGAGGCCTGGCGGCCGCGGCGCGAGGAGCCCGCGCCCCCCGCGCCCCCCGCGGCCCCCGCGGCCCCCGCGCCCGCCGCGCCCGCGCCCCCCGCCGCCGCCCGAGACTGACTCCCCTCCCCTCCCGCTTCTCCCTCTTTCTTCGCCCCGTCGTCCCGTCGAGCGTCTTCTCGCCGACGACCGATCCGTACCTCCGCGAGGGATATCGTATCGCAAAAAACCATATAAACTGACATCCACACCGCCCTGAGGAAAAGCGTACCGAATGATGCCTTCCATTTTAAGAGCGCGCGGCGAAAGAGGATAATTATTTTTTACGCGGCCGACGCATCCGTCCCGGTACGCTCGAGCGCACCGTTTGAATAGAAAAAAACTAATAACGGCGTATACGCGCCTCTATATAAACCTTTTTTCTATTATTTTAGAATGATTATTATTAAACTTCAAATTAAGAAACCAAATTTTAAATAAATACCCCTATATCTATTATTTGTCTTTTTACAAAAACTTTGAAAGGATTGTTTAAAATCGCGAGCGAACGTAACTACGTACGTAATAATGTCAACTTTGTTATACGCTTGCAACCTATTGTGAACATTTTGGCATTTGCAGTCCGAGCCGCATCACTTGTCCCTTCGATAAAATATAATATCGAGAACCGATACACTGATGATAAAATTCCCACTTGCTTAAAGTCAAAGAGGGACTTTTATATTTCAATCGAAATCATTTCCTATTTCAGTGTTCCTCTAAAAAAATATCCGTTTTTCTTTTCAATTAAATAAAGTTGATAGGTATCGTTTTGTACACTTTTCCCCTTGACAATGCATTTCACTAAATTTACCTATATGAAAAAATTCATAACTTCCGAATTAAATTTTGTAAACAAAAATTGTGGTAAGTTTAATACTCTTATATGTAGATAAATTTAGTAAAATGTACGACAATGTTCTGTGTTTATATACTGTGAAGTATAGCGATTTGCACGAAAAATAAGCCAGTGAGAATTTTAAAATTTATATTACAAAAAAAAAAAACAAAATCATTAAACATGACAATGTTGCAGATGGCCCAAAATATTGCATTTGGACACAATTATTAATATTTAGGTTATAGTTTGTTCCACTAATGCAGTGACTCCCAACCTAGGGGTTATTACCCCTCAAGGGGTAAAATGGGATTTTCTGAGGGATAACTGTTGGAGGGATAACGGACTGGATCACTGTTGTCACAAAACAAAATCATCTTTATCGGAACTAACTACCTAACCTAATCACTAATCATTAATTGATTAGTGAATTAAAAAATAAATACAATATTTTTTTACATAAAATACAGTTTTACCAATGCACCAACTGGAGTTGAGGACGTCTCGATGTTCCCAGAACTAACAATGGTGCTCAACTCAAGAAATTGCTCATTTACTGATGAAATAAACTCTCCACTTGTCACCAGTACATTCTATCAGCAATTATATTCCTGATTTAGAAAATCGCCAAGTAAATGCTTGGATGCTACTCAAGACCTTTATAGTAGTAGTAGTAGTAGATGGAGTGGGGGGCTTGTTTCCAGCCCTTGATGTCACCTAGATCTGTAAGGTCTTTTGTAACTACCCACTGTGTGGTTAGGTCAATTGTCAGCTAGTAGCCCGGTACTTCTTACCAGACTAAGTAGGTCACTGACCTTCAAGTTGGGCAGATCGCTGGGTTCGAGAAAGGCTCGTCCCAGTAAACTGTGTCTTTTGGCGGCGAGCCCTGGACAGCGGCCAACAATGTGTATGCTGTCTTCAGGTTCCTCGCCACATATTCGGCAATCCTTGCTCTCAGTCAAGCCAAGGTTGAATAGATGAGCTCTAAGGGTCGTGTGTCCGGTGAGGAGACCGATAGTGGTTCTAAGGTTCTTCTTGCTCATGTCAAGTAGGGCCTTGGTTTTCTTCTGTAGTGGTTGCTCCATCATGGCTTTTGCCTGGCGACATCCCTGACTCTGTTTCCAGGAAGCCCGATGTTCCTGCTCCAAGCAGTCCCTGATGATTTTCTTACCTGTAGCGAAGGGGACCCCTACAGCTGGCTCCACTGGGCAATCCAGTGTGCCCAGTTTTGCCAGTCTATCGGCCTCTTCGTTTCCGGGTATGCCTTGGTGACCCGGTATCCACATTAGGGTGATTTTGTTGGATTTTCCCAATTTGTTGAGCTCCTGCATGCAGTCCCAGACCACAGAAGATTCTGTGGTGGCTTTAGCCAGAGCGTCCAGTGCTGCTCTGCTGTCAGAGCAGATGAGGATTTGTCTGTTTTTTACCTCAAGTCGACTTTGTAGTTTTATGCATTCCAATATGGCAAGTACCTCGGCTTGGAAAACCGTAGCGTATTGTCCAAGGGGGATGCTGATTCTGTGGTTGGTTTTGGGTCCGTACACGCCTGCCCCAAAACGTCCATTTGTTCCTGAGCCGTCGGTGAACCAGGCGTCTGCGTTGTGGCTTTGAAGCCACTGCGGATTTTTCCATTCTTCCCTGGTGGGGATTAGGATTTTATAGGATTTCTCTACCAAAATTTTTTTCCGTAGTCGATCCTGGGTCAGAGTGAATGGGCTTTTGTGGAGGAGGTTTAGCTCAGGATGATTGTGCCCTCCACGCTTCCACTCGCCCAAACACTTCAGTCTGTATGCTGTAAGTCTGGCGGAGTGGATGATGAGCTTGTCCAGAGGCGGGCAGCAGAGTGCCACCTCTAATCCCGCTGTTGGGGTGGTCTTCATGACGCCAGTTGCAGCCCTCAGGTAGTTACCTTGAAGGCTTTTAAGCATTTTTACTGTCTCAAGCTTTTTCACCCTGGACCACCAGACTATTGCAGCATAGGTTAGTCTAGGCAGCAGTACTGCCCTGTAGAGCCATAAGGCGACCCTGGGTTTGAACCCCCAGGTTTTTCCCATGACTCTTTTGCACGTCCACAACGAGGCATAGAAGGTTGAAGACCTTTATAAGTGATAAGGGAATATTTCCATATACAGTAGAGCCCCGATTATCGACGGAATAAGGTAGCAAGCACACCGGGAATAGTGAAAATCACAGATAACTGATAAAAATAAAAAGACAAAAATAGGGTTGTGCAGTATTGCATAAACCTTTGCTCTACAAATGAATTCCTAAATAACAGTAAATAAAATACAATACGAAAAATTTTTAGCTACGTCGCTTAAAAAAAAAAGAGTGACTCGTTTTTGCGTCTCGACAACACAAACTATTCAAAATCATTTTCCGCGGCACTCGCAGATAATTCGCACCGCGAATCATCCGCTCGCGGATAATCGGGGTTCTACCGTACTGAAATTGAGGCCAGAGCATAATTCCTTTGAAATTTCGAAGACAACACACTGAAAATAAATTTTGAAAACACACAAGTAACGACATTTTGGCGAAAGAAGTCTGAGAGTATCCATTATTATCCAGAGCAGTCTTAAAAATACTGATCCCATTTGCCACAACTTATTGGTGTGAAAGTGGATTTTTGACAATAGCAACAATGGCTCGATAGCGTTTCTTCGTGAACTAAAATTGGAAATTAGTTCGTCTGAACGAGACAGGGCGATACGCTAGAGCGGAATGTGAAATAAACGGTTGTCACTTTTTCGCATTAAAACTACCCACCAAAAATAAAGCATCTGGATCTAAGACCCCACGAAATGTGTTCAAATTTATTCAGACGAGTATAAATTCGACATGTAGTTTTTATCGATGATCTTTCCTTTCATATTCCGCTCTAACGTATTGCTCTATCTCGTTCGCTTGAACTAATTTCGGTTTTAGTTCACAAAGAAACGCAATCGAGCCCAATGAAAATAAAAGCAAAGAACCGAAAAAAAAAAATCATAAGCTAAATTGTTTTTTAACTAAACTTTTTTTGGGGTTATTTGCTAATTTCTAACCCGCTTTATGGGTAATAGCCTCAAAAAGGTTGGGAACCGCTGCATTAATGTCATCGGTAGATTCGTTATTTGTGTTATTATAATTTCAAACACCCGCAATGCTCTTAGTGTAGGAACTTAATTAAATACTTAGAAAATTCACACCTTTCATTGAGAAATCGTCGTGTTCTTACAAAAATGTACACATTGAAACTAGATGATTCAGTGTTGAAATCAAATTGTATAATAAATGTCATCCATTCGTTACTTCCTGCGTATCCCAGATACTTAACATCAAATGTCAAATCTCTTTCAGATAAATTATTCCTTAAAAGTAACTTATAAAAATAGTTTTTATTTTATTTTATAAGAGAAAATATCCGTTGGAGCTACCGTACTTTTCCTTTAATTTTTCACATTTCAAAAAGGTCTCAAAAATCCACAGGATCTTTCTTCACTCAAATTTCAACAGCTCTTTCCCCTTTTTGACTGACTTATACAAGTGAGTTTTTAATTAGTGACATCATTGTAGTGGGTTAATTAGTACAACAAACTATACTTGTAAATTAAAAAAAGTTTTTTTTTTATTTGAAAAAAATAGTATAACACTCATGAGCACGATGCGCTATCTAGCGGTAGGTAAAGTATCGCTAATATTGCTTATTAGATATATTTCACCTAGATAATAGATATATTTTACGCTAGATGGCGCAGAGCGCTCCACGCTACTCAAACTTTTCTTTAGTAGATAAGATAAAAAGCTGCCCCTCTTCAAGAAACTTACAAAAAAAAAACAATTATTTTCCCATTTTTTTCAAATTAAAAGTTGTATACTTTGTCGTACTGATTCACCTACTACAAGAATGTCACTAATTAAAAACAAGCTGTATATTTCTTTTGTTTGATATTAATTGCGTCATCTATATAAAACTTTTCAATCTATGAATAATATGTACGTTCGATATATTTTGAAAGGATAATTTTTCTTCCTTAAATTTGGGCATTCCTGAATATTTTTTAAACTTATACCTTGTTTGTCCTACGTTATGTGATATATTCTTTATATAGCGATTAAAATCATAAATTATACGTTTATTTTTCGTTTGGTGCTCCTGAATTTTTTGAGAAAATTGTAAAAACTAGTTTTAAGAATTAAGTACTAATAAGTGTTTTGTAATTACGCTATTGTCTATAGGTTAGAATTCTAGATAAGTAATAAACTATAGCGTAAAAGAATGTTATAAAATTCATTTCTAGAATGTATTTTATAAACATAGTTTATAAAAAAATATGAGTACAAGCCTAGACACTACCCAAACTAGCTATGTTGAATTTTATAAAAATGTAAACTACCATTCAATTTTCCTCAAGGTCGTCTCATCTGTAAAAATATTTTTTTCTGATTATTTACTTAAAACATTGTACAAACTAGAAAAATGCCAATTCAAAAGCCGATATTTTGATAAGAGATAACTGTATGTGTCAATCTCATAGCATACTAGAATAGACCAAGCGACTAGCCTGAGAAATCGATAGAGGAATAGAAGGAGAAAGCTGCATATGCCCCCCCCCCCCTCTATCCTTGTTTAGTATCGCATGCGCGGGACGCTTGTAAATATATACCGAGTGCAACGCTTCAACGTCTTAATATGTGATGATAAACGCGCATGCGCGACTAGACAAGGATAGAGGGGGGTACCATATATGCAGCTATCTCTTTCTATTCCGCTATCGCATTCACTCATAATTCACCTTCATACTCCCGTGGTCTATTCTAGTATGACTAATGGTCAATCTTCACTTCTTACATTACACATTTCCAAAGTTATTCATCATTGTAATATTTTGGCTATGTGCAATGTGATGTTCTCATAAACGTACTTTGATTAATATATATATTTTAAATATGCTGTAAATAGATCGCTATTTTTTTGTACCGGCTCTTTTTATTTTTGCATTATGCGCCTATTTTCATTTATTAATTTTGGCAGGTCTGCCGCGTGAAACTAATGACGAAGCGAATTAAAGAATTGTGAAATAAACAACCATGACATGTTGTTTCAATTAATCCTTCATCATCAACTAGAGCTGTCGACTACAACGGGTGAACCAGTCACCTCAGGAAGTTTTAACGAAATTTGATCGTTCTGACTCCCTTGAGGTGAGCGCAGAAGACTTAGAACAAAACAGTCCACCGTCAAGCTCTGCCACATGCCCGTAAGAGGCCATCGCCTTAACCGCGAGATAGCCAGGTATGTTACCCAGCGGGCCGACACTCGCGCCCTGTTGCAACCAGATTGCTCCGGTCTCCCAACTGGTTACGAGTTCGAGGTCGCTTGTGCGGTCCTCTACCTTACATAGCGGTGAAACGGTGTCTACCGAATCTATCACAGATCACGGCATCCTTTGCCCGGCTGCTCACCCGGAATCGGGTAGCCGATGGTCGTTCCTCGAGCAGTCGCCGTAAGGTGAACATCTATACGAGACAGTACTGTTTCCAGACTCACCCGACTGTTAGTCAGAATGCACAATCGATTGGCTGACGCCGAACGGTTCGCAAGCCGTTTAGAAGCGCCAGAAGATTGACTCCTGGGGAAACTAGCCCACAGGCCAGAGTCCTGCCTGGGCTCGCACTTCATGCGTGGAGGCCACCGGATGGGTGTTGACCCGTGAGTGTGACCGACCCTGAACAAATGGATCATCGTGGCCAACTTTTTTTTTTTCTTTAGTAAATTTTAGTAATGCCATGATTATTCGGTACTATTAGGTAGTCGGCCTATTTGGCTACTTTTTTTAATATTCAATATTCGGCCGAATACCGAATACCTTGAAAAATAACACACTCCAAAATTTATTTATTTTAATCACAAATTATATTATTGCATCAATACTTAAAATCTATTAGTGGTAGGTAGTGAAAATGATTAAATCACAGATTTATAAAATTTCACAGCACACTATGTTTGTACAGAGTGGGGCAGAATGTAGTCCCTAGTTCCAAAAATTAACTGGAGGGGATGCAAAGTAGGTATAGGGATGGGACAAGTGCCGTTAGGACGGGGTAACAAAGCCATTTTCAGTAGTCACCATGCGGTGGACCGGTGAGCAACAGAGCTTCGTTGTGGACTTTTATAAAAACGGGGTCAAGCAACAAACTGCATTTTCACCTTAGCGGTACAGTAAACAGGGAAAATTTTCATTACTGGGCAACTGCAAACTCTCGTTACTGCACCGAAGACCGCTTCACAGCCCGAAAGTATCAGTTTAGTGCGATGCGTCCTCGGGAGGCATAATTAGGCCTTCTTTTTTTTTTGAAGAAAGCTCATTTGTGACCGACTTCATTGCGCTATTGTGAGATGCTAGAGAACTTTTTAAGCCCCAAAATGGAAGTGACAGGAAATATGACACAGGAAGTATTATGGTTTTAACAGGATGGAGTCTCGGCCCATACTGCATGTCGTTCACAAGAAGTTTTGCGAGAAATGTTTCCCGGCCGCCTGATCTCCTTACGAGGGGATGTTCCATGGCCCCCTTGCTGCTCGGATTTGACCCCCTATGACTTTTTTTTACAAGGCTACCTCAAAGCTTTACAAAGTTCGTAAGGAGGCAAGTGAAGATGTTTTCCCCGGAATTCCACAAGATCTGGCAAGAGGGGGTGAAAATTTTGTTGAACGGCTCAATATGTGCATCACCCGCCAAGATACGCCATAAATCGGAAAATATTGAACTCGGATAAATCGGAACTCCTCTAAAATTCCCTTCACTTGCGAAAGAGGACTGGGAATTTCATAATAATAATTTAACTTCTATTCTTGACCACTCTGTGAACCGTAATGCCCCTGCCAGCCAGCTGTCGTCCTTCCAGGTGGCCGTCCATGAATACTTCTCGGGTGTTTACCCAAAATCTACCCATGTCGACCCGGTTCACAGAGAAAACGCATTTAAGGCAAAGCTCCGTAGGCAAAAGCGGCTACTTCGTCGCCAGTTACGTGAAGCCAAGAAAGCCGGGGATAAAGCCCTCTGCCACAACTTCTCTCGCGCGTACCGCTCTATACTAAAACTCATACAGAGCGTAGCAACGCAAAACGACAAGCGCAAGGCAGCATTTCTCAAATCCAAAGAGGAAGCCCGGTTCGACAAAAACCGTTTTAACTACAGCAAAACGGTTTTGTCTGCCGCCAAGGGAAAAATCCAAATCCCGGAAGAAATGGCCACGGAATACTTTTCGACCACGTATGAGGACCCAATGCGGCTCCATAATTACAGCCCTCCGCCGGGCATTACACCTCCGCCCCTGCCTACGGTAGCTTTTGCTTCTCAACCTCCATCTCTAGATGAGATTCTTAATCAAGTAAAGAGGAAGCCGTCGGGCTCTACTCCGGGTCCCGATGGTATTCCCTATTTAGTATACAAAAAATGCCCCTGCCTTCTGCAATATTTAGGATCCATCTTCCGAAATATATGGAATAGCGGTGTAGTCCCACAGAATTTTGGCCGAGCGACAGTCATCTTAATTCCGAAGGTCCCAGTTTGCACCGGACCAAAGGACGCTCGGCCCATTGCTCTCACAGACACTGTGGCCAAAATCTTTTTTAGCATAGTCCACACGTGGATGAGCGAATTCATGCACCGGAATGAGTACCTTGGAGTATCAGTTCAAAAAGGCTTCATGCGTGGCGTCTCGGGCTGCCTCGAGCACAATTCTCTCCTGGCTGCTGCCATCAAGGATGCGAGACAGCACGAACGCCAAATCAATGTATGCTGGCTCGACCTAGAGAATGCCTTTGGGTCAGTCCGACAGTCTCCTCCACTTTGCACTCCGCTGGTACAACTTCCCACCAGTCGTGCGTGACATTGTAGCCTCCTACTACAACTGTCTAACTTTCCATGTTAAAACGCAAGAATGGACTACCCGCTCTATACCATATTCTATTGGACTATTTCAGGGCTGTTGCCTCTCCCCGACGATTTTTAATATAGTTTTTAATATACTGCTGGAAAGCCTGACCCAGTTTGACAGGAAGTGGGGCTACCGTTTTAAAACAGACGGCCAATACACCTCGTCGTGCCTCGCTTTTGCCGACGACCTAACTTTCATCACCAGAAGCCCCAAGCAGCTTTCCCTGCTATTACAGAAAGTGGAGCTTTTCTGCGACTGGTCAGGCTGTATAAAAGTGAAGCCCTCCAAATGTTTTTGCCTTGGACTCGCCCGCATGGGCACAAAATTTACATCCTATGACCCCAAATTGGTCTATAAGGGCTCTAATATCTCCCTTATAGACCCAAACAATCATTTTAAATTCCTCGGCAGAAAAATCACCCATCAGGGAAAAGACGTCTCGGGCGATCATGTTATAGAGCATTTCAAAAGTTGCCTGGCGAAAATAGATGCCTTGCTAATTTCTGGCCCTCGTAAGGCCTGGATCTATGACAACTATCTAACGTCACATTTGTCATGGCCCTTTCTTATTTACGATTTTACCAAAACCCAACTGTCCTGTCTAGATGCGCTGGTGACAGCTAGTTTAAAATCCTGGCTGTCCTTAGCCAAACCAGCTGACCCCTCGACTCTCTTCAGGTCCAAACAAAATTTTGGGCTAGCGCTTAAACTGCCCTCTCTGCTCTACGCCAACTCCAGAATAACCAAAAGTTCGATTCTGTGCAATTCCAAAGATCCGGCAATATCGAAGCACGTAATAAGTGGCCGTAGTGATTCAAATGATCTACAAGCCCGCGTAGACTTCCACAAAAAGTTCCTTACTGGAATCAGCCAGAATGGCACCGGTCTGGGGTATGGCAGTACAACCACGAGCGATGTGGACTTGAAGAAGTCTCTTTTGCGGGGAGATTACGACAGCAAGAGTATGGCTCATGCTATTGGCCTTCAATGCCAGAATGATTGGACAACACTTGGAGACTTTTGCATTCCGCCTCCAATGCACTGGAAGGTAATGCTCTATGACTGGACGCCAGAGATGCTGAAATTTTATTTGAATGCCTTTCAGCATACACTTCCAGACCCCAGTAACCTCGCTCGTTGGAGCTTTGCCGAGGATAGTTCTTGTCCCCTCTGTAGCTGTTATGTTGATTAGTAATAAGTGAATAAACACAATAAATTAAAAAAAAAAAATTAAAATAATTAAAATACCCCTTGCACATCTAGACACATTCTAGCTGGCTGCAAGGTGGCCTTAGATCAAGGACGGTACACTTACCGCCATGACAAAGTTCTCGCTGTTATTCGCGAGGTAATTAGTCTCTCAGTGGCTCGTGCCAACAAGGGTTTGACAGTATCCTCCAAACCCCCAATACAGTTTGTGCGGGATGGCTCTAAAGGCAAAAAACATTTAACTACAAAACCTTTCTCAATAATCGAGAAAGCTACAGATTGGATTCTGGAGGTTGATTCGGTCTCTAAGCAGTATAAATTCCCTGAAAGTCTCGGATGCACAGCCCTCCGTCCAGATATAACTCTTTACTCTGTATCTCGGAAGGTGGCTCTTATTGTAGAATTAACTGTTCCATGGGAATCAAATATCCCAAAAGACCACGAGTACAAATTAAATAAATACCATGATCTTGCAAATGCCGTAACCCGGAACGGCTTCACTGTTCACCTTCACGCGGTGGAAGTTGGCGCTCGTGGCCTGCCAGCTAAATCTCTATTTCACCTCTTTAAAGATCTTGGCCTTTCCAGAAAAATAATCAACTCTTTCTTAGAAAAATTATCTAAAACTGCGATTTGCGCATCTCAAATTCTATGGCTTCGAAGGGGGGAGTGAATGGGTGGTAAGGTGAACGCTCACATGTGGCAAGACAGCTGTCCTAAACCTACCACAGCCGGTTCGTAAGTCCGGAATCCACTGCTCACCCCCCAGAAGTGTAAAAAAAATAGTATTATGATGGGCCCGACTCCGGTCGGTGAATTCCATGGCAGCTCCGTTTGTTTTTATTTATTTATTATATATTTTCCTATTTAGTATGCCACTGAGAAATTTGGCATTCCTAGAAATTTCGGAGCTGGAGTTTGTACCTGTTCTTTCTATACTCTGGCTATGTCTGCATACGGACAGACATATAAATCCCTTCATGCATGTTGTAACATGACATATTTCCCTCACTCTACTCCAGCAGCAAAATATCATGCATGCATTAAATAAATGGCTGATAATTCGTTCCCAGCTGGCGGAATATCTCGTTTGCAAAAAAAACTTTTCCATAGCTAGGACGCGACAAACTATGTACTTATTACCTCACTGCCCATACTCGATTGTCTTAAAGTAAAATCAAGTAGGTGACATTCTTTTCTAAAAACTTTTACTTACGAATAATATGGGCATTCTGCCGTAATGCATTTTCCGAAAAAAGATCTCATCAAGTTAATGTTAGTATTATTTACATCATGGCTCTTCAACCCGCGGCCCGCGGTGACGTTCTTGACGTCCTACTCACACCCGCACCTGCCTGCAGTTTTACTACTACGGCGGGTTGCGACGGACACACTCGTTTCGTTCGCTCGTTCAGTGCGATAATGAGAGTTAAATAGAAAACAACTTGCAACTTGCAACCTTGAGACCAGTTTGAGAATTGCAACGACCACTATAGGGGCAGATATTGATAAAATAGTTAACTCTTGGAGAAAATGGGTATTTTCATGGATGCATCTGTCTCTTTTGCAGGATTTTCGGCGACATCGACTTAAAGTACTATAACTACGAAACTACTACACCAATCATAAAAAGAACAACTGCACAATGATTGCATTGAAATTTCGAATATAGAATATTGAAATATCATTTTGTAAAACAATTAGATAATTATGAATAAATATGAGAACGTCAAAGAAGTGAAAAAAATGCGCGACCAGATTTGGTCGACTCGTACTCAACGGATAATTGTTTCGCGACCAGATTTGGTTGACTCATACTCAACGGGTTAAGACTATAAACAATGTCAAACATATCATTGATTGAATTTTATTAAAATATTTTTTTGTTGGTAAAATTGTATAATAAATAAGTTCAACGATTATTTTTCTTCAATTACTTAAGTTTATATTGGAAAATCTTGTTTGTGTTGCGGCCCGCCGAACCAAAATCAAAGTATTGTCGGCTCTTGATCTCAAAAAGGTTGAAGACCCCTGATTTACATGATCAGTGGTTAGTATCTCCACCATTATATAAGAAAGAACCAGTCGATCTGTCCAGATCGAAGATTTAAGTCGAAGTTCCTACCTAACATAGAGTAGTCTGATCAAAAGTGGATCAGAAGTACATACTGAATCAGTTTCTTTTTTTTATTTATTTATGAAATCCGGTTAGTAGGAATATACACTCTTGGTATAGTCAAATTGATTTTACATGACTGTGATATAATATTTCATGCATGGACAGACTATTTTTTAAATAAAATTAAATATTTAGTTTTTTTTTCAGTGTAATTTTTTTTCAAAATAATTGAGACTGCTAAGATACCTAAGAAGGTATAAATGAAAAATACATACAGTCAAAATATAAAAACGAATAGTCAGTTATAAAATAGCCAAATTATAAATACAAAATTAAAACAATAAAAATGGCGCATTAGAAATGGTCAAGACAAATTTTAATTAAATAATATCTCCGATTATCAAAATGATTGGATTTAGTCAATAGTTTAAAAAATGTAAGAAAAATAATCATGAAATATTAGAAAAGTTAATACTTAAGTTAATCTTTGTAAAGTAACCGATAGGTCCCGGCCGGGTGGCATAGTTAGCCCGGTGAACGGTGGCACAGCTAATTAAGACATGACGCGGTGGCATAGTGGTTAGGTTGAAGGAAGGTGTTGAACTCAGCTTTCAATGGCTTCACCGAACATATCCGAGCCCATTGGCAATAAAGGAGGGTGTCGGACGAGGTGGGACTAGTGAGCGGCCGCTCTGCAGTTCTCCAGCGCGCGTGACGTTTCGGCTCGCTACAAGCCCTCCTCAGCTAGTCTGCGATGACTAGGACGCGGAGAGCCACCAGTCCCGCCCTCGGCCTCCCTCTCTCTACCTCCATATTCTGTAGGATGCCTCCAGTGCCGCTTTCGAGGCTCTCTCCATGTATGAGCTCAGCGCCGCTCTTGGCAGGCCTAAATTCTTGAAGAGGCTGTAGAGTGACTTCGCCGGTAGTCCTCTTGCTCCCACTTCCACGGCGAAGAGATCAGTCTTAAATCCGTTTCTCACTATCCGGTCTACTAAATTGCAGTACTTGTTTACTTTGAAGTTGTGGTGCTTTCCCATGGGACTGTAAGTTCGACAAGTACAACATGCTTTGTCGCCATGTAAGGTACAATATTACATTGTAAGGTTCCGTATTCGATTCACAGCTGGGTCACCATTTTCCGTTAGGATAAAATTAACGGAACTGCATTTCAATTATGTCGATCGAATGGAATAACAAGGCACACACACACACACACACACGTGACATGAACTTGGTCAATATTATATTTAAAAGTTAAGCAAAAAAATGGCTTGACCTGAGCATGACCTGATTCTTCACCCAGGATCAGCTCCCGACGAGGCTACTCGTCAACAGTACAGCCACACAATTTTGTATACGCATTTAATTATGACAGCCCGTTCTAAGTTTCACCATGACATGGCTACTGCACCAGGGTTGGCTACCGATGAGGGGACTCCTCAAAGGTCAACGGCACAGAAAACAAAATTTTGTATACGCATTAAATTTTGATAGCACGTCCTAAGTTTCACCCCAATAGGGCTGCTGCATCCAGGGTTGGCTTCCAACAAGGGGACTCCTCAACTCAATGGTCAACAGCACAAACTCGAAGTTCTGTATAGCATTCAATTATGATGCCTGTTCTAAGTTCCACTATGACATGGTTGCTGCACGTAGGGTTGGATTTGGACAGAGCATTTTAATAAAATCTTGTTTTGATTTTTTTTTTGTAAACTATTAAGTTATTGTTAAAATATCTTAATATAGGTCAAAATTTATGTGCTCTTTATATGTACATTGTATAAAATAAAGTATGACTTCATTTATTTGTCATAATAAACTAATTGTTTATTCATACTTATTCATTTATTACAATAATATTTATTCCTTTTTTACAAAATATGTTTATTCATTTATTTGTAACATTTTTAAACTGAGTATGAGATTTGACCTGACTGTGTCGCAGTGTACAAAGATATTTTATTCTTGGGCGAATAGTCAATGGATAGAAGTTGTCGTTAGAAGAAGACGGATAGAAGTCGAAGCTCATCGATAGATAAGTCGTTTGCGTTTTGACATTTTTTATATTTGTCATTCCTTTT
This sequence comes from Micropterix aruncella, assembly GCA_944548615.1. Classification (NCBI taxonomy): domain Eukaryota; kingdom Metazoa; phylum Arthropoda; class Insecta; order Lepidoptera; family Micropterigidae; genus Micropterix; species Micropterix aruncella. The sequence continues at coordinate 32,418,824 of OX155951.1, forward strand.
CACACAGATGCGAGGTTGAAAATGGTAAATCAGGTGCTTTTTTACTCAACTGTGGGTATTCCAAAGAAATGTATATCCAGAACTTGTTGAAATACAGCTCCTTTTATTTTAATTGCAAAGTGCACTCATTTTTTAGTGCATAAAAAAAATATTCAGCCAAATTAAAATTAACCAAACTGCTTAAAGCAGTGTTTGTAAAAAAAACCTACACAACCTCCTTAGACTGTTTTCTCTCTTAGTTTAACTGTTGTTTTTGTAAAAACAATGGCGAAAACCACATTAATTTTAACTGATTTTTACTTTTGCAGCTGTACCTAGCTGTTTCAGTCGGAGTTTTGTATGTTTGCATAAGTAAAGATTTTGTAATATTTTCGATTTTTATTTTTAGATTACCTGCGACCCCCCAGGGGTCACGAGCCACGGGTTGAAAATCACTGGCTTAGAGAAATATTGAAGGGATCTATCACTCAGTCGAAATCTTTGACGCCAATATTAGGAAAGTATCTGACAGTTTTTCTTCCAGTACAACCAATGAGTAAGGTATCATAGAAATGATTGCAGCTTCGACGTTTCTCAAAGTAGTGTTTGGAAACATTAACAGGATGCCCTGATGGATATGTTGTTTCCGCAGGGTTAATTTATAAGTGAAACCTCTCATTTTGTCCGAAGACTTCATGCGACACACCTAAAGAGCACCTGCAGCACACTGGTTGAAGACCACTTCTTCTTCTTGAAGTGCCTTTCTATTACTGGAGGTTGGCCGTTGACTCTGAAAACTTTTTTCGGTCTTGCGCCATCCGGAAGAGCTGTTCCGCACTGGTGATCCCAGTCCATTCTCTGACATTGCACAGCCACGACTTTTACCTCTTTCCAGGATGCTGTTTACCCTCAATTTTGCCCATCAATACCAGTTGAAGCAGCTGATATCTGTCATGCCGCAACACGTGCCCCAGATATTCTATCATTGGCTTTTTGATGGTGTACAACAATTTTCGGGTCGTACCAGCATGCTGAAGCACTTTTCCATTGCTAACTTTATGGTAAACCACAATCTATTTACATATATGCCTTGTTATCTAATGTTTTGTATTTTTCTTGTAATAATATATGTTTGTTATAAAATTAAGTATATTGATGTGTAATACTTAATATTATTATGTAAGCTTTTATTTTACATGTTAACTTATTATATGAAATAAATAAATACAAACACACATAATGCTCATCCATCCATTTCTCGTCCATCATAAAATAATCTGAAAATTATCCTATATTAATAATAATAATTCTGGCTACTACTCCTGTTGGGATGGGGGAATTCGTTGATACTACTGTTGCATTTGTTGTTACTGTTAATGCCTTGAAAAATACATGCAGCCTGATAAGTGGCCGGCTGGTGCAGTCTTTAGCCCTATAACCCCTGGGTGGCCACGCACGCAGATCAGCATTTTTTGTATTTATTCCATTATCGGCTCTATTTCTCCCTCCACAGCGGTAAAAGCCTGTCATTAAAGCCTGCCATTGAATAAGCCACCGTTATTAGTATGCTTGCACACATCCTCTACAAACAAATTTTCAAGGGCTTTGAAAATTTTGCGTGGAATGACTGGCTTCCGAAAGGTTATGGACCATAGGACATGTGTCCCATAACTTCAAAAATCATTTTATACATTGTTGAATACGAATAATTTATAAACTATATTTTTTTCATGTTATTGAGACATCAGATTCTTAATATTAGCAAAATAATATAAATTATTGTTTAAAAATATACCATTTTTTTTATATATTGCAAATGACTGTTCTCTGGTGATTTTAAATAAATAAACAAAATATTTATGGCAATTTTTTCAATTTCATTTTTCTTCATTTAGTAGGTTTTTTAGTACGTTTGATTACTGAGTAAAATAATAAAATAATCGAATTTTGGAAAAAGTTGTAAATGCATCTTTATAGACCACAGGGACACTAATGTCCCATCAATTTATACAAAATCTGTTGAACCAATTTTTACAAAACGACATAGGTACATGGTATTTACATTGCTCTTGAACAGTTTTATGTATCAAAAATTTCATACTTTACCGCAAAGCTTGTGGTCCTAAAAGGGTAAGCAGTGGACGTTTCAGTAAGTCTCCTGACCAGTATCAGTCCGCGCTGCTAGCATGGTCGGCCAACTCGGCACAATGGGATGCATGTACACTATCAGAATGTTAACGGCCTCAAAACGAAGCTCTGCCGTCTCTCAGCCAACCTACAATCGATTGGAGCACAGATGTACGCACTGACCGAGACCTGGCCGGACGGTAGTGTCACGGATAGAGAATCATTCGACGGTCGGAATTTCTGCACTTACCGTCGATAAGTGCAGAACTGTGCACACTTAGAGATGTGAAAATTTCAATGAGTCCACTCTAACAACTGATGAAGCATTGTTGTTGTCATACTTGGAGGTTTATCGAAAAACCTGACCTAAAACTGGTTTACCGAGCAGGTATGATGATCGATACATGGAAGTTTTGGGATTGGACAATCAGTCGCTCAACCCCAGCATGTTGCTCTCTATGTGGAGCTTTTATACACGATCCCTTACACTTTCTTGTCTATACGTCCTACATATTTAGTGGTTTTCTGTGATCCTCGTTTTTTGATAAATAAATCTAGGCAAGCACTTTTACCATTTTCCTCTGTCCCGTAACTCTGGCAAGTCGCCACATCTACAATGGCTAGAATATGATGTAGATGCCTCTTAAGCCAAGCCTAGTAAGTGCGATCGGTGTCGGCCAGTAAGTCTTATAGTTGGGAAGGCAACCGTAGAAATAAAAAAAAACATTTTACATTTTATAGGTACCTGCATGTCAAATAAGCACAACCTTGCATCGTAAGCCCTAAAGCTCTATTGCAAGATATGATACTGCATTTTACGATTCAGCGTGGTCTCATTGATACGGACCCCCAAAATCATATCTAGATTAACAACGCATTCCCTTCCGCTCATAAGAGAGTAAAATGTGTAAGTGTTTTGTTTCGTTGCCTTTGTTCCGGAGGACACCTCATATTATAAAAAACAGCACAGTACCACTTCTTTGTATGACTGCTCTCTCTATAGGTATCGGGAACATCGCTCATCTGTATTAGTCCTCATTTGCATTAGTCCACGATGCGCGGTCGCGCTCGGTGTCCGTCGAAGGATAAACATTTTTCGTAATAAAATAGATATATCATTAGTTCAAATCGGGTTTACTTTTCGATCGTATATTAATGAAATCTTAATGGAGTTAATTTTAATAGGTATACTTATAAACGAAAGGGCGATCAGTAGGGTCTGCCCGGTGGCCCGCCGCGCATCATGCCGGGCGGAGGGCCGCGCATGGCGGGCGGCCCCCCGGGCGGCCCCCCGCGGCCCGGCGGCGGCGCCCCGCGGCCCGGCGGCGGCCCGCGGCCCGGCGCCATGTGCGAAGGCGCCGGCCCGCCCACGCCGCGCACGGGCCCCGCCAGCCCCTGCGGCGCGCCGGCCGCCGGCGCCCCGCGGCCGGCCGCGCGCCCGGCGCCGGGCCCGGGCGGCGCGCCGGGCAGCGGCACGCGCGGCAGGCCCTCCTCGGGCGGCGGCGGGCCCTCCACCGTCAGCGACACGATGTTCTCCCCGCGCAGCAGCACGAACCCGAGAGTCCGCTTCTCGTCGCGCTCGGCGCTCTTGTTGTTCTTCGACTTGATCTTGCGGAACTCCTCGCAGTCGCCGAGGATCAGGTTCATGTGCTTGTCGAACGCCTTGAACGTGCCGACGAACGTGCGCGAGTCCTGTAGGATTATTCGCACCCTGTAGTTGATGTGCAGGAGCATCTTGTTGTTCTTGCCGATCGTCTGAAACGGAACAAAACGCGTCAGAATAGCTGCGTCTCACCCTTTTGAAGATCGCTCAAATACGCGACTCTCACCATTTTGAATGAAACCGGCGAAAGGTTTTTCTTCTAAAAGGAAACGAAGCCGAAAAATCCGGAAAACAGAACGAAACTGACAGCAACCGGCGCGGCGACGCGTCTCGAAAGGCACAGTGAATGAAACAACGAGATCGACAACTCGAACTAACGGCTAATAAAAAGATAGACAACAAAGTCGCGTGACCGAAATTTGATGCCGACGCTTTGTGACAGAAGTTGGAACTATTGTCGACAAACGGTGCAAAAATGTCGTTTTCGCTTGATTCTGTTTTGGTATTTTAGCAATTCTTCGCTTGTTTATGATTTGCGTGTGTTTCTTGAATCGCAATAACCCTTGGAAAACACAAAATTAACATGAACGAGGTTTCCAGCAAGCAACCATGTTGACAATTTTAGATTTCTACTTAAAAGAAAGGCGAATTATAGTCGAAAGTATATACCGTCTCAGGCAATATATAAACTGGCAGTGATTGACTCATTTCAACAGAAAAATTGCAATGACTTGTACATATTTTGCTTTTTAGCAATGCCTACTCTTATATTCGTTTTAATTGTATATATTTAAACATTTCTTAACAGACTATTTGGTAAATAAAATATTTTTTCACACCCATCCCGGAATTATAATTGTGTATTTATTTCAGATCCAACAACAATCTGACGTCGTGTACTGTAAATACTAGATTCTATTTTTGATTGCCGTTGGGATTTTTTGGCCTTTTAAACATTTAAAAAAACTTTATAGTTAGTCATATTTTTAATATAATATCGGATTGAAAAATAATTTATATATAATATTATCAAGCTCGGTTGACGAAATCCTTTATTGAAAATGGACACGTGTGGGAAATGTGAAGAATTCTACAAGACAGCCGAAACATTTTGTGTCTGTTTTGTGCTATTCTCGGCCTTTCGATGAAGATTTCACCTAAACAAACTGGTTTCCACTCAACTTTTCCGCTACAAAAAATTACATTTTCGGTAAACAACCGCTGTATTGTTTATTAAGATTAATTAAAATACGCGTGCAAGCACATGCATAAAATGTTGATCGTAGCGTAGCGTGCGTTATGACGCAGTGCAGGAATTTTTGCCCGCACGAATGTTGCAGCGGACACACTGGCTGTCGGATTGATTACCACGATGTTGCGCGTATTATATTGCATGTACATAGCATTCTACACAGCATGTAATTAATAAAAAAATAAACGTGATTCAATTGTTGTTTGTTGTTATGACTACAACAACAGTTTAAAAATATTCCGGTTGGGTAGCTGTTGCTATTAGTGCACTGTACCTATATTGGCATAATTTCCTTGCAAAATAAAGAACTGTTTTTTTTCTGTGTTACTTCAAATAAAATGTAATGAAGGAAATGTCGCCCATGTTTTTTGTTTAATTCCCGGTCTAGAAATTTTCACAAGGAAATCTTTTAATCTGTGACTGCATTTGAGGTTAGAATAATGTTTCCCTAATGAATAATTTGTAATATATTCGTAGTCCTTTTTACATAGTTTCATATTTGCTGTATTCATATTTGCATAGTTTCGTATTTGCTGTAAATATTAAAAAAATATAATTTCAGATAGTTTTATTTTTAGTGGGATAACAAAATTTTCTCTATGAAACTTGTTTGTGTTTGATCGTCATGGCGGCCATTTTTGTTTGTTGAAATTCGGTCGATTTTGTTTTTTGTGGGTGTGTTGTGCAACGCAATTCGACGTGAATTATATCTTTTTCAGTTCGTTCGGTGAACGGTTGTTTCCATTGTGCGTTTCTAAATGGACATAATGCGGGGAGTGGACTGTTAGTCGCCGTTTAAAACTTCGAACTCTCCCAGTCGACTCGCCCTTGGAACAAAGCGATCGTTTTATTTATAACTTTGTTTTTCCACCCGCGACTGTGGTTTCAGTCGTTCGAGGGCAAGACTATTGTGATGTTTCCTTTTCGCCCTGAGGAACAAAACCAAAAGATTAACCTGTTTCCCAGCGCGAGTCTCCTTCACTCGAAAAGAAAAGGAATATTTATATACCCCACGACCATGTTCAGGAACTATTTCGAGACACCGATAAGAAGTGTCTTGACGCCGAGAAGCCTTCGTTGGTGAATCGTCTTTTAATCGTGCTGTGATAAAAATATTTTTTTGCAACAATGAAGCTGTTGGAAAGTACCCGGTTCGAGGCGATCAACAGCGCCCTGTCGATACAGACGGGCGGAAGTGCAATATCCGGACGGATCGAGAGTTACAGCTGCAAGATGGCCGGGGGGGACAAGGCCTTCTATAAACGCTTCACCGCCGAGGGCGGGACGGCCAATGATCTGCAGGCGCTCTCCCCCCCGCAGAACGCACTCGGGATGTCACCCGGCTGTAGCAATTACAGGTTTGAAAAATTCATTGAAAATCTGTCTTGTTGATGCCAGCGCCTCTGGAGGAGACAAATAAACCAAGTTATGAAATGTGGCACCAATGGGGATGACAATTAGGAAGTGAGCGGCGCCTCTCTTTGCAGGCATTGAGTATAAAACAATGCCGTTCGGTTCGAAACTGCCGCAGTGCTGCCAGATGAATGGCAAAATTATACAGTGGAACCTTTCATACAGTGGAACCTCTCATAATGTGGAACTCTCGTAATGAGTAATTTGCATAATTCCTCATAACGAGTGGTTCGCACTTCTCATAATGAGTATGGGAAAAATTGTTTCGCTTAACGAGTAAGAGTCTGGAACGAATTATGCTCGTTATGAGAAGTTCCCCTGTACTATGAAAAACTGCAAAAATATGTATCTTCTTTAGTTAAAATATCTAACACATTGTTAAAATACATAATAATATATCTTAATTAATGATTCTATGAAAAGATAGGAAACTGCATTTGGGGCATTCCATCGTCACGGGTAGGACATGTACCTAGTAAATTGTCTCTTAGAAGAGTTAACCCTTAACTACACTCGCGGTTTTGGCACACATATGTTCACTAGTGGGGTTGTTTTGTACCCCTTTTCTTTTTTAGGAAAATTTTAATATAAATGAGAAATTATATATATTTCTTATTTTAGCATAGGAATAAAGCGCCATTCGAGAATCGAATGTCTAATATTATTCCAACTGGTAAGACATAACAAACCTTATATAAAATTTTAACAAATACAACCGGAAATACTACCTTTTTCAAATAAAGTAAGTTAACCCCTCACGTTGCGAGGTAAAAAGTCACCTATCACTTTTGCGCGCGACATATTCGCGCAAAAAATCGACGCGAGTCAACGGCCTTGAGAAAAACGATCATAACTTATAAACCACTAATCGGATTAAAAAAAGATAAAGAGAAAAATGATCGCATTGAAATTTGACATATAAAACATTATAACCTTATCTCGTAAAACAATTAGGATAATAATGAATAAATATTACAAAATTGGCAAACTGAAAAAACTCGCCTATAAAATCATTTCGATTTTTTTGTAAATACAGTTTTTGTAAATATCAAAAATTGTAAATACAGTTATGTTCTCTATTAAATGCTTTACCAAAACGATATTTTTTTTTACTTATTTGCATACAAAAATACGGAAAAAATATTTATTTATTCAGCCAAGAAAAATTGTATGTATTCTCGTAAAAAAAAATTTTTTTAATTTTTAATTTGTGACTACTTATGGTATTTTTTTATATGAAATTCTTTCAAAATAACTTTATTACTACATCACTTCTTCTTAGAAATCACACCAGAACTTTGAGCTTTGTCTGATATTATAGAAAAATCTAAAGTTTTGAGAGTTTCCGCGTCTGAACCTAATAATAAACTTTGAATGCCCATAATATAAAATTCGTTAGATTTTTTCAATTATATTGTCTTATCATAGACTTATTATATGTCTAATAACTAATTACTATACTCCAAAGAGTCACATTTCATCGAAAAACTATGGAAAATCGCACTTTTTTCTCATAGTAATTATCAAAACAAGTTTCATTTTCGCGAGCAATATTAGAACACAATATATAATGTTCAAAATACGCCTAATTATGTGATAACTTAGGATGTAAATGAAGCAATACCTATTTTATTAGTAAATTAAAGCGACATTACGTCATGTTTCGCGATATAACGGGATATTTCAAAAACATTACAAAATAAACACGGGCATTTTTTTCGCGAGCCTTGGTTTGTTGACAAAGTGTTTTCTTCGAAAATTCGTGAAAAACTGCAAATGGATTGTCGAAATTATATAATCCTACTGGCTAATCTACTTAAAAAGGGAAATACTCACTTTTATCCGGTATAAACTGCACTTATATCCAGAAAACACTTCACAACACAATCACTTCGGCGAACATCGCGCGCGCCGCCGCCATGGCCGATCTGCGACTGTCGTCAGAAATGAGGTCACCGATTTTGTAAGGGATGTAGTAATTCATATTTCTAACATCGCATGCGGCAATCGAGCAATTTCATAGTGTTGCATATTTGGCTATATTATGGCATCATTCGATAGAATATACAATCGCATTTCGAAATTTAAACGACATTTTCTTGAGCGGCGAGCGCGATATCCCGTATGGGATAGTTTGGATTTCAGCCGGCCGCCATACATATCCCGCAAGGGATGTTAAGTGCCGAGCGGGTTAAGCTAAGAAAATATGTACTTTCACACAACCTTTAATCATGTATAAATGTTTTTGCACTAGAAATAATAGTCGTTTCATAAAATGAATGATAAAATTAAGCCTAATTTTAGAAACACATTAGAGAAGTGTCGCCAGAGGGCGACACTGAGATTACATAGACGCGCAACACCGACACCCGCGCGACTACAGAATTAGAATGTGAAATAGATCTCGTGGGGTACGTTTGTACCCCGCGAGTGTAGTCAAGGGTTAATATCAATATTAATTAAATGTGAAGGCTGCACTTTTACATATTAAGCGTACTTAGAAAGTGCTGTACATTAGTACATCATCCCCAAGGACACTAATTTTAGAAACACATTAGAGAAGTGTCGCCAGAGGGCGACACTGAGATTACATAGACGCGCAACACCGACACCCGCGCAACTACAGAATTAGAATGTGAAATAGATCTCGCGGGGTACGTTTGTACCCCGCGAGTGTAGTCAAGGGTTAAAATTTAACACATTTTTACCTTAAAATGAAGCTCATATTATTTTCTTGGAGATGTTCAGGACCCTTGAGTGCTTAGCTTTTCTTTTGCCCTATTTTTGCTGTATGGCAACATTTTCCCCTTCCTGCCGCGCTCGGCGTTGGCGGGAGGGGCGGGGTGATGCCCCCCCCACTGCGAGCTGAGCGCGTCCGATCTCCCATAGCGTCCGATTACCGGGTAGGCCTCCGGGTTTAAACACCACGGGTTTAACTGCCCTACCTTTGGGTTTGTTTCAACAATCGTTTGTTTTTTTTAAAAATTACTTTTCTTAATAACAATACAGTAGAACTTCAATTTACCCGAATCAATTGGGACCGAACCCCATTCGGATAATCCAAAATTCGGATAATTGTTTTTTTTTTTTCGAAAAAAGGGTCTATTTCAATTAATTACTGAAAATTCGAGACAAATATACAATAATTATCCTCTCCTTTCACAATATAAAACAAACAAACAAAAATTGCAGCGCTGAAAGGTTAATACATCTTTTTAGTTGTTATCCTTGAAGTAATGGTGTAGATGTATTTTTCTATTGCTAAGTGACAAATCACACCTATTGCCAAGCATCACTCTATTAGCATCAACTTTATCTTGAGACAGGTGCATAATATTGCTGTTCTTGACATTATTTCTAGCTGCTGACACAATCTCCAGCATTATCAATTTCAACCTTCCGCTGCTTGACTTGGCTCCACACAGCCCTTTTGACAATACTCCATCCACAGCTTCTTTGCCATGGAAAGTGACAAAAAAAAAAACACTATCCCTGAACGTCAAAGCCCTTTGTGTATAAAGGATAAAGTCTCTCCAGTCAAATATTAATTATACTCGCCTACCCTGCCCTATCATTTTTCCCTTTGTTCCTTGGATATATTGATGCATTTATATATTTTTAAAAATATTTGTTAACCCCTCAGGCCCCGATTGGCCGATATCGGCCACAAAACGATTCAGCGTGACTGCCCCGTTTTAATTTTATTTTAATTTAATTTGTTTTATTTTATTATGTTTCATTATGTTAATATGTTTCATTTTAATTATGGGTACAGTGGTTTGGCAGTAATTAATGTTTTGGTGAGACAGTGTCGTAATTCAATTTTATTACTAATTTTTACTAAATTTTTTTGGGACAGCAACTTGTCAATCGGCTGAGGGGCCGAGGCCTGAAGGGTTAAGTAGTCATGTATTGTGTTTGTTAACTACCTATCATATATGTTAATATGAATTATCTTGCCACCACACTTTAATGGTTAGCTGTAAAATATTCCGATGACGCTATAAGTCCGCCATTTGTAAAGTATTCATTGTACAATAAAGATTTATAACAACAATAACGGGAAATTAGTATCCCTAGATCGCAACTAGATCAGTCGGTTTTATTATGACAGAAGCAAAAGACAAAAGATAATGTGTTCTGACAAAAGATAATGTGATAATGTTAAGCCCCGGTCACCTGTGGAGTGAATGACTGCCAAAAGAACAGAGACGGGTGAACCATGGGATGTAGTGGATTGGTATTATTCGATTAACAAAGAGCTGTCTTGAATTGTAGTGCCAATTATCCGAACGCCACACGCAAAATAGGCACACTGGATGTCGACTTGCGGAGGAACGCCCAGTATAACTAACTAACTATCCGAACGCCACTAAGTGATGAGCATTGTAACATCCAGCAACTTAAAAACCTACAAATGACAATTTTACCATGAATTGAAAAATCAGAGAATAATGAATATCAAGGTTGCGGGGACAGTCTTGGAACGTCTGTATAAAGAAGTGCAGTGATGTGACCTCTTAAGAGGCCGCTAAAGTGATGCTTCTTCATAATTACCCTTATTTACTAAATTACGCTCGAATATTAAAAGGCTATGTCTTGAAGTACTTAGTATTATATCATAGTATCGTACAAGGTGCACATTGAGTCGTTTTTGAAAAAAATGTTTAATACGAAAATTATTACGCCGCTCCAGATAAATGATGGGATTTTTCTTCAAATCTTAAAATCATAATACCTGCTGTGTTAAACGCATTTTCAAAAATCTATTCAATCAACACCATGTTTAATTATGTTAAGTTTTAAGACCCTGCTGTTTTTTTATCCAAGAGTAGTTTGCATTGGTGTTTTGTCTGAAGAGTACCCCTTTACAAACCCCGTAAAACATGGTATTTGACTTAAAATATGTCCCTAATTGAAAATTAGTACATAATTGAAATCTAGCAGTTTGTATTGTATAGCAGGAAAAGCAGTTTCTCTACATTTTCTCTACAAATGCTACCAGCCGAACTAAAAAGTCACTCGCAAGTAGTATGTAATTTCAGTTCGGCTTTAAATCTAACTGAAAAGTATTTATTTCGGCGCCAAAACGGAAATTTCAGTCAGCATCTACTGCAGCTGCATAGATAATAAAATTTAATTTATCCGACATCATTGAATTGTCTGCCACAACTTGTTAATGAAAATTCACCCCATATATCAACGATGATATACAATCTTCATTTTTATATGTGGGTGAACTACGAGGTTGTTGGTTCCTCAATAGATACCTTTGGGGATGTTGTAGAAGAGATTCATTGCCATCTATACGACCATATTTAGCTCTATGCAAAAATCAATTTTAACTTTTTCTTATTACATGCTATGATATGATATTACATGATATGATATTACTGTAAAAACTACACCACTTTATTGGCTTTCTAACGAGATTATAAATTCTGACATCGGCGTTTTTGTTTCACAAAGATATCTATCGAGGTACTAAAACTCTACCAGTATGACAGAATGTTATCCAACTGCATTAATATTTTTATCAATATTTGTGAAACGAGAATGCCGATGTCAGAATTTGTAACCTCATTAGGAAGCAATAAAATGGAGTAGTTTTTACATTAATTTTCTCATTGCATGTAATAAGAAAAAGTCAAGATAAAATCACTTTAAAACCTAATTTCTTTTCTAATTTTGCCAATCGCCCAACTCGTTTTTTTGGCATTTGTTTTCGTTGCAAATTCTGTTATTATTTCTACCAATAAAGTACCCGCTACTTCATGAAATCTATGATAAAGATAGATTATATTTTGTCATACAGTATATTTTGGATAAAAAAACACAAAAAAAAATTATAACTCGGAAACTGTTGATTTGCCCAGTGGCATAGTGGTTAGATCGCCTATCTTACATTGTAAGGTCCCAAGTTCGATTCCCGGCTGGGTCACCATATTCCGTTGCGATAAAATTAACAGAATTGCATTTTCAATTCTGTCAAGACTCACACTTACACACGTTACACGCACACATATATATTAACACGTCATAGTAGGGTTGGTTTTAGGAGATTGTTATAAGGCAATAAACCCGACAATTGTGAAATTTCACAGCAAAGAGTGCAAACAAACAAACAATATGGCTGTATATATATAGTAAATAATCTCTTCTACAATATCCCCAAAGAAAGCTATCGAGGAACTAATAACCCTGTATGATCTATCCTTGCATTGCTTTATATATGTCCTATATTTTACTAATTATTGCTTCTATATATTTCAGCCGCAGTTTATCTGGTGATGAAGAAGGGATGCTGTGCGATACAATTTCTCGCAAGACATTGTTTTATTTGATAGCGACATTGAATTGTGCATTTCAAGACTATGATTTCTCGAACGCTAAGGTAGTTATATCTTTTTAATATCATTTTGAATATATTGCCATTAGGTCTCTGCACTCTTTTTTATCTTTTATCACACAACTCAAACTTTTACAAATTTTTGTTGTATGTGTGGTAGAAACGGATATTGTTGTCATGAAGATGACATAGACCATATTCCAGATTGAAAAGCAAAAACTGAAACAATCGACTCTTCTAAACATTTACAACAAGTTTTGTTAGGAAACATTGTTTAAATTAATAGTTTTTTTCTTTAAAAAATATTTTTTATGAAGTATCACTTGTCGAAATCTCTATGTTGTTTACAGCGCTGACTTTGGTCGCCGCACGCACCATGCAATTCTGCTTCCAGACGGGCCCTAATGGGGACCCAGGAATTTTGGTCCAATATCAGCTATAGTTACAAAATGCATTATAACCAGCTAAAAATGTGCTTACATGTTCAATATAATGTCTTGAATAACGTCAGAAAATCATTTTGACTCCCATTTGTCCGTTAACCCCTCAAATGAATGGCGATTAGCTCGGGTTGCCTACGGCAAAATGTGTATAAATTTATATTTACATTTACATTTACATAGAGCGGGGTTTACTATAGAGCTATAGCATTACTATAGAGCGGATTACTATAAAGCGGCGCACATTTACATTTATATTTACATTTATATAAATTTATATACATTTTGTATACATTTTGCCAAGGCATCCCTTAAGGGACGCCTCACATTTGAGGGGTTAATAAAGTATTGTGGAATCTGTAAGAGATATCAGAAGACTCTCTATTGCGAAATGCATCCTTAATAAATTCATTAAGAAAAAGAAACTGTATACCTCTATTGGATGGCTCGATTTACGAGTTATAGTCAACCGAATTACTTGAAAAATCGACTATTCATATTTTGAAAAAACTGTAAGAACTACCAAAAAATATTCAAAGAGTAATTTAATTCCTATGTTTTTATCAATAAAAGGAGCTGTGGTCTATTTTCATAGCACAGAAAGAACTGTTCACCTGTGCATTTATGTCAAATGTATAAACACTTTTTGTATGACGATAGATGACACTTTTTATATGATAAACGATACTGCATTACTTATGTGTATGATAGATACTATATATAGCGATCTATCAAAATCACCTTTACTGTATCTTTGTTTTTACTATGAATAAGCTATCATATTTTCTATCTATGTTATGTAACTAATAAATACATAGTTGTGTCCATAAAAAACACAAGTGCATATAACTACACCAAATAACACTTCTTCTTTATTTTTTAATACTATAATACCTAAATAGACAAATAAATATCAGCTGTGGACAAGTACCATCTTAATACAGGTGTATACCCAGTGAGGTGGTAAAATCCTAAAGAGTACTTATTTCTTTTCTCTATTGCCATCAGCTTTCGAAAAATATTTATGAAAATCCTATTGCATTGTTTGATAACTTCTTGCAACGTAAATTTAAATGATAGTTGTTAATGGGGATAACATAAATAAATATGAAATAAATATTTCTATATATTATCCCACTAATATTATTATATATGACACTGAAAATGACAATATTTTTATATTTGACAACCATCATTAAGATAATAAAACTATTTTTTAAAGTTTTGTTTTGTTTTGTAAGATGTTGGGGGTTAGGTGTACTATTTTGATTGATCCAATTATTAGTTTTACCGTTTTAATTTGATTTAATTCATTGACTCGCCATAATTTATAAGCAATTAAATTTTTCTTTTTTTTTATATTTTTATTAATATTATGATTTTGATAATCTGATTAAATAGTAATTTATTAGGTGTTTTAGCTTTAATTACCATTTAAATTTTTAATAATAATAATTCAAAATCAATAATAAAGCTGAATACGATGTCCGCCCAAGTACAAGCATTGCTTAGTTAGGGGAGATGGGAAAATGCGGTTATTAATATTCACGAATAAATTAAAATAGGTCATTCACACACATAGACTAAATTAGTAGTAGTACCTACCTGCTTTTGTCAATTACATTTCTCTAAACCTATTTCAATATATCTTTATATGAAATAATATAAATATCTAGATAACCATGTTTGCTTTTAAATGTGGGACAATGCCTATAAATGATGTAATACAAAAGCCACCGCCAGCCAATCTCATAATGCCGATTGTGTCAAATTACAGAGCCACGAGTTCAGCAAAGAGCCATCCCTGCAATGGGTGATGCAGCAAGTAGACTCGTCGCTGTCGGCCACGGCCGGCTCGCGCTGGCCGCCGGTGCGCTCGGCTCTTTGGGCCGCCGTCCAAGACGAGGTTTCCGCCTCCGAGTGCAACATCTACAGCTACAACCCCGATCTGTCATCCGACCCGTTCGGGGAGCCCGGCTGCCTCTGGGCCTTCAACTATTTCTTCTATAATCGACGCTTGCGGCGCATCGTCTTCTTCTCGTGCCGGGCCATCAAGTGAGATGTTTTATATTAAAACCGGTCTTTTATTTGCTTTCATCCATAGTAAAAAAGTATAGTAGGACATCTCTATACTAGAGCACTGATTTTGCACTCTTACAAGCTGTCTGTTTGCTACCGCTGCTTAGATTCTCACGGGTTTCGCTGGTCAGCCGAGGCCGCTGCCGCTGCGCGCTTTGCCACTTGCCTGACTTACTAGTGGTTCCGCCTGACGAATTCTTATGTTATATTGAGAAAATGGAGCACATATTCCAGAGCGAATTTGAATAAAAATCATATAACGAGTAAAATTGGATGGGCTATCTACAAACAACTACAAGACATTGAATATATTTATATCACAGCCACCATTCCATTGTTTTCCCTTGTGTTGTGACAGCCGGTGATTCGGCACAGCGTAGGCAATTATTTCGAGAACAGGGCTA
The DNA here is from genome assembly GCA_944548615.1 of Micropterix aruncella. Lineage (NCBI taxonomy): Eukaryota > Metazoa > Arthropoda > Insecta > Lepidoptera > Micropterigidae > Micropterix > Micropterix aruncella. The sequence goes on from OX155951.1 coordinate 32,434,470, forward strand.
GAGATGTACTATTCTTTTTTACTATATCCCATCCAAACGAAAAGAGAAACTCTTGTGTGAGCTCTCATATCAAACTTATTTTGTGAGCTATTTTTGATCTCACCTTAATGCTTCCCCTCAATTAAAGGTAAATCAGATTTAACCCGCTGAGCACGTAACATCCATTTGGGGACATGTATGGCGGCCGCCTACAATCCGTAACATCCGATTTTGGATATCGCGCTCGCCGCTGCGAAAAATGCAATTTACGATTCGAAACGTCGTACTTTATGCTTTCTGACGGCTGAAATACATGGCCGAATAATCTTTAATCCGGCGGCCAGCGGTGATAATATCGATCGGCTAATTAAAAAGTCAGCATAAACGTCAGACGACAGTCGCCGATCGGCCAGCGCGCGGCGGCCGCGTAGTTCCGCGAAATGTTTGTTTTGTGAAGTGTTTTGTGGATATAAGTGCAGTGTATACCGGATAAAAGTGAGTAATTTCCATTTTTAAGTAGTTTAGGCATTAGGATTAGTCAATTTAGACAGTCCATTTGCTGTTTTTCACGAATTTTCGAAGAAAACACTTTGGCAACAACACACGGCTCGCGAAAAAATGGCCGTTTTTATTTTGTAATGTTTGTGAAATATCCCCATATATCGCGAAACATGACGTAATGTCGCTTTAATTTACTAATAAAATAGGTATTGCTTCATTTACATCCTAAGTTATCACATAATTAGGCGTATTTTGAACATTATATGTTGTTTTCTAATATGGCTCGCGAAAATGAAACTTGTTTTGATAATTACTATGAGAGAAAAAAGTGCGATTTTCCATAGTTTTTCGATGAAATGTGACTCTTTGGAGTATAGTAATTAGTTATTAGACATATAATAAGTCTATGATAAGACAATATAATTGAAAAAATCTAACGAATTTTATATTATGGGCATTCAAAGTTTATTATTAGGTTCGGACGCGGAAACTCTCAAAACTTTAGATTTTTCTATAATATCAGACAAAGCTCAAAGTTCTGGTGTGATTTCTAAGAAGAAGTGATGTAGTAATAAAGTTATTTTGAAAGAATTTCATATAAAAAAATACCATAAGTAGTCACAAATTAAAAATTAAAAAAATTTTTTTTTACGAGAATACATACAATTTTACTTGGCTGAATAAATAAATATTTTTTCCGTATTTTTGTATGCAAATAAGTAAAAAAAAAATATCGTTTTGGTAAAGCATTTAATAAAGAACATAACTGTATTTACAATTTTTGCATATTTTGTGTATTTTGTGACAAAAAAATCGAAATGATTTTATAGGCGAGTTTTTTCAGTTTGCCAATTTTGTAATATTTATTCATTATTATCTTAATTGTTTTACGAGATAAGGTTATGATGTTTTATATGTCAAATTTCAATGCGATCATTTTTCTCTTTATCTTTTTTAAATCAGTTTAGTGGTTTAAAAGTTATGATCGTTTTTCTCAAGGCCGTTGACTCGCGTCGATTTTTTGCGCGAATGTGTCGCGAATGTGTCGCGCAAATTTACGGATGTAAATGAAACAATACTTATTTTGTTAGTAAATTAAAGCGATATTACGTCATATTTCGCTGACCCCTCGACTCTCTTCAGGTCCAAACAAAATTTTGGGCTAGCGCTTAAACTGCCCTCTCTGCTCTACGCCAACTCCAGAATAACCAAAAATTCGATTCTCTGCAATTCCAAAGATCCGGCAATATCGAAGCACGTAATAAGTGGCCGTAGTGATTCAAATGATCTACAAGCCCGCGTAGACTTCCACAAAAAGTTCCTTACTGGAATCAGCCAGAATGGCACTGGTCTGGGGTATGGCAGTACAACCACGAGCGACGTGGACTTGAAGAAGTCTCTTTTGCGGGGAGATTACGACAGCAAGAGTATGGCTCATGCTATTGGCCTTCAATGCCAGAATGATTGGACAACAATTGGGGACTTTTGCATTCCGCCTCCAATGCACTGGAAGGTAATGCTCTATGACTGGACGCCAGAGATGCTGAAATTTTATTTGAATGCCTTTCAGCATACACTTCCAGACCCCAGTAACCTCGCTCGTTGGAGCTTTGCCGAGGATAGTTCTTGTCCCCTCTGTAGCAATACCCCTTGCACAGCTAGACACATTCTAGCTGGCTGCAAGGTGGCCTTAGATCAAGGACGGTACACTTACCGCCATGACAAAGTTCTCGCTGTTATTCGCGAGGTAATTAGTCTCTCAGTGGCTCGTGCCAACAAGGGTTTGACAGTATCCTCCAAACCCCCAATACAGTTTGTGCGGGATGGCTCTAAAGGCAAAAAACATTTAACTACAAAACCTTTCTCAATAATCGAGAAAGCTACAGATTGGATTCTGGAGGTTGATTCGGTCTCTAAGCAGTATAAATTCCCTGAAAGTCTCGGATGCACAGCCCTCCGTCCAGATATAACTCTTTACTCTCTATCTCGGAAGGTGGCTCTTATCGTAGAATTAACTGTTCCATGGGAATCAAATATCCCAAAAGACCACGAGTACAAATTAAATAAATACCATGATCTCGCAAATGCCGTAACCCGGAACGGCTTCACTGTTCACCTTCACGCGGTGGAAGTTGGCGCTCGTGGCCTGCCAGCTAAATCTCTATATCACCTCTTTAAAGATCTTGGCCTTTCCAGAAAAATAATCAACTCTTTCTTAGAAAAATTATCTAAAACTGCGATTTGCGCATCTCAAATTCTATGGCTTCGAAGGGGGAGTGAATGGGTGGCAAGGTGAACGCTCACATGTGGCAAGACAGCTGTCCTAAACCTACCACAGCCGGTTCGTAAGTCCGGAATCCACTGCTCACCCCCCAGAAGTGTAAAAAAATAGTATTATGATGGGCCCGACTCCGGTCGGTGAATTCCATGGCAGCTCCGTTTGTATTTATTTATTATATTTCATAAACATTACAAAATAATAACAACCATTTTTTCGCGAGCCGTTTGTTGTTGCCAAAGTGTTTTCTTTGAAAATTCGTGAAAAACAGCAAATGGACTCTTTCAATTGAGTAATAATTATGCCTAAACTACTTAAAAATGGAAATTACTCACTTTTATCCCGTAAACACTGCACTTATATCCACAAAACACTGTACAAAACAAACATTTCGCGGAACTACGCGGCCGCCGCGCGCTGGCCGATCGAGACTGTCGTCTGACGTTTATGCTGACTTTTTAATTAGCCGATCGATATTATCGCCGCTGGCCGCCGGATTAAAGATTATTCGGCCATGTATTTCAGCCGTCAGAAAGCATAAAGTACGACGATTCGAATCGTAAATTGCATTTTTCGCAGCGGCGAGCGCGATGTCCCGTAGCGGACGTTACGCATTGTAGGCGGCCGCCATACATGTCCCCAAATGGATGTTACGTGCTGTGCGGGTTAAGACATTCTTAACGTTTACCTCCAACCCCCTCTATATACATATAGTAACTTTCCACTCCACCCCCACCCTCCCTCCTCCAAATAATGGTATGTAACCTTTTTTATTACAATGGATGAATAAAAACAATAAAGGTACAGAATTTTGATACCATGGCACACTTTGTTTAATGTAAAACAATAACAATAATTAAAAATGTGATTTATTATTTTTAATATTATATTGTGTCAAAACGAAAAAAGTAATATATTTAACCCGTTGAGTATGAGTCAACCAAATCTGGTCGCGAAACAATTATCCGTTGAGTACGAGTCGACCAAATCTGGTCGCGCGTTTTTTTCACTTCTTTGACGTTCTCATAATTATCTAATTGTTTTACAAAATGATATTTCAATATTCTATATTCGAAATTTCAATGCAATCATTGTGCAGTTGTTCTTTTTATGATTGGTGTAGTAGTTTCGTAGTTATAGTACTTTAACCCCTTGAGTATGATACGACCAAATCTGGTTCTGAAACAATTATCCGTTGAGTATGATACGACCAGATCTGGTTCCGCGTTTTTTTCACTTCTTTGACGTTCTCATATTTATTCATAATTATCTAATTGTTTTACAAAATGATATTTCAATATTCTATATTCGAAATTTCAATGCAATCATTGTGCAGTTGTTCTTTTTATGATTGGTGTAGTAGTTTCGTAGTTATAGTACTTTTAAGTCGATGTCGCCGAAAATCCTGCAAAAGAGACAGATGCATCCATGAAAATACCCATTTACTCCAAGGGTAAGTCGATGTCGCCGAAAATCCTGCAAAAGAGACAGATGCATCCATGAAAATACCCATTTACTCCAAGGGTTAAGTAATTTTTGTTTTGAAGTCATCTTTCCAATAACTGGTTGTCCAAGATTCAATGCAAGGCAATAACAGGAATTACTGAGAATGTTGACCCATTTATCCTGTCTTTATTGTTATAGTATTTGGTGTCTAAGTTCAGTCATTCAGCATCCTCGTTTCCATCATAGTTTGTGACGTGAAGAATCTGCCAATATGAACAGTGTCAATATCTAATTTAATATTAAAGTATACACAAACTACTTGATATAATCCACCTCTTCTTCTCGTCTGCAGATGATTGTGTCCCTTGCCGTACCTCTTACTGACGACTCTTGGCGTATTTACTTCTAACTGCTTCGAATGTAATGATTTCCGGTGATTCTCCATGTTTTTTTATATACAAAATAAACTTTGCAAATTGGGCACATCCACCGAAACAAAGTTAGCCTTGACCAAACTCTTGCACAAAGAGGAATGTACTTTGGGTATTTTTTAGGACAATTCCCATTATTTATATATTTTAAATATTTTTCCGGATTTTTATTGCATCGGGTAACTCATGGTAACAACTCATAACCAAATCTCAAAACCCCTTTTCACTAAAGTGCATTACGTAATTTATGGACGGCCTCTGCCACAGATAGCCGGGGATAAAGCCCTCTGCCACAACTTCTCGCGCGCGTACCGCTCTATACTAAAACTTATACAGAGCGTAGCAACGCAAAACGACAAGCGCAAGGCAGCATTTCTCAAATCCAAAGAGGAAGCCCGGTTCGACAAAAACCGTTTTAACTACAGCAAAACGGTTTTGTCTGCCGCCAAGGGAAAAATCCAAATCCCGGAAGATATGGCCACGGAATACTTTTCGACCACGTATGAGGACCCAATGCGGCTCCATAATTACAGCCCTCCGCCGGGCATTACACCTCCGCCCCTGCCTACGGTAGCTTTTGCTTCTCAACCTCCATCTCTAGATGAGATTCTTAATCAAGTAAAGAGGAAGCCGTCGGGCTCTACTCCGGGTCCCGATGGTATTCCCTATTTAGTATACAAAAAATGCCCCTGCCTTCTGCAATATTTAGGATCCATCTTCCGAAATATATGGAATAGCGGTGTAGTCCCACAGAATTTTGGCCGAGCGACAGTCATCTTAATTCCGAAGGTCCCAGTTTGCACCGGACCAAAGGACGCTCGGCCCATTGCTCTCACAGACACTGTGGCCAAAATCTTTTTTAGCATAGTCCACACGAGGATGAGCGAATTCATGCACCGGAATGAGTACCTTGGAGTATCAGTTCAAAAAGGCTTCATGCGCGGCGTCTCGGGCTGCCTCGAGCACAACTCTCTCCTGGCTGCTGCCATCAAGGATGCGAGACAGCACGAACGCCAAATCAATGTATGCTGGCTCGACCTAGAGAATGCCTTTGGGTCAGTCCGACACAGTCTCCTCCACTTTGCACTCCGCTAGTACAACTTCCCACCAGTCGTGCGTGACATTGTAGCCTCCTACTACAACTGTCTGACTTTCCATGTTAAAACGCAAGAATGGACTACCCGCTCTATACCATATTCAATTGGACTATTTCAGGGCTGTTGCCTCTCCCCGACGATTTTTAATATAGTTTTTAATATACTTCTGGAAAGCCTGACCCAGTTTGACAGGAAGTGGGGCTACCGTTTTAAAACAGACGGCCAATACACCTCGTCGTGCCTCGCTTTTGCCGACGACCTAACTTTCATCACCAGAAGCCCCAAGCAGCTTTCCCTGCTATTACAGAAAGTGGAGCTTTTCTGCGACTGGTCAGGCTGTATAAAAGTGAAGCCCTCCAAATGTTTTTGCCTTGGACTCGCCCGCATGGGCACAAAATTTACATCCTATGACCCCAAATTGGTCTATAAGGGCTCTAATATCTCCCTTATAGACCCAAACAATCATTTCAAATTCCTCGGCAGAAAAATCACCCATCAGGGAAAAGACGTCTCGGGCGATCATGTTATAGAGCATTTCAAAAGTTGCCTGGCGAAAATAGATGCCTTGCTAATTTCTGGCCCTCGTAAGGCCTGGATCTATGACAATTATCTAACGTCACATTTGTCATGGCCCTTTCTTATTTACGATTTTACCAAAACCCAACTGTCCCGTCTAGATGCACTGGTGACAGCTAGTTTAAAATCCTGGCTGTTCTTAGCCAAACCAGCTGACCCCTCGACTCTCTTCAGGTCCAAACAAAATTTTGGGCTAGCGCTTAAACTGCCCTCTCTGCTCTACGCCAACTCCAGAATAACCAAAAATTCGATTCTGTGCAATTCCAAAGATCCGGCAATATCGAAGCACGTAATAAGTGGCCGTAGTGATTCAAATGAACTACAAGCCCGCGTAGACTTCCACAAAAAGTTCCTTACTGGAATCAGCCAGAATGGCACTGGTCTGGGGTATGGCAGTACAACCACGAGCGACGTGGACTTGAAGAAGTCTCTTTTGCGGGGAGATTACGACAGCAAGAGTATGGCTCATGCTATTGGCCTTCAATGCCAGAATGATTGGACAACAATTGGGGACTTTTGCATTCCGCCTCCAATGCACTGGAAGGTAATGCTCTATGACTGGACGCCAGAGATGCTGAAATTTTATTTGAATGCCTTTCAGCATACACTTCCAGACCCCAGTAACCTCGCTCGTTGGAGCTTTGCCGAGGATAGTTCTTGTCCCCTCTGTAGCAATACCCCTTGCACAGCTAGACACATTCTAGCTGGCTGCAAGGTGGCCTTAGATCAAGGACGGTACACTTACCGCCATGACAAAGTTCTCGCTGTTATTCGCGAGGTAATTAGTCTCTCAGTGGCTCGTGCCAACAAGGGTTTGACAGTATCCTCCAAACCCCCAATACAGTTTGTGCGGGATGGCTCTAAAGGCAAAAAACATTTAACTACAAAACCTTTCTCAATAATCGAGAAAGCTACAGATTGGATTCTGGAGGTTGATTCGGTCTCTAAGCAGTATAAATTCCCTGAAAGTCTCGGATGCACAGCACTCCGTCCAGATATAACTCTTTACTCTCTATCTCGGAAGGTGGCTCTTATTGTAGAATTAACTGTTCCATGGGAATCAAATATCCCAAAAGACCACGAGTACAAATTAAATAAATACCATGATCTTGCAAATGCCGTAACCCGGAACGGCTTCACTGTTCACCTTCACGCGGTGGAAGTTGGCGCTCGTGGCCTGCCAGTTAAATCTCTATTTCACCTCTTTAAAGATCTTGGCCTTTCCAGAAAAATAATCAACTCTTTCTTAGAAAAATTATCTAAAACTGCGATTTGCGCATCTCAAATTCTATGGCTTCGAAGGGGGAGTGAATGGGTGGTAAGGTGAACGCTCACATGTGGCAAGACAGCTGTCCTAAACCTACCACAGCCGGTTCGTAAGTCCGGAATCCACTGCTCACCCCCCAGAAGTGTAAAAAAAAAAATAGTATTATGATGGGCCCGACTCCGGTCGGTGAATTCCATGGCAGCTCCGTTTGTATTTATTTATATTTGCTGTCAATTCATTGGTTAAATTTCTTCACATAAAAGACATTTAGGAATTAGGACAGTATGCTGAATAATAAAATAATCTGCGGTGGAATTGTGGCCAGGATGGCTTGAGAGAAAAGAGAAATTGAATTGCAATGATATTTTAACTTTTAGGATGGCTGTTCTACCTGAGAGTTCTCTATAACACCAACTGATAGAACTTACCATTTGTAACGTAAATCAATAAAAAACTGAAAAACGAATAAATAGACTTAACACAAGCTACCTCCTGGGTACAGAAAGGTATTATAGGCCCAGAGCAGTCAAAGTGTCGTTCCTTTTTGATTTATTATTGTAATCTATATGAATTTAGTCCCATAATACTTGACAGTTTCAATCATCTATAAATTACGTTTTCTCTTTATCTTTTGCCATTTCGTCTCGTAAAATACACAGAGTGACGCATGCATATCCACAGGGTGGCATATCGGGGTGCGCTGAGGCATGCACTGTCGTTGAACTAGTTTTGATGCATGCGTTATGGTCTCACAGGCATGCAAGAGAGAAAAAGCGCAAGATAAAAATCAAAGCGCACAAGTGGGGACATACATATACAACAACTCTACTATACTTCTTCAACTTACTATATTGTTTTCAGCCCCATCTATGCCGCCGACTCGGGAGTGGATTTCGCAATGGATGAAGATGAAGACAGCTATTAGAAGTTAGATTGCACTCAGTCAGACTGTGCAACATCAACATTTATATTGTAATTTGTTTATATGTGTAGATTTTATTTGATATCGGAGAATATAAATTTAAACAATAAAATTGCAATTGATATGTATTGTCAGCAATGGTAAAAGTTCTTCACTGCATTATTATATATATATATATATTAATCTGGCGGTTGGCTTATTACTTAAAAGTTTATTTTTTATTTATTATTATTTATTCCGTAGCCGGCGATTGGGGAGGGGGTCGCCCTCGCAGCCAATACGCTGCTGTCGGTGCCGCTGGATCTCGTACTCCATTCACGATTCGCTTCCATTCTTGACGATTTTTTGCCACGTCTCGAGCATCCCTAGCCGACAATCGTTGATTTTTAAGGTCGTCTTTGATGGTATTTAGCCAGGTTTTCTTCGGTGCCGATCGCTGAATTCTCCATTCTGTCGGACGGTCTCTCCAAAGAAGTTTACGTGGCAAGCGATTGTCGTTCATTCGGCAAACATGGCCGAACCATTGTAGTCGACGTTTTTGTACTTCTTCTTCGATCGTTGTTACTAGATCGCATCTTTCTCTAATGGTCTCGTTTCGAATTCGGTCGCGGAGTGAGACACCGAGAATCTGCCTCAAGCATCGCATTTGGAAGACTTCGAACTTTTTGAGGTCCGATTGTAGTAACGTCCACGTTTCCGATCCATAAAGAAGAATGGGAAGAACCAACGTTCGGTATAGTCGTACTTTGGTTTTGATGGTAATATTCATTCGCTTCCATATGCACCACTTGAGCGAGGCGAATGTTGCTGTTGCCTGACCGATCCGGCTATGGACATCGGCCGTCGAAGCCACTTTCTTTTCCGTAACCAACGATCCTAAATACTTGAATTGTGGGACCTGTTCGATTTGGGTTCCATCGAGGTAAACGCTGGCCTTCGAACCGTCCGTAGTGAGCACTTTGGTCTTATCTGCATTGATTTTCAATCCATATGATTGAGCAATTCCGGATATGTCGTATAAAATGTCCGTTGCTTCGGCATCAGTGTCGGCGAAAACGGCGCTATCATCAGCGAACATCAAATCGGTTATGAAGTTTGATTCGTCGAATCTAACTCCGCGTCGACCGTCGAATGCTCTCCGCATAATCGCGTCGATCACCACGTTAAAAAGTAGCGGCGATGCGACGTCTCCTTGTCGAACACCAGTTTGAATCGGGAATTCCTCAGACAAATCGTTACGGATTCGAACGCTGCTGGTTAAGCCATCGTACGATGATTGGAGAAGTTTAATGATTTTTGGTGGCACGTGTTCTGTCTCCAAGGCACTCCATAAGCTGTTCCAATCGATGCAATCGAAGGCGGATTTAAAGTCTATGAAGACGACGATTGTTCGTTTGTCGCACCGTATTCTTTCTTCCATTAGCTGACGAAGAGCGAATATCTGATCAATGCATCCTCGATATGGTCTAAATCCTGCTTGCTCCTCTCGGCTCGTTTGTTCTCGATGTTTTTGTAGCCTCGACTGTATGATTTTTGTAAATACTTTGCCGACTATTGAAAGAAGGCTAATACCGCGATAATTCTTGCATTCTCTGCTATCGCCTTTCTTTAAAATTGGCACAACGATGGCTTTCTTCAAAGTGCCGAGTCTTCCAGCAGACAATTTTCTTAAAAGCTTCTTTGAATTTATTACAGACAATTGGAGGAATTCTAACCGGATTATTTCAGTTTATCCTTATTTTAAACAGCAAAAGACTGATTCTCGTTTATTGTTATATTAGACATTTAAGTTCAATTGTACCAGCTTTATCACTGTATTTTCTACTTACGATCGTTTTATCATCTTATGTGAATCATCAACTATAAAAGTATTATGTTTAATTTAATAAAGCTCCAATCCTTCAGTTGTTCTGTACTTCAGATTACATTATTTTTTATCTAGAATGTTCTAGGTAGGAACACTTTTTGCTTATAAATTTTGACGTAATCTTCACTTCTTTTTACTTTTATTTAAATAGATATTTAAATTATTTAGTAAACTAATTGATAGTGGTAAATATAAGAGCAAAATAAATTTTCACTTTTAAATTGTTATTCTTATTTGGTGCATCTTTCAGCTGTAGTATGTTTATATGTAGACAAAAAAATACATGATGAATGAGTACAAATCAGATTCTAAATTTTAAGTCCATTTTCTCTCAATTTTACCAAATATAGTTGAGTAGATCTCGTTAGGTGTAAGTTAAATATATTTGTTCGATTTATGAGTGTACTGTATATTACCGTATAGAGGTCATGTAACTTGATGAGAATGGATAGCACCTTGCTTCAGTATGAATACATAATATTTAAGCGTACTTAAAATATGTGTTTTAGATTTCCATATTTTTTGTTAAATAAAAAAAGTTTTCATATTTCTATTGTTTTATTTACTTTCCTCGCATTGCAATTATAGAGTGAAAAGATGGAAAAAGGTGATTTTAACTTTTAAGAACCTATAAAAATATCTTGACGAACCTGGACCGAAAGAGCTGGAGCTGATAAAATTAAACACTTTTTTTTTTGAAAAACTTTAATGGAAATTTTTACATGTGGGATGGCAACACTTCCCCTTGACCTTACATTGGCAACCTCCGCTCACATCTCCTGGGCCACGTGGACCCCAGCAAAGGCCCCTCGTCGCCCAGCATATCTCGGTCTTACACATGGCGCACTTCAGCCAGTCACAGCCAGACTTCTTCATTACAACTATCTGGCAAGAGGGACATTTCATAGCTTTTGCAGCATTTTATTTGTCTATTTGTTGTTTGCAATTGAGTCTGCAATTGCATTTTATTTGTTGTTTGCAATCGAGTCTGCCATGAATCGCCTGCAAAAAAATTAAATAGCAATAGAAAGATAATTAGAAAACGCGAACAACCTTTTATTGTTTCGAGGCTTTCTAAACTAAAAAATCGTATTTGTGGAAAGATGAGTTTTTGGCAATTTTTAGTACATGAATCAAATGTCAATTTTAAACTACTAATTTCATTTGACGTTTGCAGTTTCATTTAATGCAAATTGATTACCAAAGTCAAAATATAGAGCAGAGATAACCAAAGTCTAAATCTCTTTCGACAAAGACATGTATAAAAATAACTTGCAGAAAGAAAATATGGTTTGTTAAAAACCACCCCTATTTTTATATGGACGCCAATGTGCTCTCACTGGTAAATTGATTTGTATTTGTCATATCTTTAGCGCATATACATTTTATCATGCGACATAATGAGTATGTGTGGTTCACAGCACTGCTAATTCCACGAGTTTTTGTGATGTTCATTACTAATAAACTCGTGGCATTAGCAAGGACCGTGTTTAGTCCGCTTCAGGGATGGAGCGGCTGGATCCGCTCTTGCTGGCCAACTTGTGAGGTTCACCCACTTGAGTGTCCTCTTTCTATTTCATCAAGCAGTATTTTCCGCCCCCTGAATTCTGCCACTTCTATGCTTCTACGGCCTATTGACAAATCCAGCACTGAGACGAACCCCACCTCGAGGATTTCCAATTTATCGAGTCTCAACGTTATAGGTACGTGATAAAGGCTTTTCCAGGTTTTCATACAGTAATGAAATAAGTGTTCTATTCGCGGGGAGTTGATACATTTGGTTCGGCTCAGACTCCTTTTTACCAAACAAGATTTGGCCACCCAAAGTTCATCTACACTACATTTCACGCACTTATCGTATAAATACGACAGCACGGGCCTGCCTGCACACCGTCACAGTAACCGTAAAGTTGTAAATTATTGAAAAACAACAATAAATTCAATAGAATATTATTACTGAGAATCGAAAATGGTCAGCTGATCATGCAATATGTACACTCCTAGCTTTAACGGTAAGAAGAGAATTCACAATGGACACATGAACACAATGGACGATTACGATCTCCGATGAGGTGAGCTTAGAAGACTTTGGGATCATTACAAACCTACCGTTCTGCAAAGCCACAAACCCGCCAGAGTCCAACGCCTTACGGCGAGGTACTAGAAAGGTAACCCAGCAGATCACCTCGTCCCCTGGCTACCAGTTTTGTCAGAATATCTCCGTCTGAAATTAACCTTCAGGATACCAGAATACGGGTCCAAAGTTGCTTTCGCGGCCTCTACCTACCGAATATTCAGCTGTGATTCAGTTTGAATCTATCGCAGACTATTGGCATTTTTTGCCCGGCTCTGAATTTAAGATCAGTTAACCATTTGGTCATTTCAAGAGTGGTTGACGATAGGTCAACATCCATTCCTGATGCTTAGGAAACAGTATATTACCATAGCCTCCCGACTGCACATACCGATTGGTTGTCGCCATATGGTATGCAAACCGTCCAGTAGCGCCGGGAGGCAATCCCCCAGGGCAAGCCGTAAGGCCTGGGACGCGACAGTCCTTTCCGGGGTAGTCGTCTACACGAGGAAGCTACTGAATAGGAGCTGAGTCGTAAGTTGAACCGACCCGAAATTAATGTGGATCTTATGGCCCAAACTGCACAAAAAAGTTCACTATCAAAACGTTTGCTACCAAACCATTCGCTACAATTAACCGACAATTAAGATAACGAAACTAGGAGAAGACCGAAAGAAACAACTAGAGTTGCTAACTACAACGGGTGAACCCGTCACCTCAGGAAGTTTTAAAAATATTAGATCGTGAGATGTGGCCAAACTGCAAACATCGCAGAACCATGTGTTCAGTGTCGGTCATACTCACGGGTCAACACCAATCCGGCGGCCTCCCAGTAAAAGTGTGAGCCAGGGTAGGACTCTGGCCTTCGGACCAGTTTCCCCTAGGAGTCAATCTTTTGGCGCTCCTGGACGGTTTGCGCACCGTGCGGCGTCAGTCAATCGATTGTGCATTCTGATCGACAGTCGGAGAGTCTGGAAACAGTACTGTCTCCTATAGAGCGGGGGTAGTTGTTTACCTTGCGGTAGCTGCTCAGTTGAAACGATTAATCGGCTACCCGATACCGGGTGAATAGCCGAGCAAAAGATACCGTGGTCAGCGATAGATTTTGCAGTTTGGCCATTAGCACCGGAAACAACACTCCGCAGCAGTAAAGAACCACTCTCCGATGCACGACTATCGCCAACTTAGATCTTCATGTTTATGCCGATGAGCCGCAATCGACCGATGCACTCAAAGTCAACATAACCTAGGTCATCGATCAAATTTAGCTAATTCTAAGCGGCAGAATCATTGACAATTGAACATCTCGGATCCGTGCCATCGTGCGAAGCCGCAGCGGATATCTGAATAATGTTATATTTCATACATTATGGCACACATGGGGGCCTTCCAAATAAATAAGAATTTCGTTAATACCTCACACACAGTTGTAGCGTCCGTAGCCCCGTTGACACCGGTTCTCCTCGTTGTTACCGAAGTTAAGCAGCGATGACCGCCTGAGTGTTTGACTGTGTGATGCTACAAATGCCCACCTAGAAGATGGTGCCAATAGGCAACAAGGCAGGTTCCACAAAGAAAGCATATGCCTTGTAGGTAAATTAAAAAAAAATAGCAGTACACATGTAAAAAAAGATTTTTTCACTTTAAATTATTATTCTTAATTGGTACATCTTTCAGCTGTAGTATGTTTATATGCATACAAAAAAATACATGATGAATGAGTACAAATCAGATTCTAAATTAAAAGTCCATTTTTTCTTAATTTTACCAAATATTATAGTTGAATAGATCTTGTTAGGTTAAGTTAAATATATGTGTTCAATTTATGAGTGTACTGTTAGGGCTCGATTGCGTTTCTTCGTGAACTAAAATCGGAAATTAGTCCGTGTGAACGAGACAGGGCAAAACGCTAGAGCGGAATGTGAGATGACCGGTTGTCACTTTTTGTAAATAGGATAGAAAACGAATTTACTGCGTGAAATTTGTAGGACCCGACGTTTCGGTGACGTTGCAGCCGCCGTTGTCTAGGGTAGACTGAAGAGCTGTCCAGACAACCTACCCTAGATAACGGCGGCTGCAACGTCACCGAAACAACGGGTCCTACAAATTTCACGCGGTAAATTCGTTTTCTATCCTATTTATAATGTCAAACAACCGCGATAGATGCACTGCTAATTTCTGGCCCTCGTAAGGCTTGGATCTATGACAACTATCTAACTTCACATTTGTCATGGTCATGTCACGATTTAACCAAAACCCAACTGTCTCGTCTGGATGCACTGGTGACAGCTAGTTTAAAATCCTGGTTGTCCTTAGCCAAAACAGCTGACCCCTCGACTCTCTTCAGGTCCAAACACAAGGGCTAGCTCTAAAACTGCCCTCTCTGCTTTACGCCAACTCAAGAATAACCAAAAATTCGATTCTAAGCAATTCCAAGGATCCGGCAATATCGAAGCACGTAGGAAGTGGCCGTAGTGAGTCAAATGATCTACAAGCCCGCGTTGACTTCCACAGAAAGTTCCTTACTGGAATCAGCCAGAATGGCACTGGTCTGGGGGGGTATGGCAGTACAACCATGAGCGATGTGGTCTTGAAGAAGTTTCTCTTGCGGGGAGATTACGACAGCAATAGTATGGCTCACGCTATTGGCCTTCAATGCCAGAATGATTGGACAACAATTGGAGACTTTTGCATTCCTCCTCCAATGCACTGGAAAGTAATGTTGTATGACTGGACGCCAGAGATGCTGAAATTTTATTTAAATGCCTTTCAGCATACACTTCCCGACCCCAGTAACCTTGCTCGTTGGAGCTATGCCGAGGATAGTTCATGTCCCCTTTATAGCTTTATACTAGAATGTAGTGTTTATTCATATATTTGTATATATTATTACTTATTTTCCACTTAAATTTATTGTATATAATGTAAAGTTTACTTTATTTTTAGCCCTTAATTGCATACATATATATTAATTTTTTTTTTCTACTTTAAATTTTACTTTAATTTGTGTAAACAACACATTTGTTAGATTTAGAAATATTTAAAATTGATCACCTTCGTCAGTTCGCGAGTTACAAAAATACAGTTGGTATAACACAGCACAGCCAGAGACAGACCTTCTAGGTCTAGTTGGTTGTGCGATTTCGCCTCATTCGGATATGCTAGCATATTTATATCCATAGAGCTATGTTTTTCGCTATTATAATGTTTGTTCTTAATTATTCCTCATGTACAACAGTATGCATGTCCTTGTATTTTTTTGTTCTTGTACGTTATAAATAAATAAATAAATAAATAAATAGCAACACCCCTTGCACAGCTAGACATATTCTAGCTGGCTGCAAGGTGGCCTTGGATCAAGGACGGTACACTTACCGCCACGACAAAGTCCTGGCTGTTATTCGCAAGGTACTTAGCCTCTTAGTGGCTCGTGCCAACAAGGGTTTGACAGTATCCTCCAAACCCCCAATACAGTTTGTGCGGGTTGGCTCTAAAGGCAAAAAACATCTCACTGCAAAACCTTTCTCAATAATCGAGAAAGCTTGAGATTGTATTATGGAGGTCGATTCGGTCTCTAAGCTGTATAAATTCCCTGAAAGTCTCGGATGCACAGCTCTGCGTCCAGATATAACTCTTTACTCTCTATCTCGGAAGATGGTCCTTATCGTAGAGTTAACTGTTCCATGGGAATCAAATATCCCAAAAGACCACGAGTACAAATTAAATAAATACCATGACCTCGCAAATGCCGTCACCCGGAACGGCTTCACTGTTCACCTTCACGTGGTGGAAGTAGGCGCTCGTGGCCTGCCAGCTAAATCTTTGTTTCACCTTTTTAAAGATCTTGGTCTCTCCAGGAAAATAATCAACTCCTTTCTAGAAAAATTATCTAAAACCGCAATTTCTGCATCTCAAATTCTATGGCTTCGAAGAGGGAGTGAATGGGTGGTAAGGTGAACGCTCACATGTGGCAAGACAGCTGTCCTACACCTACCACCGCCGGTCGTAAGTCCGGAATCCACCCTTCACCTCCCAGAAGTGTAATAATTATATATGATGGGCCCGATTTTTGGTCCGTGAATTCCATGGCAGCTCCGTTTGTATTTTATTTATTGTATTTTAAAATATTTGTATTTTAATTTATCTTAGAATTTCCATATTCTTAGACAAACAAAGTTTTCTTAATTCAATTATGTTTTTATTTATTTTCCTCGCATTACAATTATGGAGTAAACAAAAGGGAAAGGGTGGTTTTAACTTTTAAAAACCTATAAAAAACATCTAGACAAACCTGGACCCAAAGAGTTGGATCAATTTCGTCAAACTACAAAATCTTGTAAGTATAATTTTATATAAGTAATAAAGTGAAACGATTATTTTTTGGACAACTTTAATGGCAATTATTACATTTGGGATGGCACCTCCTCCACGTCTTGCATTGGCAGCCTCCGCTCACATCTCCTGGGCCACGTGGACCCCAGCGAGGGCCCCTAGTCGCCCAGCAAATCTCGGTCTTACACATGGTGCACTTTAGCCAGTCACAGCCAGACTTCTTCATTATAACTACCAGACAAGAGGGACATTTCATCGCTTTATCCTCAGTAATCAGCTTTTGCATCATTTCTTTTGTCTGCAACTCGGACGCATCGCCGCTTCCATGTTTGAGATGTTCTTGATACTGTTTACAATTGAGTCCGCTGTGAATCGCCTATGGAGAAGAAATACAATTAATAGCAACAGAAGACAATCAGGAAACCTGAACAATCTTGCACTGTTTTAAAGCATGCTACATTAAACAACGTTATTTGTTTGGCAAAATGCGAACATAAAGCGAGTGTCGAGTTTCAAAAGTGAATTTGTGTAACTGAAATGCAAAAAAATATTTCAAAACAATTTTCATTTAACGTTTGTATTTTAATATAATGCAAATTTACCAAAGTTAAAATGTAGAGGTCAAATCTCCTTTTACAGACACAAATATAAAAATAACATTGAAAGAAATAATAGGGGTGGTGTTAAAGCCACCCCTATTTTCAGGTGTCAGGTCAGGTGCGCCAATGTGCGCTCACTGTACAGGTTAAGTAAATTTAATGTATCTGTCATCAAGCTACCTTTAGGGCTTATACATTATATCATGCAACACATGTGAGTATGTGTGGATGATGGCATACCGAAAATTCCACTGCTAATCCTGCGAGTTTTTGTGATGTTCATTACTAATCACTTGAATTCATGGGAATAGCAATGACTATGTTAAGAGTTCTCTTCAGGGATGGCGCGGCTGCTGAAATCATCCATTATTGGCTAGAATATTGCCTGTAGGCTATAAGCTCGCCTTTTCTTATGAATATATCTCATGAGTATGAGTGGTTGATGACGTACTGAACATTCCACTGCTAATCTCTGCTAAACGAGTTTGTGTGATGTTCATTACTAATCACACAAACTCATGAGATTAGCAATGACTATGTTAAGTCTGCTTCATAGGTGGCACGGCTCCTGAAATCAGCCATTATTGTCAAAGCGGAGACTACGTCGCAATAAATTGTCACTCCAGAGACCAGACTGAAATACTTGCGCCAGTCCGAGCAAGTCAGTGTTGACATGCGCAACGACAATGTATACGGCAAAGATAATAACTATTGTCAATGTAAATAACGTGTAACCGACGTGGACTCAGCATTCGCTCAAACAGTCTTCAATAAATCTGCAACCGGATAACACATCGTTGTTTCGCTTACGCCGCCGGCGCGCCGCGCCCGTGTGCAACTCTCCGCGGTATCACCGCGGGTTGAGCAAATCAACGAAATAATAATGGAAATGGGCCCGTAAGGGCACATACCTTCCAAAGCATAAACCACTTTGCTTAGCTGGATATTCGTTTTTTGGGTACTTTATTTTTATTACTGAAGAATAACAGCTGATGGAGGAACGATTTGTTATTACATAAAATTTGGAATAAATCAACAGATAGACATTTTATAAAATGTCCATTTTTGGCTATATTTGTGCACAGTCGAACACAACAAAGATATGAACTTGTGGGATCAAAGCATTCCTCAGAAATCTTAATTTATGCAGGGTGTTTGCCGGGACGGTTTACTACTCTCGATAACAGTGCACTATTTAAATTTTGTGGCATTTTTTCTCGCGCAAATGGCAACTCTGAAATTTGACAGCTGTCAGCTATGATTGTTCCGATTATTAAAACTCGGTTGGGTTGTGTCACACTTTCCTGTCAAGTAGACAGGAACTTAATTCATCTGAATATTAATTTTATAAATCCTACTACCACCCCCCTCAACCTAGCGCCACTTTTTAACCCCCCCCCCCCCTATAATGATGATGATGACGAATTCGAAATCAAAATCGAAAACGAAATTGAAATCGAAATCTAAACCGAAACTTAAACTGACACCAAAACCGAAACCAAAAACTATCAAAAACAAAATCGAAACTCGTATACAAAATTTTAGGTCTCTGCTTTTGACCGTTAACCCCTAGAGCCCCGATTGGCCGATATCGGCCAAAGCACGACTCAGCGATTTTAATTTCATTTGTTTTATTTTATTATGTTTTATTATGTTTATATGTATGTTTCATTTTAATTACGGATACAGTGGTTTGGTAGTAATTAATGTATTGGTGAGACAGTGTCATAATTCAATTTTTTTACTAATTTTTACAAAAAATTTTTGGGACATCAACTTGTCAATCGGCTGAGGGGCCGAGGCCTGAAGGGTTAAGGAGTTCCCTCATTGGGAGCCAACCCAGGGTTCATCAGCTATGTCATCTTTACCGATGAAGCGAATTTCCATCTGAATAGCCAGAATGTATCCAAAATAATTTGTAACTAACACTGTTATAAATTAACGTAATTTAATACTAAAGGATATCGATTTTTCCATTACGGAGTTTGATGTCTGCGAGGCGCGCTTTAAAAAAAAAGAATGATTTTAGACTTGAAACAGCAACTTACCTGACAAGTTAGGCAATTGAACGCCTTACAGACCGGACACTCGAATACGTTAACCTCATCTTCGTAAATACACCAGCCCGTACAATTGGGAGTTTTGCAATGAAAAGTATTCTCCAGCTTACTCTCCGCGACTGAAATCGATTTGGCCAAATGTTTTTCGTACACCTCCTCGTCGACGAGAGCCTTGATTTCCCTTTCTCGAAGGAGGCTTTCGCAAGAGTATTGGTTGTCCATGAACGGGCACTTCACTTCTGCTTCTTCGCAGAATGATATTGTGTTGCGAAGACATTCCTTGCAGAATGCGTGAAGGCAGTCTCCTAAAATCACGCCCACCTCCCGTGGGCAGTTAGTGAAGCAAATCGGGCATTCAAACTCTGAAACGTTTTTCACTAACGCTTGATTGCCCAGATTTATCAATTCGTCGTAATGACCAGTGTTTGTTACGCTGCTACGACTGTTGCCAGGGATAACATCTGCAACCGGAATTTCGCGAAGATTAGCCTGTAATGGAGCCTCTTGTCTCCCGGTTTCATTCTCGAGCTTCTCTTGATATTGGCTGCAACTGATTCCAGTGTGGATTGCCTGTGTGGACAAAAAATAAATATGATAAAATATTTAAAAACAGGATCATGCCTTCATGGGTTTCGCAGTGGAAGGGGATTTGGCCCAAATGAATTTGATCATAACATTCCACTGGTGTAAACGATGGCATGTTGAGAGTACAATCTGAGGGTCTGTCCTCCCCAGAGCAACAACAACGTTTGCAAGGCACTTACTTAGGCAGGGGACTAATACATCACAAGGAATAGTACAGTAAATAATAACTCAGCTGAAAAAATAAGCAAAAGAGCTATTGTATTTATAATTATTTTTATTACGGTTTTTTATGAAATATTTGTGGTTTATATATTATCCATAAAGATACATGTATATTTCCGGAATGCATTCAATCAGACCTTTCATTTGACACAACACGATATATTTATGTAATTATTTTGACATTTAGACATTTAGACAACTACTTACTTGATATTTGGACAGTTAATGTACCCTATGACACAACACGATATATTTATGTAATTTTTTTGACATTTAGACAACTACTTACTTGATATTTAATAATACCCAGAAGGAAAACATCATTTGGTCAAAGACATTACTCTTTCATTGCGCCGAGATTTTACAATCTGATCAATATGGAAATAAAAATGAATTTTTAGGGAATTCAAAAATAAATTAAAGAAATGGTTATCGAATCATGACAGACTAACCATACATCAAATGTTAGAAATAATAGTATAATAAAACTTAGGTGCACAAATTATTAACATATTTTTAAACTTATATGTTAAGTATTTTTTAACATTGAACTAACTACCAAAAAATATTTGACTTTGACAATGAATTATACTTTTAGACTAGGTATTTTTATATTAAATCTTATATTACTTAACATAATATTAAATATTAATGACTGTTTCTTTCTTTTCTCAGATATAACTTTATTTATATTATTTAATCGAATTTTATATTATATTTATTGCCGATTTAATAATGGAATTGCATTTTATTTATTATATATTTTTAATATTTTTTATTATTATTATTTTTTATTTTATTCTGAAGACCACATTTTAGGGCAATTTAGTGTCATTAGCTTTTTACTAAAACTTGTACATTTGTAGGCAACCAAGCAATCAAGCAAACTTGATTGTAATATTGGAGTCCTGTCGACCCTAGAACGGGCTAGTCCCAGTTGGGTGACAGAAACAAATAAGCAAAAGGTTAAGGTTTTGCCATTCGGTTCCTGTTATTTTTGTAAGCTAATCAATGTTTTATAGTAATTAATTCTTAAATAATAAAATTTGGACAGTTAATGACACTATGACACTCGAGATGACATAGTGATTCTAACAATACCACACACTTCTAAATTCTTTGAAGCGTTTAGAAGTTATGGTGGAATAAAGAAACGGAAAACATACATAGATGAATCCTGAACACTCCTTTTTGGTTGGGGTCAACCACTCTTGAAATAACCAAATGGCTACCTGATCCTGAATTCAGAGCCAACATTTTTGCCACTCTTGAAACGACCTCTAGGCCACCCGATCCCTTGTGACATTACGGATAAAGGACACCCAGACCCGCGATAAATTTAAATTGATTTACCGCCGTAATACAACAGGTAGAGGCCGCAAAAGCGACTTTGGTCCCGTAACCAGTGGGGAGGACGGAGGTATCCTGAAGGTAATCCCAGATGGAGATATCCTGCCAAAACTGATAACCAGGGGGCGAGGTGGTCCCACTGGGTTACCTTTCTAGTGCCTCGCAGTAAGGGGTTGAACTCTGGTGGGTTTGGGGCTTTGCTGGACGGTAGATGCGTACCATCTCAAAGTCTTCTGCGTTCACCTCAAGGAAGACAGAACGATCACTATCATTAAAACTTCCTGAGGTGACGGGTTCACCCGTTGTAGTCGACATCTCCAAATGTTAGAGTTGCTTGGTGCAAAGATGCTGATATTGACAAGGATGTCAGGGTTAAATATATGGCCTTTAAGCGGCTTGCATACATGCATCAGCAAAAAGTAGGATCTCCACTGTTTCAAATTATTACATCCGACAATGCCAGAAAGAAATAAGCTACCATAAATCTGACGATAGTATATTTGTACTTGGATGCCTTACAAATATCTTTTGGCATTTTTCTATCTACGAAATACATATATGACGTTTCATGGGGGTTCCTTACGATGCCATTGAATTCCAGCATACTCTGACAAGGGCATCATGAAGCATTCTAACGAGTTTCGTTCTTAACCCCTCGCGTACCAGACGGCCCGAAACGTCCAGAATTGATATTTACCGTCGAACCCCAGACGGCCCGAAATGGCCAGGCGAGGCCGACCGCTAATTATGTTAGTACAACTTTGACTAATAATTATGAATAATCTTTATTGCTTTACATAACGACGTTACAAATATCTAATAGCAAATTTCAATAGGAACATAAAACAGGTCTTTTTTAGACGATCGGTGTGACAGTTTCGGAGTAATCGTTTTTTTTCTGAAACGCCATCTTTTTTTTGAGACTCGCAAATTTCTTACGGGCCGTAAGGCACACATTAAAATTCAAACCGCGGGCCGCGAGGGGTTAAGAAATTGTGGGTGTTTCATACCACAAGTCCGAGAGTTACGATGCTGTGATGCGGTGGCTCTATAACCGAAAGCTTTAAAACGATCAATGGAAATCTACTTCAAACAGTGGCTTACCTGACATGTCAGACAGTTGAATACTTTACAATCCGGGCATTGAAAATTGTTCACACCGTTTTCATAAAAACACCGACCCGCGCAAGCTGGAGTTTTACAATAAAATAAATATTCCAATTCATTTTCTGCTATCAACAACGATTTATTTAAGTGTTGCTCGTATGTCTCTTCGTCCACGATGGCCTTTATCTCTCTTTGTTGAAGGACACTACAACAGGAATACTGGTCATCGACGTATGGACATTTCACCTCGGCTGCGTTGCAAAGTTTTATAGTGTTGCATAAACAATCCCTGCAGAATGTATGAAGGCAATCCCTTAAAATGACACCCGTTTGCGGTGCAAAGTCTCTACTACAAATGATGCATCTGAATCCTTCAATGTTTTCGACGACATCTTGAGTATCTAAGTTCATTAACTCATTGTAATGGCCTTTCATCTCAGAAACACCGCTAGAACTGGTACTAGGAATATTATCTGCGCTAACTGCAGGAATTCCGCTTGTAGATATCTTCTCTTCAATGTTTTTCTGTAAACCAGTGTCATGTCTTTCGGTTTCATACATGAGCTGCTCTTGATATTGTCTGCCATTATGGGTCGATGGTCGAGAGTTGATGCCATTATGGGTCGCCTGTAGAGAAGAAATTTATAATTAAATAGTGATGCGTTTCGAAAGCTAAACCTTTTACACAAATTAAAGAAATTATGACTATGTATAATTGTGGACAGTTTCATACTTAGATTATTATTATTAGTCCAAATCTGTGTTTTGTTAACTGTAGGACTCATCGCTCCACTTATCAAACTGTCCCACATCTTCACTACTTAGTTTGAAAAGAAGTGCTTCATAGGGTTGTTCTTAACCGGTCGGCAGCCAGCCTTCGCACGCAAAACACTGCGCCGCAACTTTTTGGTCGATTTTATAAAGAAATACTAACAATATCGCTTTTTCATGAGTTCCCTCTTATTACCTAGTAATTCACCTTGTTAGTCATGTATATTATATATTTATATAAGATATATGGGAGCCGGCCGAAACGGTTCCGTGCGGATCTGTCAAACGACGCAAAATGCCTAAAGGCACTGTTGGCGACCGACGGGTTAAAGGAGATGTTTGCGAGCTTTAAGCAATGTCCTTTGAGGCGAGTGTTGGTATACACTCATTCTGTATGTTGGCTACACATTTACTGCACTGTCATAGTGGCAATTCAGATCTCGCTTTGAGCAAAGGCAGTCTGAGGATTCCGCACCCACCGCGGCCATCGAAGCACTGATTAAACTTTATCTCTTCATAGAAGCAAGCTGAAGCAATTATAGGAAAAATGAAACAGAGAAGAACGTGGAGCCAGGATATGAATGTCTTGAGACAAGGAAAAATAAAAGTTGACAGGGAAATCAGAGCTAACTTAGACACACTCCGATACCATGCTGCCTGAATATAATTTCCAACACCCGTCAGCATGGTCATTCCGACTAGAGAAGACTGGAACCAAAACAGCATCGTAACCCCGAATCCAATCATCTAGAATACAGAAGGGTCAAAGACGGATGTGGGTAAGAGCCTAAATAACAATGAGTATAGGAGAAAAAATAAGTGTTTATAACCAAAATATATGTATTATAGAAATACAGCAACTAGACTATATACATATGCAGAGAGCCGAACGGTTCTGAAAGCACTAAACATGAGGTAATATTACTGTATTTAACTCATTGTTAAATAACTTTGAAGAAACTTATTGGAGCAGGAGAATGGAGTTGAAAACTGAAAAAACAACCACTTTAATAATATTTCTGTAGGGTTATTTCCATTCTAAAGCCGCAAATTGTTCCTTATGGTGCTTGTTGACCCTAACACCTCAATCTTCCCCCATTTTTAGATTTTGGGAAGATTAGCCTCAAGGCAGGAGGGGGGGGAGGGGGGTAAATATTTATTGAGGGTTAGGGACACTGGTGTGCATTCAGTTTGGAGCTAATCAGCAATCTAATTAGGCATCCTATGTATGTTGCGCCAAATTCTGACCTGGCGGTTAGAGGCCAAGCTCCACGAGCGGAATTAATTTAGGATTAAAAGAAATCTACTGAAAAAGAAAAAGCTTCGTTTCACTTTTAAAGATGCGGCGGTGACGAAGAAAAGAGACAAAATCCCGTCGCTTCATAAGCAGTATTGATTAGCGCTTATGGCATCAGTATGACACGGAGCATACTAATGAAATGCGAGCGAGTATATGCAAGAAGGAATGATGTAAATGTATGAGTGACCACCAGGCATCTCTAGCGGTGCCTTTACTGCAATGAGCGCTGCGAGAGTGACGAGTTTGTGCAGCCGGAGCAAGGCGAATGCAGCTACGGCGCACTCCTGGCATGACAGTATAAAACTGCGGATGGAGGAATGCACAAATTGAGTGTAATTATAATAAAAATATGTTGCAAGGTTTTGCAACTAACTGGGTAGGCAACAATTTTATGCCTTTATGCTGTGCATGCCACTGGTGGAAGTCTCACCGCCCCACATTTTTTTTTTGCAGAATTAAGCAGTTTTTTAGAGTAACTATACTTGATGACGAACGTTTGCGCTTTGACCCTTTTGACTCCCTTGATCCTGATTTTGGTACCTCCCTGACTTCGGCGCTCTGTCTTCGAGCGGCCGCCCTCTCCGCGCCCGCGTAGCATGGTCACAGTATACCTAGACAGCATCTTTTCTTAGAACAACATTGAAATCAAAGCGAGCGACTGGCCGCTAAATGGGCGCTACTCGGCCGGCGCAGATATTCAAAAGTGCTAATCTCTACCGCTTAATGCCCGAGCGATGGCGTTCGGTGAGAAGTCCCCCTCTACTCACTTCCCTTGCACCCTTCCCCGCAACGCCATAACGCTCGAGAGTGCTGCTACTGCTTCTAACTCAGTATACTCTGGCATGATACTGCTTATGCCTTCATAGCATCTGATACATTTTACGAACAGTGACTTACCATACATATCAGACAATTGACCCTATTGCAGATGGGGCATAAGAATAAATAGACACCCTGACCTGTGAAATCTGGAGTTTTACAATTAAACATAACAATAGTCTTCACCTTGTTTGCTGGAATCGTCTGAAGCTTGAATGAAAATTTATCATAAGTCGCGTTATTCACTATGGCCTTTAGTTCCTTCTGCTGAAAAATGCCATGGCATGAGACTTGAGGACATTTAACCCAAGTTGTTATAGCAAGGTGCAGACACTCCATGCAGAATGTATGAAGGCAATCGTTTAAAATAAGACATGTTCCCGGCGCACAGTTCCTGTTGCATATTGTGCATTTGAATTCTACGACGTTTGTGATAACTTCTTGATTGATTAGATTATTTAACTCGCCGTAATCTTTCTTGTGTTGGCCGTTGGCAAAACTGGTACCGGGAATGTTGTCTTTGCAAACCGGCAGATATTCATTCATAATTTGAAAATTTGGTTCTGCTGGTTCTTCGGGTGTGTTTACGTTTTCCTTCGAAGTGCCTATAGGAAGAAAAAAACATAAATATGAAGTAATTATTGCGGTAGAATAAAAACAATGAAGAGTTGAAACCACTTTCTTATTGGTTCATGCTGTGTCTCAGCCAGAGTGAATTATAAAAACCTTACCGTTAGTATAGGCAGACAGAAAAAGCGGCTTTACGAAATCATCAATATTGTAAACTGATAAGCGCTGTTCGTCGTCTGAAGCGAATTGATCGTTGATTGTCCACCTTTGTGCAGCCACAGGGATTTTCAGTGCTTTGAACGCAGCTACCTTCAACTCTGCAATGGTCATATCGCGCCGCACCTTTAATGGAGTTGGGCCTTCATAAGCCCCTTCTCCTATGACGAATACTTGGACACTGAAAAAAACATTAATTTTATACTTGCAACTCTACAATGTCACCGTTAAAGAAGAATGCGCACATTAAAAATTTAAATAAGCTTCTCTAGATTGCATAGCAACAATGTTTAATGATAGTTCTGACATTACTAATGAAGAGATACAGTACATTTTTATTTATTTATTTATTTATTTAATTTAACAATTCATTTACAAGTGCACAAGTATCACTAATAATCATATCAATGAAAAAATATATATAATTAAAATTAAAATTAAAATTAAACACGGCCGATATGAGCATTAGCATTTAAGTACTGCTGCTGCCAACTAAGTGCCAGGACTTGTTCCAGGGCAGCTAGCTTCATTGATGAAGGACTATTCATGAGATTGACTGACTGCAAACCTCCAATCAGAGTAGAAGGCCATATCGCCACCCGGAGCATGAAGAAAACGCCGGGAGCGGACAAAATGCATAGTTGTTGGGCGTGCAAAACGTCATTAAACTTCAACGCAAAGATGGCTGCGGACGGCAGAGACCGAGACTCTTCTCGAAGCCGACAATATCAGAGAAAGCGAGAAGCCCGCAGTGATGAAGACGCTGACCGAAACAC
Organism: Micropterix aruncella; assembly: GCA_944548615.1. Taxonomy (NCBI): domain Eukaryota; kingdom Metazoa; phylum Arthropoda; class Insecta; order Lepidoptera; family Micropterigidae; genus Micropterix; species Micropterix aruncella. The sequence continues at coordinate 32,461,615 of OX155951.1, forward strand.
TATTAATATTACACTTCTGTGGGGTGAGCGATGGATTCCAAACTAACGGCCGGCTGTGATAGGTTTAAGACAGCTGTCTTGCCACATGTGAGCATTTATTTTACCACCTATTCACTCCCAATTCAGTCAAGAGAATTTTAGATCCGTTTTTTTTTTTAAATTATGCTTTTTCCCAATAGATATTAAACTACAGACAGTGTGTTAATCTCCAGTGTCCAGACAAAAAAAGGTAGTTTTCATAACACAGAATCGCCATAAGTCTGGCGCAGACAAGGTTTTGCCTTAACCTTTAAAGTGCCAGCGTCACTATATGGCGATAATCGAAAAAGTACCGTTCATGCCGCTGTCGCCATATGGTAACAACATTTGCGCATTCATATGTAAACGATTATAGCCCTTATAAGTCGTCGGAGCATAATAATTAGTATTACTATTGCTTCTCAATGAACAAACCAATCACCCGGCGGTAAAATCTACCAAAAGCAAGGTATAACAAAGGAATTCTTCAACTTGGAAAGTTTGACATCGATTTGTCCGCCGTTCAGCTTTTGAATTTTTGTGGCGCTATATCGAAAATCTCGTATGATTTAATTTTTGTTGTGTAGGTTATTATTTTTCAAGGATTAATTAGATATGTAATAAACCACTAATTATATATTTGTATCTGCAGTGTGCTCTATTTTTCGCTACTGGTCCAAACACATTTTTTTTTTGTAATGCTGCAGTAAATTATATTTTGTGCTTTACCTTTAATAAATAAATAAATAAATAAAAAAATCTCTAGATATACAGTGGAACCTCTCATAACGAGCACCTCTCATAATGGTAATTCGCAGTAATTCCTCATAACGAGTAATTCGCACCTCCCATATCGAGTATGGAAAAAAATGTTTTGCTTAACGGGTGAGTCTCGAACGAATTATGCTCGTTATGAGAGGTTCCACTGTATATATTTTTTTTACATTTGGGAGAAAAAAAAACGTGTCTTAGATACAAATTATTATTCCGGGCAAATGACCTATGACATAAACAAGAAATATACATATACATTAACGCGACAGAAAAAGGAAGAATTATGGTCCTGGCTTGTGGCCTTATGTCCCACACCCGGGTATAAGTAAGAATTTTCAAAAAGAAAATTAGAATAAGAGATTATACTAACGTTACATTACGTGTCTGCTTTATTGGCGGCTTTTTAATTGGTCCGTATATTATGCAGGCGACATTTGAGTGTGCTAATAATCTTGCTGTTTCAGCTGCACTGTCCTCATCCCCATCAAAAATGGCTTGTTCTAGTTTTCTGCACATTTCCTTAATGGCCTTTATCGTTGCTTTTCCCTTTCCTTTCCCTTTCGCGTGTGTATTTTCTTCGGCGTTTTTAATTTCAATTGTTTGCACCGACTGATCTGTTTGCATCTCTTTGTCTTGAAGAGAGCTCCTTCTGAGCCTTTTAGTTTTCGGAAAAACGGTCGCCGGCAATGCGGTTAAATCAATCACCTCAACTATTTTACCATCCGCAGCAGACGGATCCATTTCATTACGGGTATTAGTTTTTGACATCGGGGGTGTCTTACAAGAAACACATACCTCTCGTGAATTTGGGTTTTGACATGTGCAAAACGGATATTTGGTGGTATTCCGGAGTATCACATCTTCAACCACCTGTGGCTGACCATCAACACTTCTCTTCATTTTTAGGATACAGATACCAACACACTATAATAAGATGAAATCGCTCCTTTTTAGATCGGAATTAGATGTTACGATTTCTTGGCATTTTATGTATTCTGTTGCTAATTAACAGTCTATTTTATATTTATTTGAAAACAAAAACGAAAATTCTAGAATGTTAGCTATTTGTATTTCCCTACGCGAACACTACCTCGGGGATTCCCAATTTATCGTAGTCTCAACGTTACAGGATTATGATGATATGATCAGTGGTTACAAGTACTTGATATAACAATTTTCCAAATTGTCACAAAGGAACAAACATCACAAGGTCATGAAATATGTTCTTTTCGCTGGAAGTTGAGCGTTTGGTTCGGCTGCTTTTTACCAAACACGATTCGACACCGAAAGTTTTAGTAACTTTATCTACACTACATTTCATGCACTTTATGTAAAAAAACAACAGTACGGGCCTGCCTCCACACCGTCACAATAATCCACAGACTTATTAGGGAACTCGTCATAACGTTGTAGATTATTGTAAAACAACAATACACTCAATAGAACGATTATATTTGAAAATACCTATCACCGGTTTTTTGATAGGATGATAACACCGTGATACAACTTGCGTGATAACAAAAGGTGCGTTCAAAAATGCCGGCCGATTTAAGCGCCACCCAAACGGGACGTTGTTTATCATTAAAGTTGCTGCAGTGACCAGAGGCAAACGTCAAAATAATCGTAGGCATTTTTTGCAGATTATTATTTTCAGACCATGCCCCAGTAGCGTATATTGGGTGTTAGCCGCCCGGCGAGGAGGAAAAATTCACCGCCCCCTTATTTAGGTATTTTAATTTAAAGACTAAAATATACAGTTTCTCAATAACCTTTCGGCAAGAACGATCATTACATATTATTTATTATACAGGTAAGTGGGCAGAGCAGGACCTGCCCACACAATTGTGTGAGTAATAATGAATTCCTAACCCAAACAAATGTAGGGGTATGGTTTTTATGATATATCATATATATTATATGAAAGTACCCTCTTTTGGTATTTCTCGATTTTGAGTACACTCCACTTCATTTAAAAACCACATAATTCATATTCGCTAAGACTGAAATACCAGGATCTACCACTCTTTTGGTCTCAATGGTTCTTTATTTGGAAATTCTCAAGACTGAAAAGGTTATTATAATGTCGTTTTTTCGGGATTCTTATGATTATCGCAAGTAAACAGAAAATATCATGGCAAAAATGCAAGTAAACAGAAAATATCAACGAAAAAATGTTAAAATCGCGGAAAATTTCCTATCGTTCAACGGGAATTAACCTAACTAAAAGATAAATTTATTTAAGAGCATAAAATAAAAAAATGAACAAATATTATTTTTCAGTCAGTACTCAGAAAAAACAAGTGACTATTTATATTTTATCAATTTCTATTGTTGTTTATTGCACAAAATTAACAATTATATTAAAATTTATAATAAAATTTCATCAAAAAAATTAGTTCTGCGGGATTTTCATGTATACTATGCTTACAACACCGAAACGCAGCAGCCGCCCCGCTTCGAAAGTGCGAGTATAAGCGCCTGATGTGAAGTATCTCTGCGAATTCCAAACTTCTTCTGCATATTCTGTGAAAGCATAATTATAAACCAAATGTAACGGCGTGCGACCATTTCTTCACCGCACACTGCAAATCATGCGGATCCTGGACCGCAGAGTGCCCAAAGGGAACGCATCTTAATCATGTGAAACAGCTTTATACACCGTTTTTATATCATTTAGCCATCGAAATGGTCTGAACATCAGGTAGAGAAGTTTATTTGGTTATTTTCCTGTTTATTTAAATAGAAATAGACTTAAATAGGTACTAAAGAGTTTTGGTTACGCTGCGGTACAAATCATTAGAACCGATGATTTTGGTGATTTACCGGATAAACAAATATTTGACTAGTGTTTCCAACGCCTACGTTCAGTGGATTAGGCTATTCATGCCTCCCTCCATGGAGAACTACCCGATTGGTCATGGCGGCCGTTTCGCAAAACATGGAAATCTTAAGCGAATCAGGTAGTTTCCCTGGGTGAAAAAAAACGGGGAAAAGGGCAAATGAACGCAGGCAAGGAGGTTGCTAAAATAGCATAAACTTAAAAACTTTCAGTAGGTATACATCCAAACAGTAGTTTAACTATTCAGTCTTCTTCTTTTTTTCTTTTAGGCTATCCACCCATTGAAACTAGTACGCCATGTTATAAAATGTATGGGTACAATGATCATTGTTGGGACAAGGGGAATTAGGAGGATATTTGTAATGGAATATAGTCACTGAAGGGAGATTTGATTGAGGGAGATAAGTTAACAGACAGAGGATATTAAGAACTTTTGGAGAGTTAAGGTAGAGGAGATGGTCTACATAGTGGGGGCTGAATTTTGAGGGCTATAAGGTCCGAAACGAAATTAGAATATTTATTGTTAATTGGGCTGTTAAAAAGGTGGTCAGCAGTGTAGACTGCATGCCCGCATTGGGGCAAGCGAGGACGTGTATCCTCTAGAGGTGAGCGGGAGTGCAGCTGTGACCAATACTCAATCTGCAAACGACTTCTATTTCATTGCGGCTTTGCAGCTGACAGTGGAACCATGGCTTCGGTCGATTCTCCGGCTGAAAGGTGAAGTACCTTTTCGCCTTGTACGAGAGGCGCCAAGTCTATGTCCATTTTGGCGATATTGACGTATTCAACCCGCCAGCTACCGCCCTAACGAACGCCATTACTAATAATGGTATTGACATGTCATTATGATTACATATTATGTAATATGTAATAATAATAATTAAACGTATTATTTGCACAAAAAGGCGAGCTTATTTCCTAAAAGCAATGTCTTACAGCCTATATCTTACAGCTACAGCATTAATGGTTATATTCATATAATATAATATGTATTCATGGTTATATCTAATATATATATATATATATATATATATATATATATATATATATATATATATATATATATATATATATATATATATATATATATATATATATATATATATATATATATATATATATATATATATATATATATATATATATATATATATATATATATATATATATATATATATATATATATATATATATATATATATATATATATATATATATATATATATATATATATATATATTATATGAATGATTATGAATATACATTTAAAAGATGATGATGTGTAGGTATATACATTTAAATTTATTGTAATGACTTCCTCCTCAGCTCCTCACCTGTGTTTTTAAAAAAAATGTTGTAAAATGTTTATTAAGTGGATATTTATTCAGCTTCAGTTTTGTAAACTAATAGTATGTATTTAATGTCTTCAAAAGGCTGTATGCATCTTGAATAACAATAGAAATAAAAAATAAAACAATTTAAATTGAAACACCAACTTATCTGATACGCCAGACAGACGAACGCTTTGCAGACCTGACACTCGAATACATAACCATCATCTCTGTAAATACGCCAGTCCATACATTCGATAGTTTTACAATAAAAGTATTTTTCAGCATACTCTCTGTGACTGAAATGAATTGGGCCAAACGTTTTACGTATACTTCCTTGTCCACGGGAGCCTTGATTTCTCTTTCTTAAAGGATGCTTTCGCACCAGTATTGCACTTTTGAAAACAGCACTAGTATTACACTTCGCAGAGTGATATTGTGGTGCGAAGATATCCCTCGCAGAATGCGTGAATGCAGTTTTTTTATCACGCCTTCCTCCCGTGGGTAGTTAGTGACATCAATATATTAGTTTATAAACTTAAAGGGTCGACATACGGTCAGATTATCTGCGCAGTCTATCTGTATAAAAAACTGTGCGATTAGGTATCTGAACCGACCTTGTGTTTCATAGTTTTTCGCTCAGTTTTGTTCTTACTTTGCTCAGTTTTTTTCATGAGGTTCGGGGAGACCTATACAATTTCCTCAAGAGCCCCACAATTCGGGGAGACTTCTATACAAGTCTATGAAAGCCAACAGTTACTGTTGTTCTTTTTTTGACATGATGGCCGGAACACGTTGAACAGCTCACGCTCGTGGCTAGAAACGAGGATACGACTAGAAAGACTATGCGAACTGTGCGATTAACTGAGCAAACTGCTTAGCTTATCAGTGTAAAGTCAACCTCAAAGCGCAGGCTAAAAGTACCTATGCGTACAAATCTGACAGAACTGCGCAGATTGCTCAGTTTATCGCTCAGATATGACCGTGTGTTGGTGGTCCCTTTTACGTTTACTAGTGAAGTAAATCGGACTTTTTTCACTGGTGCTTGATTAGCCACATTTATCTGTATTTGTCACAAAAAAAACAAAAATTTATTACGTATGTTTTTTTCTTGGATAGCCTTCAGGAATATGGGCGGAAGAGCTCATGCTTTCTGAACGCAGCCAGATATTTGACAGCTAACCTAAAAAAAGTAAACATGTCATTCTTCGTTGGATATCACCTTAGCAGGGCGGTGAAGCGGATTTTTACAAGCAAGGGAATTGAGTCTTGTTATTTGAATAATCGGCTCGGTGGCAAAGAGTGCGGCGCAATGTATCACGCTTCCGCCACGGAACTGTTTGGCCTCAGCGGAGATCGCGTGGCCCAAATTATAGATTCGGTGGACACCGTTCTGTGTGACTGCGATGGTAATATAGTGTTGTTTGCGAAGACGGAAGTGACCTCCTTTTGACCTTGTCTTTTGCATTTTAGGCGTCCTCTGGGTCGACAAGCAAGAGATACCGGGATCAGCTAAAGCCTTGAATGCGCTACGTGCGAAGGGCAAACGTATATTTTATGTTACCAATAATTCTACGAAAACCAGGGATGAATTCGTTGAGAAGGCTAGGTCGCTGGGTTTCGACGCTGAAAAGGTAATATAATTTTTACATTCTCAGTCCACCAACCACCGTGGAGAGAAAGTATTGTGAATGCGCAATTTTTTTTTCCGAGATGAAGACGGAAATATCTATTTTGCTCCCCTGAGACGATTAAGGTTATTTCCAGATGGAAGTCTGTCTGTCTGTGTGTATTCCTCCTAGATAGCGCCCGAACGCCTAATCCGATTGAGTTTAGATTTGGTATGCAGGCATGGCATTTGGTCATGGAAAGAGTTGAAAAGGTTGTGGTTGAAATTGGTCCACCAGGGGGCGCAGTAGTCATATATCAATCCTAAAATATTGGACTTGGAGACTTGAATTTTGTTACACAGATGCCTTGTTAATCTGAAATCACATTATGAATTCAATGTGAAACAGTGGTGTCACCCCAAGACTTTCCTGGCAAGTAGCCAAGGACTGATTTCATCTGAATATTAATTTCATAAACCGGTGGCTGGAAACCGGTTTGGCTCCGTTTCATCTGTTGGCTCTTAGCCGAGAAATAAAGCGCCCCGCCCGAGGCATTAATATTTGATTAAAATCTTGGCTGGGCTAGGAAAGTAAACCCGTAAAAAAGGTGTAATTCTTATTGTATTACTTTTATTTTATGACTAATTCATTCATTCACTTGGCTTTTCAATACCTACCTTTACCTACCCACTGAAATGCGTAAAATTGTTCATTACCTAAAAAAAGGCCTAGGTAAATTAAAACAAGTGATTAAGATAGGCAGGATGGAAGGGCGGAACAAAGTCAAGTGGGATAAACTTAAGAAAAGTATAAATTCAGCACTTGTACATGGACAGTGTTCCAATTTAATTAGTTGGCCAACGGTGAAATAAATACATCTCAATTGAGACCAATCCGTACAAAGTCTACATTGAAAGTCAAAGTGATAAATCACGAGGCAAAGGTTTAAAAATTTTTAGACTACCTAATATCTCTAATTCTAAGGGGAATGGTTTTTTTTTTTTCTCCGACTTACAGGAAGAAGTGCTGTCAACAGCTTTTCTCGCTGCGCAGTATTTAAAATCCATCAATTTTACCAAGAAAGTGTACCTGATTGGAACGAGTGGAATAGCCAAGGAGCTCGACGCCTTCGGCATTCCACATTTCGGAGTTGGGGTAAGGTTCATTTTTGTCATAATCTCATTTATTAGCTTTTTTAAATTCATACACACAAATTCACACATGGAGCGGCCCAAGCATGTGAAGGTGTTTTTTAAGCTGGCAGTGCCCCATTAGCAGTCACTTAGTTGTCCATAGATTGTTCCTGGAAAGTCTCTCCATATGTCTGTCTCGATACAGGCCTAGGTCTAGTGGAGCAGTAAAATCCATATGGCCCTGTATTTTTTTTACTGATTAGTTAAGCACATAACTTTTTTTTTACTCTACGACTAGTAGTGGTGTTTTACTGATTAGTAGTAGAGTATCTACTAAACTAAGAGTAGCGTAAAAAACTATTTTTTTACTCATTATTTATAACTTAATTAATTGTCAATGATGTATGTTATGGATATAAAAAAAAAGGATGTCTCCATGGTCACTAGTATATAGGTTGGAAAGGAGTATATATAATAAATACAAACAGAGCTGCCATGGAATTCACCGACCGTAGTCGGGCCCATCATAATACTATTTTTTACACTTCTGGGGGGTGAGCAGTGGATTCCGGACTTACGAACCGACTGTGGTAGGTTTAGGACAGCTGTCTTGCCACATGTGAGCGTTCACCTTACCACCCATTCACTCCCCCTTCGAAGCCATAGAATTTGAGATGCGCAAATCGCAGTTTTAGATATTTTTTCTAAGAAAGAGTTGATTATTTTTCTGGAAAGGCCAAGATCTTTAAAGAGATTTAGCTGGCAGGCCACGAGCGCCAACTTCCACCGCGTGAAGGTGAACAGTGATGCCGTTCCGGGTTACGGCATTTGCAAGATCATGGTATTTATTTAATTTGTACTCGTGGTCTTTTGGGATATTTGATTCCCATGGAACAATTAATTCTACAATAAGGGCCACCTTCCGAGATAGAGAGTAAAAAGTTATATTTGGACGGTGGGCTGTGCATCCGAGACTTTCAGGGAATTTATACTGCTTAGAGACCGAATCAACCTCCAGAATCCAATCTGTAGCTTTCTCAATTATTGAGAAAGGTTTTGTAGTTAAATGTTTTTTGCCTTTAGAGCCATCCCGCACAAACTGTATTATGATACTGTCAAACCCTTGTTGGCACAAGCCACTGAGAGACTAATTACCTCGCGAATAACAGCGAGAACTTTGTCATGGCGGTAAGTGTACCGTCCTTGATCTAAGGCCACCATGCATCCAGCTAGAATGTGTCTAGCTGTGCAAGGGGTATTGCTACAGAGGGGACAAGAAATATCCTCGGCAAAGCTCTAACGAGCGAGGTTACTGGGGTCTCGAAGTGTATGCTGAAAGGCATTCAAATAAAATTTTAGCATCTCTGGCGTCCAGTCATAGAGCATTACCTTCCAGTGCATTGGAGGCGGAATGCAAAAGTCCCCAATCGTTGTCCAATCAGTTATTCTGAGAGGGTTGTCGTAAGTTTGGTCTACCCTACCTGCCAAAGTTAGACTTTATAGGGTGATCAAAAGTTTTTAACTGGTCATAAAGTTACCTTATTGGCGCTTCTCTCCACCAGCATTTGAGTTTATTGATTTTTAAAAAATCACAAAATAAATATATTGGTTGATCGACGTATCGACGATGTTACAACCGCCGTTGTCGGTTGCAACATTGCCAAAACGTCGGGTGCACCCTTAAATAAATTTGCATTCTTCATTACCTATTTGCCAATAACTTTTCCTTACAAGTGACATTAATATAGAACACATACAACCAGTGCAGACGATGTACAAGCCAGACTGTATACACACCTTTAATCCTTAGGTCCAAGCAAATTTTACTATCTAATCTTGCTACAGCTTTACACGTCAAGCCTTCCTTTCTGCGAAATAATCTATTACCACATCGACTAATAATTATGGTGACACATTTAAAAAAGTGGTTTTTAACAAAGAAAACCAACTCGAATTACTCCAACACCTAATCAGCCACATAAATATCGACCGTCGCTTGAGGGTTTATTTGGTTCTTCTAGTCCCGTCCCCTTCTATTTGTGGGGAGGATTTTTTATAGGCGTGATGGGAATTTTCCTGGCAGAGACAACACACACACCCACTGCAAACGCTTTCAAAAATCAACTTAGGATGCATTCCAAATCAAATGAACACTCGATGGATCAATGCACGCTGGATTCTAGGCGCTTGAGTAAGACAAGGTTTTTTCACACATGAATTTGGCGCCCCCTTATATTGCAACCCTGGTTAGCCGCATACTGATATCACACGAGTTGTAATTGACAATGAATGTGTTAACCCATTCTCTGGTTCTATCTCGCAGTGCAGTCCTTGTGTAATGTAATGTATGTCAAAACGTAATGTATGTTTCAGCCTGACCACATTCAACCGGACTATCGAGAGCAGATCATCAACAATAAGCTCAAATTGGACCCTGAGGTTGGAGCTGTTGTCGTTGGATTCGATGAGCACTTTTCATACGCCAAACTCATCAAGGCAGCCTCTTATTTATTAAATCCCGACGTCTTGTTTATCGGCACTAACACGGATGAACGATTTCCTTTGGCCAGTGAGTCCACAGCTAAAAAGTGTTATTTGTTAAAATGTTTCTCTGTTATTAATGCGTGATCGTGATTGCAGGTGGCTTAGTGATGCCGGGAACGGGTTCCATTGTTCGCAGCGTTGAGACTTGTGCCGAAAGGCTCCCTCACCTGCTGGGCAAACCCGAAAAATACATCGGGAAATTCCTCGGAGATTCAAACCTTAGACCTGAAAGAACTCTAATGATAGGAGATAGGTGAGTAACATGACTCTTAACTGGTCGGAAGTCAGCCTTCGCGCCCAAAAAACTGAACCGCATCTTTTTGGTTGATTTCGTAAATAAATACTAACAATATCGTTTTTTCATGAATTCCCTCTTGTTACCTCATAATTAATGTTGTTAATCATGGATATTATTTATTTATATAATATATATATTTATATAATATATATGGGGGCCAGCCGAAAGAGCTACGAGCGGTTCTGTCAAACGACGCAAAATGCCTATAGGCATTGTTGGCGCCCATCCGGTTAAGAAATTGCAAAACAAAAAAAAAACATTTAATTTATTATAAGCTTAGGCTTTTACAAAGCTACCCTATATATTTATACACAATCATTGATTGACATTTTCTATGTTTAATTACAGATGCAATACTGACATAGAGTTTGGTGTTCGATGCGGCTTCCAGACACTTCTAGTATTGTCAGGAGTCACCTCAATGAAGGATATAACTGAAAATCTCGTTAAACCTCTGCCCGACTTCATCATTCCATCGCTCGGAGATCTTACACAATTTCTTCAATGACAGTGGATCGAAAACCGTGAAATTTTATAGGAGAATAATATTTATATTATTATTTATTGAAATATAATGTCATTTAATATTTAAACATGTAATTTTGTTTTTTAATTGTAATTGGTGATTCAATTTTTTGTTACAATTTTTTGTTGTCAAAATTATAGTATAGATTTGTAGTTAATTTGTTAAATATCTAACAACACATAATATTGTTTCTACTTGCCATTTTTGTTTATATATGATAAACACCAGGGTAAACAGTAATAAACTGAATGATTCTTTGTGCGGCTTTCTTTATGTGTAGCGACTGCATGAGATCTATGTTTTTGATCCTTTCATTTGTCTGTAGTAACTATGAGATACCATTATTTTAAACTTCTATACAAGCTGATCTGTTTTTATTTTTCTTTTGATCATTTTATTGACATTTTATTGACCTTGATTCACTTGTCAAGGCAGAAATAATAATAATAATAAAATCTCTCCGCCGATCATGCAGAAGATTTTGTTAGAATGTCTGGCAAAAATAGATTCTTTGCCAATTTATGGCCCTCGAAAGGCTTGTATCTAACAACTACTTAACTTCTTATTTGTCATAACCTATTCTCATTTATGATTCGTATTCAGGCTAGTGCGGCAAAGTCGACCCACATCACATTCACCCTGCGGAAGAAAGACTGTCCTCCAGTTAAACTTGGCGATAATGTCCTACCACATTCCAATTGTGCCAAATACCTCGGCTTCCACTCGGATAGACGACTCACATGGAAGGATCACCTAAAGCACAAGAGGGATGAGATCAACATGAGATACAGAAACATGTATTGGCTTATGGGCAGGAATTCTACGCTGTCGGTCGACAACAAACTGTTGATCTACAACTCGATCCTGAAACCGATATGGACATATGGCATCCAGTTATGGGGGGTGGCCAGCAAGAGCAACATACTCTGCCTACAGCGAGTCCAAAATTGCATCTTGCGCTCTATTGTGAATGCGCCCTGGTACGCAAAGAACGAGGAGATCCACGACTATCTCAACATGCCAACAATAGCCGCAGAGATTGCACGGCTAAAAGTAAAGCACGCCGAGCGCCTGGCACTGCACCCAAACCCTCTCATCGCTAAATTGCTTGATTCCACAAACCTGGTGAAGAGACTGAAGAGAGCCCAGGTTCTATAAAGAGAAGATCGTGGCACTGGCCACCATCCTCGTAACGTTTGCTGCTGGCAACAAATCCTTTTATAGTCGCAAGACTGATTAAGGATAAGGAGAAAAAAGGAAAAAAAAAAAATTAAAAAAAATAACCTATTCTCATTTATGATTCACTAAGCCCACTGTCTGGATGCGCTGGTGACAGTTTAAATTTTTGGATCCTAGCCAAACCGGCCGACCTCTCCACTCTCTTTAGGTCCAGACACACATTTGGGCTAGCTCTAAAAAGACCCTCTGCTCTATGCCAATTCCAGACTAACCAAAACTTACCGGAATCAGCCGAAATGGCACTGGTCTGCGATATGGCAGTTCAACCATGAGCGATGTGGACCTGAAGAGGTCTCTTGCGATAAGATTACGACAGCCACATTATATCCCATGCTTGTTGGCCTTCAATGTCAGAATTACTGGACAACAGCTGGGGACTTTGCATTCCCCTCCAATACACTGGGAGATGTTGTATGAGGACACTAAAGATGAAATTTTACTTAAATGCCTTTCAGCAACCTAACTCGCTGGGGTTATTTAAAAGATAGTTTATGTCCCCTCTGTAGAAATACCTACCCCTTCCACAGCTATACATATTTTAACTGGCTGCAAGTCGGCATTAGATCAAGGACATTACACCTACAACCATCACAAAGCTCTAGCTGTTATTCGTAACGTAGTTAGCCTCCCAGTGGCTCGAGCCAACAAGGGTTTACAGTACCCTTTACACCTTCGATACAGTTTGTGAGGGATAGTTTAGAAGGTAATCCACTCCAAAACCGTTCTCAAATTACCTGGATAATTCAGCCTGGTTTCTTGAGGTAGATTCGGCCTCTAAAGAGTAGCTCCATTTTTATGTATTAATATATAGGTAATTCATGTCCTTTCGTAGTTTTTTTTCATAAATAAAAAGGGAAATATTAAAAATAAAGTTATTTTTCATGTGTTTGCTGTTTTGGAGGGGAAAATGGCATCGTCTGGCCGAAATACGTCTTTTTGAAGATATATAATCAGTCTTTTACTTTCACGGGCCACCAACCTCCGAGAAACGAAAGTGTTGTGGAAGCGCTTATTTTCTTTTCTAGATGACGACGGAAATATTCATTTTGAGCCCCCTGAGACGATTCAGACCATTTCCAGATTAGTATGTCTGCGTATTCCTTCGCGATAGGGCACACAGGCCTTATTTCGATCCCTTTATCTAATAAACTTAGAGTCGTAAAGGGTTCCATTTTGGGACCTATTCTATTTTTAGGAATGTAAATGATTTTCAATAATGTATTTCAAAGATATAAATGTAACGATATTAGCCGACGATAGTAATTTAATTGTTACCGGTAAGGATATGGAAGAATTATTGATTAGCGCTATCGTTTTGAGAGGAACAACCTTACACTAAATGCATCTCAAAGCAACTTCATACATTTTACAAATCATCGGAATCGTGATTCGCCAATAATACTTTAGGTAAATGACACTGCTATTCCTCAAACTCCTTGTACTAGATTTTTCGGCGTTCATGTCGACGAACTTTTAAAATGGAACTTCCACTGTGAAAACCTCGAAAGTAGGTAAGGTCGGGCACGTTATGCATTGAGTATTGTAAGGTCGTTGGGTGAATAGCAAACAAGAAATGTTTATTTCAGCTATATTGAAGCTATCCTAAGTTATGCTATTACAATTTGGGAAAATTGGGAAATTTGGGAAAATTGTAATGCTTGTCATAGGGAACCCATGACAAGCATTACAATAATTATAGCTTTAAAAATTGAAAAATCACGCTTAAATAGCGATGTAAACTAAAAAGTAAAAAATATTTTATTATGTAAAGATAGTGTTCAACAGCGATATAAAGTACCCTAACTCAATATAGTTAAATGATTCAAAATAGATTTAAAAATAAGAATGGAAACATTTAAAAAAAGTAATTTTAATTTTAAAAAGCATGGGGGGCTTGACATCAATAATTGTTATAAATATTTCATTATTAGCTATTTGTGATTATGAAGTATTTTAAAAATAAAGTGGAAAGCACCTCGCGCTTTTATAAATATAAAATTATTTTTATCAACCACTTTATTCTCATTTAAAACTTGTTCACAATCATGCACCTACCTAACTATATTGAGTCAGGGTACTTTCTATCGCTGTTGAACAATAACGTTATTTTCAAAATTGTTTTTTACTTTTTAGTTCACATTGCTATTAAACCGTGATTTCTTAGTTTTATAAACTATAATTTAAATTTTATAAATGCCTACGTTGGCTGCTGTAATTATAGCTACGAGTCAGTGTCTTGTGTCTTGGAGGGCGTCAAAAACATTATTGAACCAAAGGTTTATAGTGAGAGTGTGTGGTGTCGCTCGATCCAGTATTCATGATCTGTTGTTTGTGATACGTTGATATGTATTGATGTACTATTCTCTCTCACTTGTTCATAATTATATTATATTAAAATATTGATTATGTATTTTAATAAATAAACGATATAGATGCCAACGATGAGAAAAACTAGTATATTTACGGCAAGTTTTGTATAGACAGAGATAACGGACTAAAAGGTAGGTCTACAGGTCATGTTCTAGGTATATTTTGGGCTCGATTGCGTTTCTTCGTGAACTAAAATCGGAAATTAGTCCGTGTGAACGAGACAGGGCAATACGCTAGAGCGGAGTGTGAGATGACCGGTTGTCACTTTTTCGCATTAAAACTGCCCGCCAAGGTCAAATCTTACACCGCACGAAATATGCTCGAATTTATTCGGAATAGTATAAGTTCGGCAGGTAGTATTTATCGACGATCGTTCGTTTCATATTCCGCTCTTATATCATAGCATTAATTATATGAATAGCTAAACGAGACAGATTTGGCCGGTTGAACTTTTCCCAAGTTTAAAAAAATCATATCAATCAAATAATTACAGCAATAAGATAATATTTTTTCATAGGAACAATGACCTCGGCCCGTGTTATAAATGGTCATATTCGATCAGTCGTTATCAGTAGTGTCTGAAAACATGTATCGGACATCTTCCACGCATTTGCTCAGTCTTGATAGATCTCAAGTCTGCCATTTAATAAAGTCTTTAGATACGGTCTTGACTGATTGTGACGGTCATAACCATTGAATTTTCTTTCGTTTAAAATAATGATATTTGTGTTGATCTGATAAAGGCTATTCGAATTGCAGGGGTACTTTGGACGGGGACGGAGGAGATAGCAGGGTCATCGGTAGTTCTCAATCGATTACGTTCTGATGGAAAGAAAAATTTTTTCGTCACCAACAATCCTAGTAAAACGAGAGAGCAAGTTGTTCAAAAGGCTAGAGCCCTGGGGTTCCATATATTTAAGGTAGGCAGTTTAACATGTTGATGGACGCGGAAGCCGTACGGCGTTGTGATCAATGCTTTTGTAATTGTGCTCCTAAACGGGCTGTACTTTTGAGGCAATATGTGGCCACAATATTGTCAACTATGCAACATTTTAATGCAACATATGGCTGGAAACAGGCACGTATCCAGACTTCAGTTTCGGGGTGGGACATTCATTGAAACAACTCGCGCCACCCACCAAACTCGAATTTGCCCGTACAATGAAACGAAAATACGCCGTATTTCCGGAGGTTAAATCCCAACTACCCCGCCCCCACCCTTGAAAACGTGCCTGACAGTAAGACTACTGTACTGTAAGACATGGAGTCATGGATGATTCTGTACCTACGAGTACATTGTGTATTGAGTTGTGACCGCTGATCTGCGTCTATTTTCAAAATCGATTGGTTACATCATAAACATGTTTTTTGAGTTTTTTTTAATGAAATCATATAACGCACGAATCATTGGAAAAAAATTCATTGAAAAAAAAGCTATGTTTATTCGACTTGCATGGAGCCAAAAATTGTCCGTCAACATGTAAATGGACACATTTTGACTCAACGCATAAACCATGTAAGAAGAAAACACCTTGCTTTTTCCCATACACAATAAACGGGTCAATTTTAAAAAGGTCAACCGAGGTGAGGGACCTGGGAATTACATTTGATACGCAGTTGAATTTCCGTGCACACATTACAAATATTTGCAATCGTGCTAGCAAAATGGTCGGTTTTGTTATTCGCATATGCAAACAGTTTAATAATATTCATGTAATGTTTCTACTATATAATTGTTTAGTCCGTAGCATACTTGAATATAACTCGGTCATCTGGTGTACACGTGAAAACAAATACATTCAGATGGTAGAGCGTATTCAAAGAAAATTTTTAAGATATATTTATTACAGAAAATACAATATTTATCCATACTTATTTCCGTCCGATTTTGTGCTAGGAATGGTAGGATACAACACTCTTGAAACGCGTCGATATATTTCCCTAATTTTTATTTATTTATTTATTTATTTAAGTAATTCAAGAATAATTTAAAACAATTTTATCTTAGGAACTATGCATTAAATATTTTAAACATTGAATAAATAGCAGAAAATGAATACATAGCAAAGTCCAGTGACAACGCCACCTAACTAGGCCGGAACCTGTTCTAAGGTGAACGTTTAATTTTGTGCGTGCTTGTTCATAATTGTGATTATTACAAAAACAAAATATTTTTGTAACAAAAAAAATAAAAAAAAAATAAAAAATTGTCGTAATAAAATAATTATTTGATCACAAAAGAATAAACATGCAACAACTACCTTAAAAACTAATAAATACTTAAAATTAGGAGTAGAAAATAAACATGTAACTAAGATTAAGAATATATATACACATATATACATACATACATACACATACAGATATATTTAAAAATAATAATATTAAATACAATAATAAAAAGTAATTTTAATATGATATAAAATATAGTATAACATAAAATCCTAAATATTAATGTGTTCGAATTAATACATTAATATATAATGTCCAATATTTTTGTGATTTTTTGTCGTCCCTCTTTTATAAGCCATTTTGTAAGTAGCCTTTTAAAGTGGGTCTTTTTTTTGCGTCGATTTTATATCACCAGGAAGAGCATTGAAAAACCTTGGGGCTATGAATGTATAGGAGCGCTGACCAAAAGCAGTATTCCTTCTGCTGGGTACTATTATATTGCGGTCTTTGGAATACCTCGTTCTTATGGTACTTTGAGAAAAAATATTTATTTGGTCAAACTTAGTATAGGAGAGTGTGGCTTTTAAATATAGTTGATTGGTATCCAACACATTATACTCCTTGAAAAGATCTTCCGAAGGATATCGATACGGCTTTCGCATGAGAATCTTTAAAATCGACTTTTGTGCAATATCTAAGGGGTAAAGAATGGTCTTAGAACAACCGCCCCATCCTATCACCCCGTAGCTCAAGATACTTTCACACAATGCATAATAAACGCTTTTTAGAGTTCTCGGGTCTAAAATATTTCTTACCTCTTTGAAGGTATATCCCAGTTTACGAACTTTAGATGCTAATAAATCTATATGTTCTTGCCATCTTAGTTTGTTATCTACGGTGATGCCTAGATATTTTGTCGATTCCACTCTTTCTAAAGTATGACAGCTGCAACCAATTTGTCTATTACATGTATGAATAATGACGCTGTGCTCCGATGGGGGTTGGCCTTTAATATTAATACTAAAGGTAATTAATTTTGTTTTTTCTATATTTAGACTAAGCAGCGAGTTATCCAACCAATTCCTAACTATATGCATGCCTCTGTTGGCTTTATCAAAGGTCGTTTTCCAGTCTTCACCTTCGAATATAATTGCAGTGTCGTCGGCAAAAGATATGGTTTTCCCTACTAGGTCACATAGGTTATTAATATAAATTAGAAATAGAATAGGCCCGAGCACACTCCCTTGAGGTACCCCAAACGATATATCGACAGGATTACTGACAGTATTATGTATAGCCGTGATTTGCGTTCTATTTGACAGATAGCTCTTGAACCAATCTAGAGCGACTGCTACACAACCAATGTCTCTTAGTCTTAGTAATAGTTTCTCATGCGAAACCGTATCGAAAGCCTTAGCGAGATCTAAAAATATGGCTAAACACTTGTTGCCTTTGTCCAGGATATTAGTAATTGTATTTGTCACATTTGCAATGGCATCCGTAGTCCCCATTCCCTCTCTGAAACCGAATTGATTGTTTGACAAAATGTTGTTTTCGTTCAGGTATTTCAAAAACCTAATTTTCACTATTTTTTCTATTATCTTCGATAATGTGCTAAGGATTGAAATAGGCCTATAGTTGGAAATATCCTGCTTGTTTCCACTTTTAAATATTGGAACAATTTTTGCACATTTTAAATTGTCAGGAAATATCCCCTCTCTAAAACTGGCGTTTATAATATGTGCTATGGGCTCACTTAACTCATTTTTTGATGTTTTGAATAAACCTGCATTCAGATTATCGATACCTGCAGAAGAATTATTTTTTAAAGAGGTTATTATACTAGCCACTTCCTTTGGCGTAGTCGGTCGTAGAAACAAAGATACGGGACTCGAGGTTATTGGTGGAGATACATTAGTCGAGCTTGATCTGCTCAATATGTCCGTAGCTAATCGTTTGCCAACACTGGCAAAATGATTGTTGACATAGTCTGCAAGTCTCTGTGATTTCTCATCACTAGATAATATTTCGTTACCCGTATTAATAACATCTACCTTAACCTTAGGACTGGCTCTGCTCGAGATTTCGTTAATTACTTGCCATGTTTTTCTCAAGTCCCCATTTGATTCCTCTATTTTGTTTTTGTAAAATCTTACTTTAGTTTTGTGTATAATTTTATTGCATAGATTTCGATATTGTCTTGCTTTCTCTTTTAGTATTAAATTATCGGGACTTCGTCGTGCTGCTAAATGTAGTCTATCACGTTTATGGATGCAAAAAAGGAGTCCTTTGGTGATCCAAGGTTTGAATATTTTTTGTTTATGTTTAATTTTGATGATTTTTGTAGATCTATTTTCGTTTATTATTTCGTTTAATTTATTGACAAATAATTTACATGACGTATTTACGTTTGAGGCGTTGTATACCTGCGACCAGTCTGCATTAGCAATGTCATTTTGGAGTTTTATCGGATCTAGACTTGTTTTTGCGTATGATCCAAGTTTTTTGGTTGAAGAATCTGAAATCGAGTGATCAGAGAGTTTAAACAGTAGAGCATGGTGGTCAGTAATAGAAGTCTGGTATACAATAGAAGATGTCGCAAAATTTGAACGACACATAATGTGATCAATACAGCTACTAGAACTATTGATTTCTCTTGTCGGTGCTTCTACGAGGCTGCGGAGGCCATGGACCGTAAGCAGACCCAAATACTCGTCTGCCTGTGGATGTTTTTTGCCTTTGATTGATATATTTAGGTCCCCTGTCAGAATTATATGCTTAAGATTTTGCAATGTTTTCAGAACACTATCTAAACTTAGTAGGAATTTCTGAATATTACGCGTCGAGGGGCTTCTGTAAATGGCTATAATATTTAAGTCATCGTTTAGATGTATGCTTAGGCAGTTTGCTCCATCCAGACGTATCTCCTTTACTAACAGTTTGTTGGAGAATTTGTCACTAACGTATATGACGACACCGTCATTCTTCAAAGTATTAAATGTTGTGTAAAAGGAAATGTAGCCAGGTAGTTGAATCGTATTAAAGTTATTGCTAATCCACGCCTCTGTTAAAACTAGGACATCAAAATCAATAGCCAGATCTTGTATCATAACTAGAAGATTGTCAATATTTTTATGGAGGCTTCTTATATTTAGGCTTAGCATTTTGAGTGCGCAGCCCCCTACTAGAATTCGCCTGCAGGCATTGACATCTGATGTGACATAAGAACAATTTGCGCTGGAGTTTGTATCAATAAGTTTAATTAAATCCATAACTTTTATTAGAAGATAATTCTAATAAAGAAAAACGTTGTAAGAGTGCCAATTAGGTTGTGCAATGTATGAATTAGGTTTGTGTGATGACTAGAATGAGAGATTATTTGTAGCTTAAGTGGGACGATGCAGTAATGATAGGCAAAAATATTGGTATTTATAACCTGTATTAAGAATTGATCATCATAAATAAGAATATGTCTAATTAAGTAACTGAGAATGATATAGTCGTTAAACGTAGAAATAAATATCACAGTAAAAAATATCGAACGAGAATATTCCCAGTGAAAACATAAAAAATATACATGTAGTAAAAAGCAACCTGTATAAATATTATCAAGATGTAAAAATGTCGAAATATCGGATCTGTCGAAATATCGAAATGTCGAAATATTGAATCCAAATATCGAAAAATTCAAACAACCATAATTAAAATAAGTGTAATAAAGAAATGACAAATTTGTATACAAAGTAAAATGAAATAATAAAATGTCCAAATAATAGTAATTAATAGAAATAGTCAAGTTAAAAATAAATATCATTATCAAATTAAAAATGAATGTTAATATATTACAAAAGCGGTAATTTACAGAAATATGCGTTAAGATTATCCTCAAAACTATAATTACTTCATTTCTAAAAAAGTTTTTTCGTAATTAATAATAATTGGTTTCGTTGTATCATCTTTACGTATAAACACTTTTCCAGAATTAATCCAAACATATTTATAATTATTTTCTCTGGCAAAAGCTTTAGCCCGACCTAGCAAGAATTTTGTTCGATGAGTGATATTTTCAGACACGTATATAGGTGTAGCGTTGCCGAAGATCCCTATGTCTTTTGTATTCAATTTTCTGCTATTGACCTTACATTGTTTATTATGAGTTTTTACTGCCTTTAGGAACACATTTCGTTTTGTTTCTTGACAAAATTTTACTATCACAGATCTCGGCTTTTTGTCCGACTTTTTGTTGAAATTTCTTGCGATTTTTAAAATGTCGACCGTCTCAATTTCACATTTCACAACTGAACTAATGTTTTGGAAGATTTCTGGTAGGTTTTCGCACTCCTCTGGTATTCCTCTAATCTCAATATCACATTTCCTCTGCTCTTGGTCAAAATTGTCTGTTTTGTACTGTAGGAGCGATATTTTTTCCAACAGTTCCAGATTAGTTTTCTTTAGTATTGGTATGTTTAAATTTTGTGTTTCTAAATCATCCAACCGTTTATTAATATCATCGTAACGATTGGCTAGGAATTCGGTAGTTTCTAGTATGTCTTTGTTTTGTTTGTTGATTAATTCCATTTTCTTACACAATTTATTCATTTTCTCATCAATATAGGAAATTATCGTGGCTTTAAAGTCCACTAAATGCTTATCAATTAATTCAGTAAGTTCCGTAATATCGAGTAAGTCGGATTTTGGTGTCAGTTGAGCCAGTTGAGTAGCCTTTCCAGTTGGAGTTGGATTTGGAGTTACTGCGGGCGAGACTTGTAGATTATCTGGACCTGATTTTTTTGCTGGTCTAGGATCTAAAGAACTACAATATTCACAAAGCCATTGGGACAACTTTTTCTCCGTGAGGCCCTGAAAAGTCATTCTTAGCATGTTAGCACAGTTATAGTGGAAGTGCTCTCTGCAATGAACACAAGATAATTTTTCTTTTTTAAGAACAGGTTTCGTGCATTTTTTACAATTCATGGTGACGATATTTTCGTAGATGGTGCTAGTAGATTGACAGTGGCAGTAGTAGAGGAAGCAGATTACGTTTTATTTATTTTATTCGCCCTCTGTCGGTCATCCGTTTTTTTTGTTGTGTTTTGATAGTCAAAGCCACCCCTTTATACGGTAGCACGATTTGATATTATTTACGTATTTCGAAATTGTCTGTTTTTAATCGAAATATTATCGACAGTTTATCAAATCGCTGCCAAAGTAAGCCCTGTTTACGGTCAGCAGACGTCGATAGTTCATAAATACTCCGGTAGATGGTGGTAGTCGAATTACATTGTATATATTTTTTCTTTACAGACCATCTGAGGTTTGAGGCAGAAATCACCCTCTTTGGGTGGAGCCATCAAACAAAAAAGAAAGAAGAGGTTTGTGTCTTCCCTTAAAATTAGCTGAATTGATTTTAGCCATGAAAAGAAAAAACGGATGGTAGCGGGATTCGAACTAGGGTCTCTTATATTTAGAGACGACGTCGTAGATAACAGAGCCACGGTGAGTTACACGGTGCGTTCGCTGAGCGTTGGTTTTATACATCGGCTGACGGTCGATGTGAGACGTTTGACGTTCGGAGTGGGCGTGCCTCGCGCGTCATATGACGCGCAGCTGAGCAAATTAAATTGTATACCCACAGTTTCAGTCACTCGATTGTATAAAGATATTTTCTAAGTTTTAAACTCACTGTAACTCATCGAATATAGCAGGAAACTTCACAATTTTATCACCAGTGGACGTCCCAATTGTTCTTCTTGGAACTTTCACCTTTTTAACTTTAATCAAATACTTTGCGAGATAGATATTAATTTAAAAGTTACAAGGAAACGCGAGCTGTCACTAACCGCGAATACGATGCAATAGCTTATGAATTTATATATCGATTTGCATATAAATTAATTCAAGGAACTATTTATTTGCCAGAGATACTGTGTAAGTTTGAATTGTACGTACCGGTAAATTACACAGCGAGGAGATCGCATTTATTGTTTAATGTGCCGTACCATCGTACAAATATTTTTGTAGACAGTCCAGTGGGAAGGGTTATAGCTCTTCTAGAAATAGACATCTTTTGTATATCCCTTTGGCAGCTAAAAAGGCAACTCCCTGCTATCTCATGTTTATCATAATCTGTCTTTTATTTAGTTT
The DNA here is from genome assembly GCA_944548615.1 of Micropterix aruncella. NCBI lineage: Eukaryota > Metazoa > Arthropoda > Insecta > Lepidoptera > Micropterigidae > Micropterix > Micropterix aruncella. Next base: position 32,484,613 of record OX155951.1, read on the forward strand.
TATATTTTTATGTTTTTTTCTTGTTCAATTTTAGCATTAATTTAGTTATGTACCTAAGTCATTTATTTTTAGATTTACACTCTAGCTTTAAAATTCAAGGGTGAATTGGATTCGTCTGTAATGCTCTTGAATACTATTTTAAACTAATAAATAAATAAAAAAATGTAAAATTAACAGGAGGAAGTGCTTTCGACGGCTTATCTCGTAGCTCGTTATCTAAAATCTGTTAACTTCTCGAAGAAGGTATATTTGATTGGAGTCGGAGCAATAGCAGCCGAATTGGATGATGTAGGCATTCCGCATTTCGGGATCGGGGTGAGAACTATTATTTTCTCGCGCTGCATTATGGTCTCGCATTTCAAAATTTAAAAATGTATCGCGTCTCTTTCAGCCTGATCCGTTCACTCCCGACTACCTCAAGCAATTAACGGAGAATCATTTGGAGTTGGATCCTGACGTCGGAGCGGTGATCGTTGGCACCGATGAACATTTTTCCTACCTGAAATTAACTAAAGCGATGGCTTATTTGCACGATCCCAATGTTATGTTTATCGGCACGAACATCGAAGAGTTTTACTTATTACCCAGTTAAGTCACAAAAAAACGTTTTCACTTTTTTATTATCAACAATGTTGTGATTATCAATAAACCGCATTTAATGCTAAGTTTACGCGGCATTAGTAACTAATGCTTAGTACCTAATTCTCACTTTTGCTAACCTTCTTAGTGATACTGAGAAATATCCGTTTACACGTTGATATTAGCAGAAAGGTATTAGTGGCACGACATCCGTTCGAAATGGCCACCACCACCGCAAAATATCACGTAAACAGTTCACTTGCCATTTAAATTTGTTACTAAACTATTGCCGCGGTTGTTTACACGAGTTAGAAAGCGACAAGTGCTTAGTACCTAATTTGTGGTAGGCCCAGCCGCTTGTCGCTAAAAATAGGATCGGCTTCTATTCACTCGCAATAGCAGTTTCACGAATACTAAGCACGAATTCAGCATGTTCACGCGCAAGGTATTAGGGTAAATGGCATGTACTCAGCATTAGTTACTAAGCCTAATGTTAAGTTTACACGGGCTTAGTAGCTAATGCTTAGTTCTCGTCTTTTGCACACCTTGCGTGTAAACATGCTGATTCAGCCTGTTAGTGTAACTGTCAGTGCAAGTGAATAGAAGCCGATCTTATTTACTAAGCGACAAGCGACTACACCCACTACAAATTACTAAGCACTTGTCGCTTGTTGACTCGTGTGAACAGCTGCGGCAAAAGTTTAGTGACAAATCGAAATGGCAAGTGACACATGTTACCTACTCTCTGTTTACGTATCATTTGCTGATTTTTTATTTTGTGATTATGGCGGCAGAAAGGTTGAATTCCGAAACAACTATAAAACTCGTCCTAAATAAGGCGGCGGTGGTGTTCCATTTAGAACGGATGTTGTGTCACTAATACCTTTTTGCTAATACCAACGTGTAAACGGTTACCTACTACTCACGATCTAGCGGTAATTACTACTAAGTGACAAGTACTAAGCCCGTATAAACCTAGCATAACATTAGTTAGTAAGCGTAGTTAATATGCGATAGATGGAGTAAAATTACCGGCTGCTGGTCCTATTCTGCGATGCATCGAATCTTGCAGCCAAAGATCTGCATTCGTCGTTGGAAAGCCTAACGATTACATCGAAACGGTTCTCGACGAATACAATATAATAAAAGAGAAAACATTGATGATAGGAGACAGGTAAGGCTGTGGCAACCCCTAATTCTTCATATTTATTATTAATATTCAACCTAATCGATTCTGTTTCAGGTGCGATACAGACATAGAATTTGGCAACCGCTGCGGATTTCGCACCCTTTTAGTTCTAACCGGAGTCACGTCGATCAAAGATATAACAGAGAGACAAATAGAATGTAGTCCCGATTTTATAATACCTAAGTTAGGGGATCTTTCTACATTTTTTTCATGAATAATTCTTGTTTTTATCAAATTATATACATATCATAAAACTACATCAAACTTTAATTTTTGCAATGTTCCTACCTAAATATTAGGTGGTATTGTGGAATTGATCAATGCGCAAAATCATCCAATAAAACATTTTTAACAGCTTACTACAAGATGAGATTACGCAGTGCCGGATTGCCCAATAGGGGGGCCCTATGGAGCCCACGCCTTTTAGGGACCCCGCAAAAAGAAATCATTAATGGAAAAAAAACATTAAATTTAAATTCTAAGGATAAAAGGTTTAATAAAGTTTTCGATCCGACTAATAGTACCTATAATTGTTATAAATTATCGACAGTTGACCGCTGCTAGCCTGTGCGATCGTATTTTATTTATATTCGTGTCTTTGCTACGCGACATAAGCGTTGTGAGAAATGTTTAACGGTCCACTGATCATGTTTTGTTTATATACACGTCTGTTCTGCACTATATCGTCGTCAGTATGTTTGACAGCTCAAAATTGCAAAGAGGGGTCCAAAACTTCAACGGCCTAGGCCCTCTACATGGGTTAATTCGCCACTGACAGGACGCCTAAAGACAAATAAGAAGTACCTACTGTAAGTTCTGAAAATATAATACGGCTCATGTTATCAAGAAACAAATCTTCTCTTTGTGACACCAATGGACAACATAAGAATCCAGTCTCTTTTGAATAGACCTAGGTCCACATGTACCTACTTGTACACTGCAACATTGCATTTTTGTACTACGCACGCATTTAATTCTAGGTGACCGCCCAGTGACCGGTAGCCATCAGCGTAGATTCCTAAGTAAGTATAATTACGTAGGTACACATGGATAGCCATAGATAGCCCGGTGACTACCCGATTCATATATGTTTCAGGTACATACTATAGTATAATTATATGCATTAATTTTGAATAAATATGCAGAGTAGAGTGCCTATGAGGCCTCTGTTCTTATCTACCACTACACTGTATACCAGACAGTAGCACATCATAAAATAAAATTGAAATAGAAGTGAGCTAAGTCACCTTTTCATTTTCTTACTCCAACGAGGTGGATGGAGACAGAAGCCAATCCATCCACCACCCGAGCAGTTATAACGACTATAGTCGTCTTTTCTGCCCGAGCTTAATAGTATATCCAAAGATCAGAGGCTTCTATCCCCATCCAACCCCCCAAGGAGTCATTTATTTATTCGTTTCATAATTACATTTTTTTCTTTTTTTTTTACATTTTACATCTACATACACATATATGTATTTACATTAAATTTCATTACATAGTTACAATACGTACCTATTATACTCGTATAAAATAAAATTTAAAAAAAAATAAAAAATATGTATATATAATAATAAAAAGAAAGCGAAGAGCTAAGTCGTCAGTCCCAAGGGCTCACATATGGCCGCCAAATGTCTGCTGCTACGCCGACGCAGATGTACAAACTTTCGAGAAATTCGCCAACCTTCGCCCACCCGTCCTCCGCCTAGAATTTGGGCAGCGGCCTTCAAAAATATCATTGCTTCTAAATGGAAAGAGACAAAATGATCCGTTAAATACTCATTTGGCTTTAATTCAGATTACTCGGAAGATGTGGAATAATATGCAATTTCTCATATTTTGAGTTAATATCTCGATTCTCACCTAATGTAAGCGTAATAAAATATACCCTATTTGACTCACAGGATTGTAATACAAATATTTGAAATAGGTGACTGGCTATCAACCCAGCATTTTTTAACCCTCAAAGTTATTGAGTACCTATGCGATACTTCGTCTTCTTCTTCTTCTTTTTGCACGAATGGCAAACACCTAACAAGGGTAATTTCTGCAGGTACATCATTAGAGGGCGAGGGGGGGGGTTGCTGTTTAAATAATTAGTAGAACGACACAAAATGCAACAAAAAATAAACAAACATTACAAAATATGGTGTTAGGCTAATAAAATCAAAATTTATATGGAAATAATCTTTAGGGAGACGAGTTTACAAGATATTTTATAGACTTTATAAAAATAAAGGGATAGAATATGAAGGATACGGAGTGGAAATTGTGTGGAGATTATTAATCTCGTAAAGAAAATTGGGATAATTGTAAGGAAGGCGCAATTAAACATTGATAATCAAGCATGTAATCTGTATGGCCGCAGTCGACTTGCTTTCAGAACAAACGATGTTTTTAAAAATATTTAGGGCAGCGCCACACTTGTCCAATGTGTGCAATGTATTATGACGTCTAGAGATGAACCCTTGAATGTGCATGAAAACAAATGACGTAGAAACACACGTATCCAACGCAACGTTGCGTAGGATAAGTGCGTCCCTGTCATCTGTTTTCATGCAAATTCAATTAGTGTCCGAAATCATAGTGCATTGCGTACGTTGGACAAGTATGGCGCTGGCCTGTATTTTTTTATAGAGCTATGGCAACACTGAAAGATTTTGACATTTCTAATTAGCGGCTCGTGTTTCTAACCTCGAAAGGCGAGTCGATCCGATTTGTTTGAAAAAGAATCGCATAGTTTATAAAGCTAGAAAAAAATAAAATGGATTCTTTGCCATCGGGGGGGTCTTTAACGGGAGCTCAGAAGGACGAATTGATGGACCAAGTGAAGCAGCAGATCGCGGTGGCCAATGCCCAGGAGCTGCTCACCAAGATGACGGAAAAGTGCTTCAAGAAATGCATCAGCAAACCGGGAACGTCGCTCGATAGTTCGGAACAAAAGTGCGTGGCCATGTGCATGGACAGGTATATGGACGCCTGGAATTTGGTCTCCCGCGCTTACTCTGTTCGCATTCAGAGAGAAAGACAGAATATGTGAACGTATTGAAAAGACCGAGGTCCTTAGATAATTTCTTAAGCCGAATGTCACCGGCTCACTGCCCGCGGACCCAAATTATTCTACAACAAACGACTTAGATTACTTTTTAAGTTAACAAGCGGGGTTTAGCGTTTAATTCATTACTTCTATTGCATTATTGTAGAAATATAACCAAATTGTTATTTTTAAATTGTTTTATTGTATCTTTTAATTTGTTTCTCCTCGCATCGCTCGACGTCTGAATGCGAGTAGCTCTTTAATCCATCTCTCCTTCAATGTTGCATCATCCAAGAAAAACTGAAATCAAAAATGTTACGTGAGCATTATTATTGTTGCATCGTACACAGCATGAGTTTTAATTGAGCGGCATCCTTGAAGTGGGTGAATAAAAACGAGCAAAAAAAGCAACTTTGAAAATTTGAACGATTTTACTTTTTAAATGAAAGTTTGACATGCACTGAGCGAGCTGCGCTATCTAGCAGTAGGTGAAATAAATCAAAACAATATTCGCGATATTTTACCTACCTCTAGGTGGCGCATCGCGCTCAACACATTTTATGTTGTGTAAAAAAATTAAAACTTGAAATAAATTTGAAAAACCCTCGAAATTTTTTCCACAAATTTTCACCAAAGTTAACTTTTTTGCTCGTACTGATTCACCCATTTCAAGAATGCCGGTGTTTAAAACACCCTATTGATGATTCTTTGAATTTGTATATATAAATATTATAAATTAGGTAAATAAGCACTGTTTGATATCTTGCTATGGATTGGAATTTTGTAATTTAACTGATTTTACATGATGTCTCAGATTTACGATTTTGTATATCACCATTGATGTATAAATATATAGACCCAGGCAGTAGAAGCTATCTGCAAAAGAGGCCGCTGTCAGCTCAGTCATGTGATTAACACCTCCGATTTATTGTTTCTGTGATATTCTATGTCTTAAAATGCTTTCTTGTGTACTGAGATATTGCAATAAAATACAAACAGAGCTCCCATGGAATTCACCGACCTGAGTCGGGCCCGTCATAATACTATTATTACATTTCTGGGGGATGAACGGTGGACTCTGTGGACTAAAGACCGGCAGTGGTAGGATTAGGACAGCTGTCTTGCCACATGTGAGCGTTCACCTTACCACCCATTCTAGAATAGTTCTAGCAAGCAGCTGAGAGCAGCAAGAATTACATTTCACAAGTAGGTTTATTACCACATATTTTTTCTGTAGTGGTTCAGTGGTATTTTGTACGGGCATAGCGTTCATTTGTTAGTGTTCTATATATGGCACAAATGTTGTATATATGGCATAATATACAACATTTTTTATCGATTAAAAAATCGGACCCCAATATTGCCATTAAGGTAAGTCCTCATTCGTGCGCTTTAAACTTTATCTTGCGTCGTCACTTTCAATATCATCTTGCGTCTAGTCACCTATGCATTATTGAGTGCCTTAACCCCTCAAGCCCCGATTGGCCGATATCGGCCAAAACACGATGCAGCGTGACGACCCCGTTTTAGTTTCATTTTAATTTAATTTATTTTATTTTATTAGTATGCTTTATTTTAATTATGGATACAGTGGTTTGGCATTAATTAATGTTTTGGTGAGACAGTGTCATAATTCAATTTTTTTACTAATTTTTACTAAAATTTTTTGGGACATCAACTTGTCAATCTTCTGAGGGGCCGAGGCCTGAAGGGTTAAGAGGCATGCAACTATACGTCTACACTTATGCGCTTAAGTCTATTCAATTGCGACCACTGACAGTACCCGGTGGAGATTACGATGGACAAGTGTGAACTTACAGCAATTAGTGCGGCATATTTAGTGATAAGAATTATTGTTTATTTGTTTATTAAATTACTATTTGAAGAAACGGATTTTTTTAAAATTGAAAGATTTAGAGCTAAACCATGACATTCATTTCAAAAACTTCACACGAATGTCAAAAGCAAATTTTACAAGCTTTTAAAATAGAGGAACCGAAAATGTGAGGAGGGAGTGAGGCACACGTATCCACAGGGTACTGGATCCGAGTGCGTTGAGCATGCGCTGTCGTTCAACTAGTTTTGACGTGTGCGCTATGATATTACACGCATGCGTCAGAGGAAAACGCGAGATAAAATAAAAAGCGCTCGAGTGGGGCGAACCTTCAGCTTCCTTCGTGTTTCCTTATGGCAAAAACAGCAATATTTTTTGGCTACAATGCGTATTGAATGCCAGGTTATATGTCGGTGCAGATCACTTGCAAAAGATAGCTTGAATAAGGCTCTTGAAAGGATAGTTTGAATTAGGCTATTGAAAGGATAGTTTGAATAAAGCTCTTGAAAGGATCGTTTGAATAAGGCTCTTAAAAGGATAATTTGAATAAGGCTCTTGAAAGGATAGTTTGAATAAGGCTCTAAAAAGAATAGTTTCAATAAGGCTCTTGACAGGATGGTTTGAATAAGGCTCGAGCTATTTAGGTGGTCCCCGATAACAGCTCACAGCTGTACCTACCTCATCGTGGAAGAGAGATTCCGACTTTGAGACATTTACATCCAGGGGAATTTTGATAGTGTCGGCATTGAGATCGATGACAATGTTTTCAGGTATCTTTTTGCTGGCGCGAGACGAGGTGAACTGCCTCTGCGTGAAGGATTCACTGTTAAGCTCGTCCAGCACGTTTCTGTCTTGAATGGTAGGCATTTCTTCCTTCACCTCTACTTCCTTGTATTCGTAGGAGGGCAATTTGCAGAGGGTGAGGCCAGCCGCCTCCGCCGCCTTTATCGCTTTTTCAATTTTTATCTGCGTGTCGTCCACTGTTTTTCTGATTTTTAATTGTGCTATCACTGAAAATTAAAAAAATAAATAAATACAGCATTGTCTTTAATTACATCTGTAACGGCAGAGAGATACTTTTATGATGTTTTGTCGAAATGTCTTTCCATATTACACAAGATTACTGCAAAAAGAGTTCGTTTTAGTACGAGCATCTCAAATTTTTCTTTTCCGGCCCACCAACCGCAAGAAGGAAAAGTATTGTAAATGCGCGTTTTTTATCGAGACGAAGATGGAAATATCCATTATGAGCCCCTCTGAGAAAATAAGACCATTTCCAGATTCTCTCAGTCAGTCAGTCCATGTATTCATCCACGATAGCGCCCAAACGCTTAACCCGATTGAGCTGAAATTTGGTATGCAGGCATCATTTGGTCATGGCAAGATTTGTGGTTCAAATCGGTCCACCAGGGAGTGCACTAGTCATATATCATTATCAAAATATTGGACTTGGAGACTTGGTACACAGATGCCTTGTTGAGCCAAAATCACATTGTGAAATTTTGGTTGGAATATCTCATATACAAGCTGCACTAATAATATTTCAATTCCGCCATATACTTAAACAAATATTAATTCAGTCTGTTTGCGCTTGGCCCAACCCCACCCTTAGCAGATAAACAAACCGCGCTGCCTGAGGCAGTTGCAATGGGACCCAAACAGGTTTGCCCGCCGGCCGAGAGAGGGCGCTCATCGGCTTTATGTAAGAAATTAATATTCAGATGAAATCAGCCATCGGCTACCTCCCGGGAAAGTTTTAGGTCGACATAACCGTTTTTTTTAGTAATTGGGTTACCTATGAATATTTTTCAGCACACTGTTTAAAGTGTATAAAGTCTATAAATAAAAACAGAAACACAACAATTTCCTCTGCAGTTAGCGATTCAACTGTACAACAATGCCTTTTGCATCGTTTGACACATCCGCTCATAGCCATTTTGGCCGTATTCATATACATTATATAAATATATAATATCCATGACTTAACAAGATTACTTATTAGGTAACAAGAGGGAATTCATGAAAAAACGATATTACTATTTATTTACAAAGTCGAGCAAAAAGTTGCAGCGGTTTTTGAGCGTGAAGGCTGGCTTCCGACCGGTTAGCGAGGCTCATACTATTTCACTTACCGGCTTTGCTGACTGTTATCTCGGAGGACGAAGAGTTAGAGGATGAGCTTCGGCTTGACTTTCGGGATGGCTTTTTACTGGAATGCTTATTATAGCGGCTCTTTGAACTAGAACTTCGCGAGTTCGATCTCTTCGTGCGAGGTCTCTCCTCTTTCCTACCAAATTTATTAATTTTTAACACATATAAAAGCAAGTAGGTTGTTAGACGAAGAATAAAACGTACAATTTATATATTTTTCGTTTAGAGGAGCCCTGCCTGGAAGGACTCCTTGAATAGCTCCTGCGACGCCTACTGCTAAGCTCAGACTTCGAACTTGATCTTGAATGACTCTTGTGTTTATGTTTTGTTCTCGAATCGTCAGATTCCGACGACCTCGAACTGTATGAATCTTCGTGCCGATTTCGATGATATCGAGGCATTGTATAAACAGTGATAGTGAGAAATATTAATAAAATACTTTTTACGTAATTTTTGCAAATACTGTACTACCACTTCACTGATCGCAACGGTCTATAATCTACCAAATCTTTAAAAATAATCGTTTAAAATACAGTCCTGTGGAACTCCGCCGACGCCAACTTCGAAAAAAACCACTGATCATATAAATAAGATGCGGAACTCAGTACATTTGAATCGAAATTCACTTTTGTTAGTACCGGGGACTATAATATAGCCAACAGCACAAAAACCGCATTGCAGCCAACCGTCGCAATTTCTTGTAGAATGTGTCTGTCACACTCTTAAAACTCTGGTTTTAGCAGAATGGCAACCCTCTGGTCTTGCGAAATGGCAACATCTGACCAATGCAATAGTTAATCATTAACTAGCCTATTTATCGATATCGATAAAAACGCCACAGGCAAGCGCAGCCCACCTATCGATATCGATAAAAACGCCACAAGCCAGCGTAGCCCACCCTTACCGGATACATAAATCGATAGAAATAAAAACAAAATTACGAATCAAGCATACGGTTTATTGATGTCTCGTATTAGAATAAATATTAATACTATGGAAAAATGTGCCATTAAAAATACTGCCATAAAAGACACTCACGCCCTCAGGTTCTCCTCTCTTGCGCCTAATTAGTCCGCAAACTACACATTTCGGTATTATTGCAGTATAGGTACCTCTTCTAGATTGTTGATTTTTTAACGTCACCAGACTATATTCACCACGCTGATTCCGAATCTGCAATAATATTTATTCGGTCTCAATAAATAAGCGAGATATAGGCATTCAAAAAAGCGCCAAACCCATACATTTCGGTAGTTTTTTTTAAAAATAATACATAAAGACCTATTTGGCGGTAGGTTAGGTTAGGTTAGGTTAGGTCTTTTTAAAACAACCTTAAAAACTGAGGTAAAAAAAAATTTTTTTTTTTTTTGTATGTAAATTTGGTTTCGAAAATTTACGCGTCCGAAGCTTTTTTCTTTCACATTTAGCATTACAATGATCTAACCTAGTAGTATTTCTTTGTTTTTTCGATTTCTGAGAAAGGTACCTATACTGCAATAATTCCCACATTTCTTATACATCGTCACTTTCCGAGAGGCGGCACAAAACTCGAAAAACCCAAAATGAAGCCGGTAAGACGTAAAACACAAGTGACGCAGCAAACGGTAAGCAAACAACGCACACACGCACGACTGACAGCAGAGCGGAAGCGGTGTGTGGACGCTATGCGTGCGCATGCGCAGCAAAATGCCCAGTATGTGTGATGGTCAGACAGAGCAAAGACAATATACAGCTCGCGGAAAAGTGGCAGACGCGTCTCGCAGGCTGACAACCGCATTCGTGTTATTGTGGCATAGTTAAGTTGCCACCTTGATAGCCCCCGGCTCCATACAAATTTTCTTTCTATGGAAGTGGCCGCCCACTGAAAAAAACAAAAAGAAATTTGTTCGGCTTTTGAATGAAAGGGGGGCGCCAGTTTTGCATGCGGCAATTTTGCACAAATGTCACTTTTGACAGCTCCAAATTTGTTGAGGGCAGATTTGCAGGAGGCAACCTTGCAGGCAGCAACCTTCAGTACAGTTTTTAAGTTTTTCTGTTAGGTTAGGTTAGGTTAGGTTTTTCTTTCCCTAAAATCGAAGTGACATTAATTACCGGCATCCTTGTAGTGGATGACTTTTATACATCAAACTAAACATTAAAAAAAATGTTTTAAGTTTTTCTGTTAGGTTAGGTCATTTTGACATTTGCAAAACTGCCTTCTGCAAGATTGCCTTCTGCAAAACTGCCGCCTGCAAGAATGCCGTCTGCAAGATTGCCGTCTGCAAATTTGCCTTCTGCAAGTTTGATGGGACCCGAATGAAACACACGGGGGACGCCAGTTTTGCATGCGGCAGTCTTGCACAAATGTCACTTTTGACAGTTCCAAATCTGTTGAGGGCAGATTTGCAGGAGGCAACCTTGCAGGCGGCAACCTTGCAGGCGGCAACCTTGCAGGCGGCATTTTTGCAGACGGCATTCTTGCAGAAAGCAAACTTGCATACAAACCCGAAGTTAGCAACGTTTGAGAATGGCGCATTAGGACATGATTACATGAATAAAATAATTTTATATTATTTAACAAACCAAAAATAAAGCAGTAAAGCGGTCATATGTTATTAATTTTAAATTTAGAAAAATAAGTAGCAAATTATCATGTCAGGGTAAATTAAAGTGGTGAATATTTTTACCTCTCCACATTTAATTACCGGCATCCTTGAAGTGGATGATTCAGTACATCCACTACAAGGATTAGCTGTACAAATGTTTTAAGTTTTTCTGTTAGGTTAGGTTAGGTTAGGTTTTTCTTTCCCTAAAATCGAAGTGACATTAATTACCTGTCATCCTTGTAGTGGATGATTCAGTACATCAAACTAAACATTAAAAAAAATGTTTTAAGTTTTTCTGTTAGGTTAGGTTAGGTTAGGTTTTTCTTTCCCTAAAATCGAAAGTTGATTGCTGAGATCCGCGATGGAGAGGACACTCAAAGAAGTGGACTGGTTTCTTCCCTACCCTGACATATGAAAACGCGGCTTTTGTCGATTTCTACTCTGGTAACACTAAATTTTAAATACGATGTTTTGCTTCTAACTTCATTTTCTGCAAAAATGCCGTCTGCAAAAATGCCGACCCTCGAAACGTCAGTTTGACATTTGCAAAACTGCCTTCTGCAAGATTGCCTTCTGCAAAACTGCCGCCTGCAAGAATGCCGTCTGCAAGATTGCCGTCTGCAAATCTGCCTTCTGCAAGTTTGATGGGACCCAAACACACAGTAATGTCACTTTTTTGTAGAATGGCAGCCCACTAATCAAGCCAATGCTCCTTGTAGCCATAGTACATTTAACGTGGATTTAATTATTACAATATTAACAAACAAAAAAATACTTAAAGCCTATGTAATTATTATTGCTTTGTAAAAAGAATTAATTATGATTATTAGTTACTAACGATACGGCCATATGAATGTGATTCATTGCCTACTCGCCAGCTGAAGCCGCAAAAAATTAGATGACAGTTCGTTGACAGCCAAATAAAATAAATTAATCATCGAAAGGCGTTCTTTTGTGTAATCCAATAAATATTGTTGACGTCGGTCAGTGCTGGTGAATTGTAAATTTCGTTGCGTCGATGTCGCTCGTTTATATTTAGTGACGACAGTGGCAGAAAGGGAAAACATGGAGGCTGTTCCGAGGCTTCCCATGCTGAGCTTCGAGCCGAAAGTCAGCCCGGAGAGCGTTTCGTTCGGGCCCAAGCTAAAGCGCGTAAGTAACTACCCAGGTATCGGTAGAATCAGTGGCCGCCGCCCGAATGTAGCGCAAAATCTTAAACATCATACGCCCAAACATCAACGTTTTGAAAATGCGTCTTTCTGTGAAGGCATATGCGTCTCGGCCGGCGCGAGAATTTGCATTTACACTACTTACTACTTAAGCCGGGTTTCCATTATGCCAGTTGCAAGCGTAGCCGAACCCATTAGTGCAGTGGCGACGGGGTCGGTCCAACTCACAGATCAGAACCCATCCCGTAGCCTCCAAGCAGAAGTGCGAGCCCGGGTAGGACTCTGTGCCTGCGGGTCAGTTCCTCTGGGAATCGTCCTTCGGGCGCTCCTGGACGGTTTGCGTACTGTGTGGTATCAGTCGATCGACTGTGCATTCTGACTGATCACCAGAGGTGTCTGAAAACGGCTGTTTCCCATAGAGTGGGGGTGGTTGTTAACCTTACGGCAACTGCTCTTGAAACGACCAATCGGCTACCCGATACCGGGTTAACAGCCGGGCAAAAGATGCCTTGGTCTGCGATAGATTTGGTAGACACCGAATCGCCGCTACGTAAGGTAGAGGACCGCGTAAGCGACCTCGAGCCCCTAACCAGTCGGGAGGCCAAAGAAATCTGGCCGTAACTGAAAGTAAGGGCGCGAGTGTCGATCCGCTGGGTGCACACCCGGCTTCTCGCGGTAAGGCTTTGGTCTCTTACGGGCGAGTGGCATAACTAGACAGTGGACTGTTACGTCCCAAGTCTTCTACACTTACCTCACGGGAGATAGAACGATCAAATATCGTTAAAACTTCCTGAGGTGACGAGTTTGCCCGTTGTAGTTGACACATCCAAGTGCAGTGGTGACCTAAAACTCGCACGCCAGTGCACTCTATTCTCCATGGCGCCGAGACGTGAAGTGGAATTCAAAATCATTTACTCTATCTTGACCGTTCTGGCGAATGTTTCCAAATGGCATCGGCAAGTAACATTGGCGAACAAGTCACCAGCATGAATAGTGCAATGCTCAATTTGAAAATTTAATAGTTATTTCCATTAATAAAGCCCGTTAGGCTAACAAATGGCGTTACTAATGCATTTGTTGGTATAGAGCAATGACAGCTATGACGTTTTGGAGCGTAAACATACGCTAGACCAACGATGTGTATGCTGTCTTCAGGTTCTTCACCACATATTCGGCAGTCCTTGCTCTCGGTCAAGCCAAGGTTGAATAGATATGCTCCAAGGGTCGTGTGTCTGGTGAGGAGACCGATGGTGGTTCTAAGGCTCTTCTTGTTCATGTCAAGTAGAGCCTTGGTTTCCTTTGGAAGTGGAAGAGTAATATCAAAATAACCTTTATGCGACGAGCAAATGCTGCGACGTAGCTAAATGACACAGATACATTCATGCTAGTTCTAGCTAGTACAAAGAATAGACAGTTTCCGAGTTGACGAATAAAATGACTTAGTTAGAGTCTGATTATGAAATTAATGAGTTGTTGATACTTTACAGTTTGTCAAAGCGTAAAAAAACTATTTGGAAAAGGAATCATCTGAAAAAACGTTCTACTAATGGAGAATTTGTACTTTCGAGAGAGTTATCTGACAAACAGTTCAAGAACTACTTTCAGTTAGACAAAATTCAATTTGATTATGATCACATATCGTGATGACATATCGTATCACATATCGTAATCACATATCGTGGTGATTATACTTGATGCTCTAATATTGCAATTACCCTTGACACTATGTCGCTTTGTGGTCTGAAGCAATTCAATGGTGTCCGCAATGCTATGAATAGAACATTAGATTTAGTATTGAGCAACAACACCGTCGTTGTTTATCCTAGTGATGATCCTATTGTTCCGGAGGACTACCCTTTCCATAAGGCCCTTGTTATTGAATACTCTCTAGAGCAATTGAAACCGCTCATGCATCTACAACATCAAGTCAAACTATTTAATAAGGGCGACTACGCCTCCATCCGTGCAGATCTGGCAGTTGTTAAGTGGGACGAAATCATCCGCGACGTTGATATTGATTCGGCCCTGGAAGCTTTCTACCACATTTTAAATAACCTGATAGAGCTTTACGTGCCAAAAAAATCTGTCTGGGCGTCCAAATATCCTCCATGGTTCTCAGCTCCATTGCTAAACATCATAAAAGAAAAATATAGATATCATAGGAAGTTTAAACAGTTCCATAATCCCTTGGACTATAATACTTTTGTGCTCTTACGATCACGACAGAAGAAAATAAACAAGGAGTGTTTCGACAAATATATCAAATCAGTTGAGGTGAATTTTGCTCGGGATCCGAAACGCTTCTGGTCATACGTTAAGTCACTCCGCAAAGCCGATTCGATCCCCAAGCATGTATCATATTTAGGCCACAGTTCAGATTCTGGCCAGGACACATGTGATTTATTCTCCAGCTACTTTACTTCCGTATTCGAGCCAAAATTCAACGACTTCTATTTCTAGTTCTATCGAGACTGATTATAGGGGTGTCAATATCTCGAGTGTAGAAGTAAACGTAGAAATGATAAAGAAATACATCAGCGAACTTGACCTAAATAAAAGTGCTGGGCCAGATGGTATTCCTCCGGTGTTCTTGGCCCATTGCTGTGAGGCACTTGCTACTCCATTATCTCTGCTATTCCAGAAATCTTTATCCGAAGGTGTCTTTCCAAATCAATGGAAACTGGCATTTATCTCACCTATATACAAATCTGTGTCAAGAGCCAACGTCTCAAACTATAGGCCGATCTCCAAGTTATCTATCATTAGCAAATTGTTTGAAAAAATTGTGTATGATCAACTCTACACAGCAACAAGACTTCAAATCTTGCCTCAACAACACGGCTTTAGGTCGGGAAGATCGACTGAGTCCAATCTCTTAGTTTTCACTGATTTCCTTTTCGTTCATATTATGTCTAAACGTACCCAGGTTGACGTCGTATATACCGACTTTAGTAAAGCTTTTGACAAAGTTGATCATCTAATTCTTATAAAAAAGTTGCAACTGGTCGGCATACAGGGCGATCTTCTAAGGTGGTTTGCCTCTTATATAGAAAATCGCTCTCAAAGTGTAGTATTGGATGGATTTAAGTCTGACTGGGTAAAAATAACATCTGGAGTCCCACAAGGTAGTCTACTAGGACCACTATTGTTTACTATATATTTAAATGATATCAACCAATGCTTCAGCCTTTGTAAATTCCTCCTTTTTGCTGATGATATGAAGGTGTATGCACCGGTAAGGACATTGGACGATTATATATCATTTCAAAAAGATCTAGATAGACTGTCTCTTTACTGCTCGGCAAACCGATTACATATCAATGCTTCTAAGTGTGCAATTGTTAGTTTTACAAGGAATACCAAGTCGCTCAATTTTAGCTACAATTTAAATGGACTTCTCATCCCAAGAAAATCTGTTATAAAGGACTTGGGTGTTATTCTAGACAGTAAATTAAATTTCATTTCACACATTGACACAATAACTGCCAAAGCTTACAGTATGCTGGGCTTTATTCTCAGACTAGCCAAGCAGTTTAATCATAATAGGTCCCTTATAATTTTATATTATGCTTATGTCCGCAGCCACCTCGAATACGCTTCGCAAATTTGGTCTCCTTGTTACAATATTCACATCAATAGGATCGAACGCATTCAAAACATGTTCCTAAAAAACTTAAATTATCGGTCTTATGTAACTTTTTCAGATTATAACGAAGCTGGTGACTATCATGGGCTTATACCATTAGAAATGAGAAGAGTTAGTTCAGATGTAATATTCCTATACAAGATATTAAATGGCTTTATCGACTGTTCTGAATTGCTTCAACTTATAAATTTCCATGTATCCCCACGGCCTTCCCGCCAATTAAACTTATTTCATCTACCTCAAGTAAGCACAAACTACGCCCAAAATAACTACATTTATCGAGTATCTCATTTCTGCAATACCAAGCTAAGCGAAATTGACCTGTTTAATACAACTGCGACTGCGCTCAAGACTCTTATTCCGGGTCTTCTGAAAGGCAATATTCAAGGACGAGTGAAATAATTATATTATATTTTTTCTTTTCTTCTTTCTTTTCTTTCTTCAATATTAAAATAAACCATAAAATTTCCCTAATAATAAAATAATAAAATTATAACTTTAATTCCCCTCCACTTCCTCCTATCCCCTTCCTAGGCGACTGTATATTTTTACGATTTTTAAGTGGAAACTTTTAACTGGCATTGTAGTCTGTAAATAAAATTCTGATATTTCTACTGTAATAGCTGTAAGTTTCCTTAATAATAATAAAATGAAATTCACAAGGAGGGATGCAAATCTCGCCAATACAAGAACTCTTTAAATGTCTTTTTTGAATAATCTGGATGACTTGTATCATACAACAAGGCTCACAACGAACTATTTCAATTAAATGTGCCGACATTTATGCAGCAACATTATGAAATCTAGCTAAAAATACGTTTCGCCCTGCACATGTCGCGCAGAGATCTGTGCCGGCACTACAACGAGGCGCAGAGCAGGGTAGACACATGTCTGCGTTGCACATGTCCGCTCCGCCCTGCGCCTCCTCGACCTACGTCGCCTGCCTCTCGGCATACGCTTAGCCTAAATGCAACGCATAATTTATCGGTCGTGCAGTACATATCGGAGGCGTACGGCGAGGACGGGGAGTCGTACTCGAGCGATGCTGCGCGGCTGGACGGGCTGCGGTCGGCGGCGGTGCGCGGCGGCGCGGAGGCGGCCGACGCAGAGGCGCTGGCGCGCTATTTTGCGCAGCTGCGCGCTCTGCGCACGCGCTTTCCCATGGGCGAGGGCCGCGCGGCGGCCGTAGCGTTCCGCTGGCGCGACGCCTACTCGGGCGCCGAGCGCGTGGAGGCGGACGCGCGCTTCGAGGAGGCGTGCGTGCTGTACAACGTGGCGGCGGCGCGCTCTCAGCTCGGCGCGGCGGAAGCGCGCACCACGGCCGCCAGCCTGAAGGCCGCCGTGGGCCACTTCCAGGCGGCCGCGGGCGCGCTGTCGCGGTTGCGCGAGGACTACCCGCAGCCGCCGGGCTGTGACCTGGCGCCGGACGCGCTGCGATTCCTGCGCGAACTCTGCCTCGCGCAGGCGCAGGATTGCATCCTCGAAAAGACGCTACTCGACGAGGGTAAACCGGCCGTCGTAGGTGAGAGCCTACCCTGATTATTAATATTTACGATTGAACCCAAAACCTGTTTGCCTCCATATAATAAAACGATTCAAGTAGGGTGAAACGAGTCGCACAGCTCTACCGGTCAAATATGACATTTGTTAGAATTCTAAATAAGCTGCCCATATACATTTAAAAAATAAAAAATAATGCAGCATGTATCGATAATGACACAACTTTTAACGTTTTATGTGATATTTAAAATCCGCAAAATTTTACCAGTAACGATGTTTATTCTTTTATTTATACAAAAGTATAACACGTATATATACTTGAATCACATACAAAATACTGAGGCAACACTACGACTGCCCAGAGTTGGAAAGCATGTTCGTGTTCAATTCAAACCATCACTTAAGAGGTCACAGCCTGAAACTCAACGTTACAAGCTTTTCAACTGAAGCAAGAAAGCACTTCCTGACAAACAGAATCGTGAACAGCTGGAACAAACTGCCCGAGGAAGTTATCGAAGCACCAACCATAAACGCATTCAAAAATAGGCTTGATATCTACTTAAAAAATGATATATAAAAGAAAAAAAAGGAAACAGCAACACCAGTGAATTTCATAGATATGAACACATCAGTGTTAAGCTGCTAGTTCATCAACAAATAATAATAATATATGGGCTCTAACATTTATCTTAGTACCCCCATTGTCATCAGGCAAAAATAGATGTCTTGTTAATATATAGTCAATGACCTTACTTCTCATTTGTCATGGCCCTTTAATGATTTCACGAAACCACAACTCTCCCGCCTAGATAGGCTGGTGACGGCTGTTTAAAATCCTGGCTATCCCTAACCAAACCTGCTTACCCACTCTTGTCTTAACCTGTTGAGTATGAGTCAACCAAATCTGGTCGCGAAACAATTATCCGTTGAGTACGAGTCGACCAAATCTGGTCGCGCGTTTTTTTTCACTTCTTTGACGTTCTCATATTTATTCATAATTATCTAATTGTTTTACAAAATGATATTTCAATATTCTATATTCGAAATTTCAATGCAATCATTGTGCAGTTGTTCTTTTTATGATTGGTGTAGTAGTTTCGTAGTTATAGTACTTTAAGTCGATGTCGCCGAAAATCCTGCAAAAGAGACAGATGCATCCATGAAAATACCCATTTACTCCAAGGGTTAACATAACTTTGGGCAGCTCTAAAACTGCCCCTCTCTGCTCTATACCAAACCAAGAATAGCCAAAACCCCGATTCTGTCCATTTGTAACGATCCAACAATGTCGAAGAACTCAGTAAGTAGATGTAGTGAATAATATACCGCAGATTTCTATAAAAAGTTTCTTACTAGAACTAGCCAAATTTGCACTGGTCTGGTGTACGGCAGTATAATCATGAGCTATATGGACCTAAAGAAGTCACGCTTGCGAGGAAATGAGCCTTATTGTTGAATTAACAATTCCATAAGAATCAAATATCCCCGAAGACCATGATTACAAAATAAATAAGTACCATTATCTCAAACGGCGTCACTTTTCCCCTTTGCTGCGGTGTGGTTCTTTTCTGTAATATGTGTAAATTACTTATCACCTTTCAGACCCAACTGTGCCGAAATGTCCGCTTGGCCTCCTTCAAGCTTAGGCAGATTCTTGGCGGTTCGGTATGGGGGCTATGCCGGCCGCTTGACATGTGAGTCTCACCCTGCCACGCTCTCGTCTGATGTTGATATGTTGGTGTGACAGCTGAGAAGGATATGAATTGCAGTTTACGCATCATTGCTGCCGATTGCTCAATTGAATTCTGTGCCTACTTAGTAACGTAATTGAACTCGCGCCGAAATTACGATGTTTTCTTGATGCCACAAAAGCGCATGCTCGATCTTTTCGGCATGAGCGGTCTTTTCGCAGCTGATCTGCTTTTTCGATTTTTCATAATTGTTATTTTCGAACGGCTACACGCCCGGCCAGTTCTTTATTTACGTAATATACCTATGAACATTTGATGGGATTTTGCGTTGTACAGCCGAAAAACATCGGAATTAAATCAGAATAACCTTAATTTATTCGCTCGTCTTGGTGGATGGCGGGTTGCCGCCATGTGATATCAGATCGCTTACTTACGCAAAAACCAGGCGATCGACGCAATTCTGCAGATTACTGCCGAATAACACCGTATTATAATAGGAAAGATTGTCACCAAGGTGAGGAGCGTCCATTGCTTTATTCAGCCAGGCAAGATCGTCGCCGGTCTGCTTGTATTATTTGGTAATTAGGATCAATTTTAAAAAAAATATATTACTTCGCGCTAACCACACGTGAAAGTTTTTTTTACGAGAACAGGTGTGCAAACGATAAAAAGTGAATTTTAATGAAAAAATACAACAAGGCGGGAAACGCTTTCGTCGGAATCTTACCCAATGCGAGAGCTGAGCAGCGGAAAAAAAGGAGTGTGGATAGTTTTGGTATTGCTTTCTCACAAATAGGTCTCGAATAACGGTGCATAGCAAATAATAATAATATTAATTAAATAAGGGATTTAGATTTAAATACTATATTCAGAAAAAAAACCGTCATAGTCGGTAAATTAGTTTTGGAGTTCTTAATACAGGCAAACATACAGACCGACATTTTATTTTGATCTTATTAGATTTAGCGTGTCTTAATTGGTAATAAATCACAAACAATAATTAGGGACGGGCTGACTTTAAAACTTTATAATACGTAGAGAAGAGATAGAGACGATACTTAAATCATTTCAAAATTATGGGATGATTCACATGACGAATTGCAATCGTCGTCGTATTATCGATTATCGATAGCGGTCGATTGATCCACACAGAAAGCACGTTTGAACAATTGTGCTTGCTTGGGCAGGTTCGGTCGGCGCGCAAGCTGTCGTTTACTACAGGAACGCTCTGTCTCTTCTGGGCCCTGCCGGCGGACAGGACACTCTGCACGAAACGCTGAAGCCCAAGCTGTATAACCGCTACAGCAAATATATCAACTTTAAGATCGCCTACGACCGCTGCATCGTCTACCTCTATTCGGTGAGTCACAGTTCGATTTGCTCGCAGACGAAGCGCACTAATTCTAGGATATAACGTTTTCATCGACTCGATTCGATGTTCGAAAATAAAATTACTCCCACCCGGACGTTCCGCTCGTTTACATCCCTATCGTCGGCAGGGAATGCACGCGGAAGAAGAGCAGAAAATGGGCGAGAGGGTGGCGTACTTCCGGGCCGCCTGCGACAGGCTGCAGGAGGCGAAGAAGCTGGCCAAGGGAATCGGCGGCCGGGAAGCGTTCGACGAGGCGATCGCTTTCACCGAGGACGTCGTCGAAGGCAAGGCCAAGGCGGCCAAAAACGAGAACGAGTTCATCTACCACGAGGAGGTGCCCGGCGAGGACGCACTGCTCGAGCCCAAGCCCGCCCCGCTCGCCAAGGACATCCCCATCGACTTCGACGACCCGGAGGTGAGCGAAGCCGTACGGATATAGCGCACTTCGCGGCGCCAAAGCTGACTGCGAACGTTCTCTTCTTCTCCGTCGTTCCCTCATTACTGAGGATCGTGGCCACCGGACGACAGTTTGCCTACGAGGCTCCTCCACTTCGACCCGTCTTCTGCATGGCTGGTCGCAGATTGTATTGACCCTTTTGTAACTTCTTCGATGAGGCCTTTCCATGTGGCCGGTGATCTGCCTCTGCTTCTTCTTCCCTCCACTCGACCCCCGGAAAGCATTTTCTCCAGATTCTCTGGGTTTCTCCCGGCAACACGACCGAAGAACTGCAGAACCCTTCTTTTGCATACGGTGGAGAGCCTCACTTGGATGCCGAGTTCTTCCAGGACAGATTTGTCGGTGCGGCGTGCTGTCCATGGGATTCCTAGCATTTTACGCCAACACCGCATCTCCAGTGCATCGATTTTGGTGCGTATCCGAGCCTTCAGGGTCCATGTCTCCGATGCATAGAGAAAGATCGAGGTAACCAGAGCTTAAACCGGCCTGACCTCAGTCCGCTGACTTATACCCCGATTCTTCCACAGCCTTTCTAGCTTGCTCGTGGCGGATCTTGCCATCTGGCTTCTGCGTGAGACCTTTTTGCAGTTTCCGTCGTTGCATATCATGGAGCCCAGATAGTCAAAGTCTTTCACGGCTCGAAGGTCACTCGGCTCATTGGTGCGTTTTACGATTCCAGCCCTTTCCACAAATATGAGTTTGGTCTCGCTGCAGTTCACAAGCAGTCCATACTCTTTGCTTTCCTTCTCCACCTTGCGTAATAGGGTCGCCGAGTCATTTTCATCGGCGCCTATTATGGTCGTGCATTTGTAACATTCGTGAACGTTGTTGCATTTGTAAACGTCGCAGGTGGCGGGCCCGCCGGCGTTCGCGCGGCTCGTGCCGCTGGGCGCGCACGAGGCGGCCTCCGTGTACTCGGAGGAGAAGGCGGCGCTGCTGCGCGCCGTCGGCGCCGAGGCCGAGGACAAGAGCCGCTCGCTCGCCGAGTTCCTGGCGTCGCTGCGGCCCGAGGAGTGGGCGGGCGAGCGGCCGGCCGCGCGGCTGCCGCAGGCGCTGGTCGACCGCGCGGCCGCGCTGGCCGCGCGCCCCGAGGCCGCCGCCGAGCCCGCCGCCGCCATGAATGAGCTCGCCGGGCTGCGCGAGGACGCGCACGCCGCGCTCGAGGCGGCACGGCGAGCGCTGCGCGACGAGGAGGACGAATGTCGCGCCGCCGGCCGCGCGCCCTCTTTGCTGCTCGCCGATCTGCGACGCGAGCTCGCCAAATACTCGGACGCGCACGCCAAAGCCGACGACAGTAACAAGGTGCGTCTCCGCTGCTATATTTCCGCTGAGATCCGACTCTCCGTTCCATATCTTTACGTTCGATCGACCCGTTTCAGGTGCTCCGTAAAGCTATGGCGCTGCATTTGGCTAATTTGAAACTGCTCGCGCAGCCTCTCGACGTTCTCGAAGAGAAGATACCGGATCCGGAGAAAATCGGTGAGCGCGAATAGCTTAACCCTTAGAGCCCCGATTGGCCGATATCGACCAAAACACGATTCAGCGTGACGGCCCCGTTTTAATTTAATTTTAATTTTATTTGTTTTATTTTATTATGTTTTATTATGTTAATATTTTTTATTTTAATTATGGGTACAGTGGTTTGGCAGTAATTAATGTTTTGGTGAGCTAGTGTCATAATTCAATTTTTGAATTAATTTTTACTAAAAATTTTTGGGACATCAAATTGTCAATCGGCTGAGGGGCCGAGGCCTGAAGGGTTAATGATAGTTTCGTCCGCGAAGGTCTTTATTAAAACGTTTCGTTTCGTTCGCAGACATAGACAGAACCGGCCTAAACGAGATGAAGCGCGTCTTCGATAAGGCCACGGAAATGCAGGTGAGTACGCTCGACCGCCCGCTCGGCCGCCTCTTACGGAGTGCTCCTAATGAACCGCGTTTCGTTCCGAACAGAAACAGAGAGACGCCCTGATGGCCGAGTTGCGCGCGGCGCTGGCCGCGGACGACGTGACGCCGCGGCTGCTGTCGAGCGGGGCGACGGCGGCCGGCGCGGAGCGCAGCGCGCTCTTCGCCGAGGAGCTGGCGAAGCACGCGCCGCGAGTGGCCGTGCTGCGGCAGAACTTTGCGGCGCAGGAGCGCATCGCGGCGCGCCTCACGGAGCTCTTCGCCTCGCAGGCGGAGGCGCGGCGCGCGCTGGGCGAGGCGGCGCGGCGGCGCGAGGCGCTCGTGTCGTCGCTGGCGTCGTCCTTCGACGCGTGCGAGGACCTGCTGGCGAAGGCGCGCAAGGGCGTGGACTTCTACCGGCGGCTGGCGGGCAGCGCCGCGCAGCTGGCGGCGCGCGCTCGCTCCGCCTGCCAGGTCGGCCGCGAGGAGCGCGAGCAGCTGGCCGCCGCCGCCGCCGCCGACGAAGCCCGCTCGCGCCCGCCGCCTCCGCAGGCCGGTACGGAATATTTTCTCTTTTCTGTCGCCGCTTCCGACGTTGCGCCCTCCTAAACCGATCTTCTCATACGAACCTTTATCGTTTTACAGTTTCCTCCGAACCGACCGCCCCTAAACTGAAGGACTACTTGCCATACATGTCTAGATCCTCCGGTAAGATTGAACGATTTATATTATAATAATTATTACCGTTTGCGGCATCGACGTGAATTATCGTGATATTTCCCATCCCATGCCTAAAATTGTTCCTCCGAACGAAATATTAAGGTAAAAACCGCAAGCTGTCGCCCGGTATGAGAAATTCTTCGCGTCGGCTGGATCCTCGCGTGCTCTTCTGTCGTGCGCTTGTGCACAGTCCCGCTTTAACCAGTCTGGTTTTAACTAGATTGTTTTCGGAAGAAAACATGTGCTCTTAGGAATAAGAGCTCATAATTACCTTTGTTATTGTTATTTTTTTTTTTCTTATATCAAAATCTTAATTTTGTAAACTGCTAGTTTGCTTGCTTTGGTAGTTTTTTTTAAAATATTTATTAGTTAGGTTTTGAAAATAGTATTTGGTACTTATTAGTTTCAGCAATGAGTCAACCGCCTATGGATATATCATACTTACCCGCCGTTCGACCGGCTCCTCTCGGATCAGAAGGTTAGTTTTCCACTCTTACCTTTGATACTTCTCATATGCTTCGCCTCTCATTCACCTTTACCTCTCATTTAACAGGTACCAATGAGTTGCCGTATGCGCCCAGTACCGAGGGAGACTACTACAAAAATAATCCATCGTACGTCCCCACTGATAATCTTGGAACGCAATATTCGATGGGAGGGCAGTTAAGCGCGTCGGACAATCAATATCGAGCGCCGATCGAAACGTATGAACCGCCCATTTCTTACGGATCTGAAAATCCAATTCATTATCCCGCAAACGCTTATGATTACTCTCAATACTCAGTATACGGTCAACCGGCTCAAGTTACTCAAACGTATCCTCAAGCTACGACTCCTACCGTTTATACTGAATATGGCCAGAATAGCCTCGCGAGAGAAGATACAGCAATATATTCTCATTCCTACGTACAGAACCAAATTTTAAATTCGCAAACCGGCACTCCTTCGCCCGCTAACCCGCAGTATTATGAAGAAAACTCGATATTGGAAACGAGCAACGTCGCGTATCCCACGGCGGCGTCGCAAGACTATAACGCCGCTGGCTATGTTCAAAATCAAATGGGTCAAATGCAAATATCCGATTCGAACTTTTCGGCGGCTCCATATCAATACGGGACCGTTTCTTATTCCGCGACTTACCCAGACTCTTACGATGCCCGAACGCCCGATGCGAGCGCCGTTTACGCGGTCGCCTCTGCAAACGATCAGTATTATTCCCACCCGGCGACCTATCAAAATAGCGATTATCAGCCTGCGGGTAACCCGCCGCCGGCGTCGGCGGCCGAACCGCAATATCGATACTCCGATTACGAAAGTTGCCAAAACACGCATCCGGCAGTCGACTCCGCTCAGGTCCCTCGCGACCACGCAGTTTCTTACAATTACCTCGCCGACGGAACGGTCGGCGCCCCTTCTGCAACAAGCCAGTATTCGTATTCGACGACCGCGCCGTACCAAAGTCCGTTGGGCGCGGAGGGCGCGCCGTACGCAGAGGCCGTCGCCGTCGCGCCGGCGCCGTCGCCGCGCTCGCAGGCGCAGGCCGAGTGCCACCCGGGCTACGGGTACTCGTCGTCGTCGGGCGCGTACGAGTACGGCTCGGGCTACCAGCGCTGCGCGGCCGACGGCGCCGGCGCCTACGCGGGCGGCGCCTACTCGAGCGCCGGCGGCTACCCGACCACGCCCAGCGGCTCGGCGGCGCCGGCGGCGGCGGAGGCGCCCACGCCCGCCTCCGACTACTTCGCGGCGCCGTACGGCCGGCGCGCCGCCGACGGCCGCGCCACGGAGGCGAGCGCGGCGCCGGCCGCCGACGGGCCGTCGGCGACGTACGTGTCGTCGGGCGACGTGGCCACCTCGGTCACGTACGCGACGGAAGACGCGGGCGGCGCCGGCGCGAGGAACCGCAGCTCGGCCTCCGAGGAGCTGACTTGCGAGAGCTCGGCGGATCTCCTGGCCGGCCTGGACTTCTCCCTGGAGCTGCCGACGCTGACGCCTCAGATCAGAGTGCCGCCCGTCTCCGAGAGCTCCGTCAGAAAAGCTCCCGCGACTAAAATTCACTCCACCACTGAAAAACGTGAGTATTAGGCGGTATCTTCGTTTGTTTGTTGAATTTTACGGCCTCCAGCTGGTTAATAGTGGTAGGGCGTAGATTATAGAATTTAATGCTAATATGTAAGTTATAACTTTAAAAAAATAAAAGGGAATGCAGTTAAGTAATTTAAAAAATTGAGCGCCAACCGCGTTTTGGAAGGAAATAAAACTACAAAAAAATATACTTACCAACATGAAAGAATCAGGGGTTGGTTAAATTTCTACAAAAAAAGAGACAAAAATTAGTTTAGCGAATCCAGTTTAATCCATCTTTCTCCTTCCTCGATGTTAGAAATACAAAGTCGGACTCGCGCTGACGTGCAGAGCAGTAGGTAAAACATAAATGGTCTACAAGTGATTCAAGCAGTATAACATTGATTACGTAGTATCAATCCATCCGGCTATCACAATCTGAACATCTTTCTTATGAACGATTTAAAAATCAAAGCTGATAAACGGATACTCCAACGAGGTAGACGACCTTTCGGATTCTTGAGACTCAAAAACCAACGCAAACTGGCGTGGTCCAAAAAGATTGTGAATTTGGAACTGCCCAAATTCACTATCTTCGCGTTCTCTGGTAAAATATCGCGTTTCAGCTGTTAAAAGTGTTCCACTCGTGAAAGCAATGGGATGATTAACGCCATCCACCTTGTAACAAAAACTGCTTTTTTCATGACATTTCTTTCGCGATTCATGCTTTTCCGTGTGCAGATCCATGTAATTACATGTTTCGGTGTCATTTGCACACGTTTTCTGGCGTCTGTACTATTTTTCCGAAGTTTTCTGCTTCATTTTCGTAACGTCGTAATTAAGTCACAACTTGACTTAAAAGTCGACTGTAAAAGTCGTAAAAACCGTTTTCTGACGTTTAAGAAGGTGTCGAACGCTACGGTTACGGCAATGACGTCTCTATTCTCTTTGGTTCAGCCGGAAACGTCAAAAGGTGACATCACTGTTCTTTCGGGGTCGTACAGTTTTGCGCCTATCAAAAATGGCATTCTTTTGTGGTTTTGGAGTTTGGAAGCGCAGGCGTAAGAGGGGCTGAGGATCGGCGTCGCTGCCGACGAGTATAGCGCGGCGCAGTTTTTCAATTCATGTAGTTCTTTTCTGGTAAGCGATTATTGTCAATTTTTTTGCGGTTAGCACATGGCGGCGTATCGACTTCTAACCGGCTTTTTTTCTCCTTGGCTTCAGACGGGCGGGCGAGCACCTCTATTATTTTTATACGAATTATCTTTAATCCACCTGCAAAGCCTCAACTGCCGTAGCGTGGCGGCCTGCTTCTCGGAGCATTTTTTTTGGAGATCGGAGATTCAAATTCCGGACCTACCTACTGTCAACTTTTAGAAGATATCCATATACTGCTGTGCTGTGAAGTGATTTATACATCGTGTGCCTTGCACCTTCTTCGTTTTGCTGTGCCCGCGGAGAAGCGGATTAAAGAACTCTGAAAAGAAGCAACGTGTTCTCATTTCTTTTTTTTTACAGCTGAAGGAAGAATTGCTACCTACGGGCTAAACCAGTGACAAACCTGTGAGACTTACCCACCCTGTTAAATCTTGTGCTTAATTTTTTTGTATCGAGTTCTGGTTTTTTTTTTAGTTTCAGCTTTAACCTATAAAAAGCTGTGGCGTCCAATATTTTTTGAAATTTAGTTTTTTGATGTGTATTTGCTTTGGCATTAATTTATCCTTCCTGCACTCGATTTCTGTTCGTGGTTATTCCACGATTAGGTATAATCAGGTCTAACCTGGCGTTACATACTAACGTTGCAGTTATAAACTGTCGCCCAGCGTGGAGCCTTAGAACTGGTTTTAGCCTAAGTAGTAATTCTTTCTTTAGTTTTTGAGACACGTCTGCGTTTACTTAAATGTTTTCTTTAATGTTTAACCTGTAACATTTCTTGTAACTTGAATTTAACATTTTAAGCGGTTACCGCGAAAAAGTTCTATTGTATACAGACTTGCCGTTTCTTTTTCACATAGTTTTTTAAAGATATTGTATATAATATCTAGTATCATTGTACAGTAGCTCGAGGTACAGTATAGCGGTTTTCTTTGTAATTTTTTGTTTTTAATTTGTAATCCGACACGGTTGTCGGGAAATAGCCTCGTCAGCAAGATAGAGGCTTGCCGTGTTCGAAGATTGTTATAGACTGTTTATTAAATTGTTTTTTTTTGTAAATTTCAGGTCCGAGGATTGAATACTCCGCTCCATTGGTTAAAGGTGTCAGGTGAATAGAGGTGCTCGTCAGCAATCGTTGAGGTCAGATCGTTCTAGTTATTTATTTTCTAAATTTATTTTTTATTTAAAAAAAAAATATTTCGTTTTTCGTTTTTTTTTTGTTTTTTTATTGAGCAGAACAATTTTTTATATTTGATTTTTTTACCATAAATAAAAATTTTTTTTTGGTGAATTATTTTTTTGTGAATAATTTTTTAGTTTTTTTTTAAAAAAAAAAAAATTTTTTTTAAAACTTTTAAATTTTCTGCTTGTTTATATTTTTAATACGCAAGTAGTTGAGATGGCTTCCCCCGTGCTTGTGTATTATTCTGCCTCACACTTAGTTAAAAAAGAATTGGATTACGAATTCAAAATTCGGGAGGTTACCCCGACGCTTGTGGAGTCGATGCGCCGACAGTTTAGTTCGCTGCTTAAACAGTTTCCGGCAGATTCAATCACGTCGACGGATCTGGATCCCGAGCAAGAGTTTAACGAATGTTCCATTCGACTCTTGTGTCTCCAAGAATTTGTTGAGGATTTGGTAGAGAACAATACTCGACCTTTGTTTAAACGCGTTTGTACAAAAACAACGCATCTTTTTTATAGAGTATCACGTATAATGTCTGGGGTTGTACCGACAGCTTCGTTTGAACGTCTTCAGGCGGAGATTTTAGAGATCGTGAAGGTGCTGGAGGAGTGTTCAGATATTGTGAGAGCTCCTAGTCCAAATTTACTGCCGTCTACTTCTGTACAGGTAGAGGTGCCTGTGCCGGTACATCCTTTAGGGGTGACATCGGTTTCATCAAATAATCTTTTTGTTCCGTTAGCCGTTCCAAATGTTTCGAGTGTACCTAATGCGGGTAATTCGGTTTCCGAACCCGAGGTTTTTGTTAGGAATCCGGTCGCTGTCAGCA
Source organism: Micropterix aruncella (assembly GCA_944548615.1). Lineage (NCBI taxonomy): Eukaryota > Metazoa > Arthropoda > Insecta > Lepidoptera > Micropterigidae > Micropterix > Micropterix aruncella. Next base: position 32,513,654 of record OX155951.1, read on the forward strand.
GGCCGTATGATTTTACTAATGAACAGGTGTTAAGGCCTTTGAGTTTAGGGTTTGTGTTTGATGGAAAGTCATGCGTCGTAGAATTCCTGGAACGCCTTGAGGAAAATCGTTTGGCACGAAATATTTCTGATGCACGGTTGCTGAAATCGGCGTGCGAGTTGTTTCAACATCACGCGCTCGCTTGGTATAGGACGGTTGCTTCCAGGATTGACAATTGGCCACAGTTGGCCAAAGAACTTCGCCAAAATTTTGGCAGTCAAACCTTCGACCGCGATATGTTGAAACGGGCTCGCGCTCGAATTCAGAGACCGGATGAACCTCTTCATCTTTTTATTACTGAAGTATTGGGCTATTTTAATAAATTATCCAGGCCCTTGCCGGAGGCGGAGCAGCTGACAATCCTAGTACCCAATTTAAAACCTTACCTGCAACAATGTTTCGCGTACATCCCTGTTCATTCCATACAAGAACTGCTTCATGTGGGGAAACAGCAGGAACTCACGCATGTGGCTATAAATGAGTATAATGCTAACCTGCAGGCACTTTCAAAAGCCAAGCCTTCTGCGTCTAGAGCAGTTCACTCTGTCGATTGTACTGGTTCCGGTAATAATGGTACGGACGTTCCTCTTGAGGAACATCTTCATCAGTGCACAGTGTCCGCTGTTGATTCTTTATCCACTCGTACTCAAGAATCCCATAGAGGTTCGAGCAATCGGGGTGGTTTTCACCGAGGTGGTTACTCCCGAGGCAAACCGCATAATGCGGGTGGTCCTCGAGGAGCGTATAGTGGTTACCAGAGGGGTTCACATCACGGGCACTCCAAGTACTGTTACCGTTGCGGTAAATTTAATTTTACCGTGACAACTTGTCCGGATTGTTCCAAAGGAAATAATTCTCCCAATTCTACTTCGGCCGATTCAAAAAACTCGAGAACCGAGACAGAGTGAATGCGTTTGTTCACTCTGTCTCTGCCTTGTTCGAAAAGGAAAAAGACAACCGTCGTCCATTTTTAGATGTTGCGTTGGGTGATATTGCGGTTTGTGGCTTGCTTGACACTGGTTCGAGCGTCACAATTTTGGGTGCCGACTCACATCGACATTTAATTGAGATCGGGTATACCCTGCACAAGACTTCGTCTTGGACTTTAAGCACCGCAAATTCTAGTACGGTTAGGACGATCGGTTATATGTCTTTGCCTTTCAAATTTAATAATCGTTGTCAAGTGATCCGAGCGGTTGTGGCTCCGGATATTGGCACTTCTCTTATATTAGGCATGGACTTTGTCCGACAATTTGATTTGGCTCCGGAAATTGTGAAGTTCGTTAGGTTTGAGGATAGTGATGTTAGTTGGCATTCAGTCAGCGAAGTGAGGGTTTTGCATCCTTTCGCTTCTCTGACTGAGAATCAGCAGTCCTTAGCAAACAAAATGATCGATGGTTTTCAAAAAGTTTCGACAGACGTTAAGGGTCTTGGTCGAACTAATTTAATATCACAGGTTATCGACACGGGTAATCATCCACCGGTGAAACAGCGGTATTATCCCATGTCTCCCGCTCGTTTAGCATTGTTAAATGAGGAAGTTGATCGTATGCTAGAGTTAGGAGTTATTAAACCTAGCAAAGGGGGTTGGAATAACCCAACAATTTTTGTTCCGAAGTCCGATGGGACTTTAAGATTTTGTCTGGATAGTAGGAAGCTCAACTCGATAACGAAGCCGGATGCGTACCCTCTTCCGAGAATTACTACCATCCTGGACAGTTTACGAGACGCTAACTACTTGTCTTCCATCGACTTGTCGGCCGCCTTTTGGCAAATCCCCTTAGATCCGGCCTCTCAGGAAAAGTGCAGTTTTACGGTTCCTGGACGTGGTTTCTTTGCTATGCAAGTCTGTCCGTTCGGCATGCGCAATTCGCCTGCCTGCATGCAACGGCTCGCTGATCAGTTGTTCGACCCGTCGTTCGATAACAAAGTATTTTGTTACCTAGATGATATCGTTATTGTCTCTTCAACTTTCGAAGAGCATATTTCATTGTTAAACCGAGTGTTAGATCGTCTCGTTTATGCGAACCTAACGATTAATTTCAAAAAGTGTCAATTTTTTCGTCGAGAACTTAAGTACCTAGGGTATGTAGTAGACTCTCATGGTCTACATACCGATCCCGAAAAGGTACAATGTATATTAGACTTTCCGACTCCTAGTTCGCCTAAGTTGGTTAAAACTTTCCTTGGGATGGCCGGTTGGTATCGTCGGTTTATCCGAAATTTCTCCTGTATTGCTGCTCCTCTGTCACGTTTGACCAGTACCCGCAAAGGTGCTCCCGCATTTTCGTGGTCACCAGAAGCGGAAGAGGCCTTTCAAAAATTGAAGTCAGCTCTAATTTCTAGTCCGATACTAGCTTGTCCGGACTATACAAAGCCATTTGCGTTACACTGCGACGCATCGTTGTACGGTTTAGGCGGCGTACTTACCCAGACAGTGGATGGCGTAGAACATCCCATCGCTTTCACGAGTAGGACTCTCTTACCCGCTGAAACGCGATACTCTGCTACCGAACGGGAGGCCCTAAGCGTGATTCATGCAATCGAGCATTTTCGCGGCTACTTAGAGGGCGGCCCCAAAGTCAAAATCTTCACGGATCATGCCAGTCTTCTGTGGTTTTTGAGTCTGAAGAACCCAACTGGCCGTTTGGCCAGATGGGGTATTCGGCTGTCCGCCTTTGACTTTGAGATCGTCCATAAGAAAGGCGTCGAAAATGTGGTTCCTGATGCGTTATCGCGTTTGCTGCCCGTTTCATCTGTTTCTGTGGTCGCCGATCCTTGGTACAACGATTTGTTCCAAGCGGTATCTAATAACCCTGCCGCTTACCCTAATTACCAGATTAAGGACGCGGAGTTGTATCGCTACACGAAGGGAAAGTACCAGCTCACCAGCGCTTATGACTGGAAGTTAGTGGTACCCTTACCTCTCCGAGAGAAGCTTATACACGATAACCATGCGTCCGATCTGTCTATGCATTTTGGGGTTTTTAAAACGCATCGTCGCCTAGCAATGCGCTATTTTTGGCCGAATTTGCACGGAGATGTGGTCAAATTCATTTCCCAATGTGAAACTTGCCAACAGTATAAACACCCAAATATTTCTCCTTTGGGTCAGTTAGGCAATCCAAAGTCTTGTTCTTTCCCTTTCCAGATGGTCTCCGTCGATTTGTTGGGTCCCTATCCGATGACGAGAGATCGGAATATTCACATACTAGTAGTTACTTGTTGTTTCAGTAAATACTGTTTGCTTTTCCCTTTAAAGAGGGCTACTAGCAAAATCGTGAGTCGTATCATGGAGCATGAGGTTTTCCTGCGTTTTGGTGTCCCTCAGTATGTTATTTCCGACAACGGAAAACAATTTATTGGAAAGGAGTTTACCGAACTAATGTCCAAGTATCGGATACCTAAGGTTTACCTTAATCCGAAGTATTGCCCTCAGGTCAATCCAGCTGAGAGGCAGAATCGAGGAGTTGTCACGGCGTTGGCGTTGTCTGTAAAAAACGACCATCGCTCTTGGGACCTCCACCTTTCTGCCATTCAGATGGCGATCAATTCGGCCGTTTCGGAGGCTACGGGTTTCAGTCCTTTCTTCTTGGTTCATGGTCGAGAACCTATCTTAGACGGTTCGTTTTATACTCAATCTCCTGAGTCCCAAGCTGAGGTCCTTTTTGGCAGTCGTTTGTCCTACGCTCAAGATATGAGCGAACTTTCCGGTGTTTTTCATACCGTGAGGAAGAAACTTGATAATGCGCATGCTCACAATAAAACGTATTATGACCGTAAACACCGTCCTGCGGAGTTTGAGGTGGGCGATACGGTTTACAAGAAAACGTACTTCTTGAGCAATGCGGGGAATTATTTTATTTCAAAGTTTGCCCCACGTTATGAAAAATGTCGGATAGTCAAGAAACTGTCGGCTCTGGTATACGAGTTGGTTAATGCTCAGGGAAAGAATATTGGCTCTTGGCATATTAAGGATTTCAAATTAAATCCTAAAGGGTCTAAGTAATTTGTGTAATTTTTATGTCTCTCGTTAACATTCTTCGGAAAGTTGTCTTTATGAGTTCGACTAGATCGACTTTAAAAATGTATTCCTTACAAAGGTGTAGTACCGAGTGGTTACTATCACTGAAACCATTTCGTTTGAGATCAGTCTTGCTAGTAAACCTGTCTAGCAACACTGTAGATTGAATTTATGTCATGAGAGGGAAGTATGCAAGGTGATGGTATGAAAGGTAGTATTGGACATTTTTCAAATACCGGAGGAGGTATTAGTTCTGTCGTGGTCTAACAATATAGTCATCGGTTTCTTTTGTCCACAGCCAGTATTTGGTTTGATTATTGGACGTTGTTGGTGTTCCTTCAGTAGGAGGGGTGGTTTATTACGGTTGTTTAGGACACCAGGTTTTGTGGTTTTTCTTTTACATGGGCTTTGTGCTTCCATGGTAAGCAGTAGTTTTGTTGTTGAAGTAGTTTTGTGTTCTCTACGGGAAAGTGGAGAGTTTTCAAATGGCAGTTGACCTCTGCAGAACTTACCTACCAGGGTTTCCACTTTAGTTAACGGGAAGATTTTGTTTATTTATTTGTATGTTTTTGTAGACTTGTTTACCCTTATTGAAGGTAGCTTGGTCATTTGGTTTAGAAGAGTATATTTTTTTTCCTGTCTTATACACTGTTATAGACGTTGTGGCGTTTTTGTTAACCCTTGAGAGTGGAGCTAGAATCGGGACGATTCATTTGAAATCGTTCGTTGGCTCTTCCGATTTCTTTTTGGAAGGGGGGCTGTAACAAAAACTGCTTTTTTCATGACATTTCTTTCGCGATTCATGCTTTTCCGTGTGCAGATCCATGTAATTACATGTTTCGGTGTCATTTGCACACGTTTTCTGGCGTCTGTACTATTTTTCCGAAGTTTTCTGCTTCATTTTCGTAACGTCGTAATTAAGTCACAACTTGACTTAAAAGTCGACTGTAAAAGTCGTAAAAACCGTTTTCTGACGTTTAAGAAGGTGTCGAACGCTACGGTTACGGCAATGACGTCTCTATTCTCTTTGGTTCAGCCGGAAACGTCAAAAGGTGACATCACTGTTCTTTCGGGGTCGTACAGTTTTGCGCCTATCAAAAATGGCATTCTTTTGTGGTTTTGGAGTTTGGAAGCGCAGGCGTAAGAGGGGCTGAGGATCGGCGTCGCTGCCGACGAGTATAGCGCGGCGCAGTTTTTCAATTCATGTAGTTCTTTTCTGGTAAGCGATTATTGTCAATTTTTTTGCGGTTAGCACATGGCGGCGTATCGACTTCTAACCGGCTTTTTTTCTCCTTGGCTTCAGACGGGCGGGCGAGCACCTCTATTATTTTTATACGAATTATCTTTAATCCACCTGCAAAGCCTCAACTGCCGTAGCGTGGCGGCCTGCTTCTCGGAGCATTTTTTTTGGAGATCGGAGATTCAAATTCCGGACCTACCTACTGTCAACTTTTAGAAGATATCCATATACTGCTGTGCTGTGAAGTGATTTATACATCGTGTGCCTTGCACCTTCTTCGTTTTGCTGTGCCCGCGGAGAAGCGGATTAAAGAACTCTGAAAAGAAGCAACGTGTTCTCATTTCTTTTTTTTTACAGCTGAAGGAAGAATTGCTACCTACGGGCTAAACCAGTGACAAACCTGTGAGACTTACCCACCCTGTTAAATCTTGTGCTTAATTTTTTTGTATCGAGTTCTGGTTTTTTTTTTAGTTTCAGCTTTAACCTATAAAAAGCTGTGGCGTCCAATATTTTTTGAAATTTAGTTTTTTGATGTGTATTTGCTTTGGCATTAATTTATCCTTCCTGCACTCGATTTCTGTTCGTGGTTATTCCACGATTAGGTATAATCAGGTCTAACCTGGCGTTACATACTAACGTTGCAGTTATAACCTTCTGTATTAAAACACCACCTAAACCATACAAAGACACGTCACAATGAACACTGAACGGTTCGGCGAACGGTTTGCAATAGTCTGGGCATGCCAAAATAGGACTTGAAACTAAAGCAGATTTCAATGTCTCAAATGCCTCTTCCGCCTCTGGTGTACACGCAAAAAGTGGAGCAGTTTTGCAGGTATTCGTCAATCGAGATTAAGGAGCAGCAATACACGAAAAATTCTTTATGAACCGACAATACCAGCCAGCCATACCTAGGAAACTGTTTACTATTTTCGGAAAAATTAGAAGTATGAAATTAAGAATACATTTTACCTTCTCAGGAGCGGTGTGTAGACTATGAGAATTTACTATGTACTCTAAATACTTCAACTCTTTCCGGAGAAGCTGGCACTTTTTGAAATTGATAAAAAGTTTAGCATACAACAAGCGATATAAGACTTTATTTAAGAGAGAAATACGTTCTTCAAATATAGAAGATAGAAGAAAAAGAAAAAACCTTATAATCGAAGGAAGGATCAAATAATTTGTCTAATAATCGCTGTATATAGGCAGGCGAGTTGCGCAATCCGAAGGCACAAATAGACATTTGAAGAATCCACCTCCAGGAACAGTGAAACTAAACTAAACTTTTCTCGAGAAGGCGGATCCTAGGGTATTTGCCAAAAAGCAGCCGATAAGTCGATGGACGATAAGTAATTTGCGTCTTGCAAATTGTCCAGGATGGTGGTAATCCTAGGAATTGGATAAGCGTCCGGCTCCGTAATAGAATTCAGCTTTCGGCTATCGAGACAGAAACGAAGAGTACCATCGACCTGTGATATTAAATCTGTACAACCCTTGACTTCAGTAGAAATTTTCCCAAAATTACTGATCACCTATGTAGCGAACACTGTTGATCTTCAGTCAATGGAGTAAAATAATGTAAAGCCCTAACTTCACTTACCAATGCTAGCTAACTGCATCGCTCGACTCAAATTTAAGGTATTTCAAAATTTAAGTAGCTAATTCTAATTCTCTGACAAAATCAATACCCAAAATAAGGGAAGCACCAATTCTGAAACTATTACAGCTCGAATGACCTGACAGTGATAACCAATCATCCTAACAGGACTTAAATCCGCTTCGCGGAAAATTAATGTGACCGGCACCCAAAATTGTCAAACTCGAACCTGTGTCGAGTAAAACACAAACAGCTATGTCACCTACGAAACATTTAAATAAGGATGACGGTCATCTTTCTCATCCACAAACAATATCAAGGTAGAATGCAGAAAAGCCTCTATTCTCTTCTGCTTTTCGGTGTTTTTGACTCCGAAAGCTGAGAATTATTAGACTTTTTTTGTACTAGAACAATCAGGACACAGGGCCACCATGTAATTGGACTTACCACAACAAAAACCATTCTTTGAATGGCCATGATGAGAGCCACCGCGTGAGCCTTGCAAACTGCTATGAGCTCCCTGATAATAACTACCATTATATGAAATACCATGGGCGAAACCGCCACGGTTAAAATCTTCACGGTTCAAACCACCACAATTTGAACCACCACGATTAAAACCACCAAGAGAACAACAACCTCGATTAGAAGAACTGTCAGAGGATACTTTACACTCAATCATTTTTTAACATCCTGCACTTTATTTATCACAAAGTTTGTGGAAACATCTTCGGCAGCAATTACTGCTTTCACTGTAGAACACTTACTCTTACTTTGAGACTGAATAGCTGCATTATAAAGGTTAATGATGGTTGGGTATTTCCCACATGTTAACCTAAACATATAATCAATGAGTTCATTGATATCTTTAATTCGAACTAATGCGAATTATTGTTGATAGTAACGGCATCAAATTTGATAGTATTATCCCTAGTTGTTAATCTCCTGATAGAGGTTTCGACAATCAGTTGAAATGACCTTGCATAATACAAACAAAAATATGAACCTTCTCATCGAGCTTCTGCATACTAGCACAAACAAACATCAACACATCTAGATCATAATTCAAACTTCCAAAATTTGAACGGAGTTGACCATCTTACTGCTTTCAACTCCCTATCTTCGTAGCTCTAGCCGTATACCAACTAAGTGCATGATCTCTGAACAACTCACAAGCAGATTTATGAAACCTTGCATCCGAATTGTTGCCAGAAAGACAGTTCTCCTTGAGCCGTCCGAGGAACTTATCTGCTCATGAGTTGCTATTGTAAACAAAACCCAGATCTAATGGCTTGAGTATGCTTTCATAAGAAATAACACCTATCATTCTATTGTCCAAAAGAACATGATCAGAATCAACCAGATTTGCAGATGGATTTCTAGGATTATTGCTTTCTAAGATTATATATATAAATGACTTCAAAAATACAAAAATATACTCCTTTCATAAGCATTGCATTTCGTTTACAGACTCAGGCTATTCTACTCTTAAATTATTGATATTGTTGTATTGGCAGGGGAAGATGAAGAAGTTTTGCCAACTGTGGAACGGCCTCCACGACGCGACCTATTTTTAGACCCCAGTCTAGTTAATCGCTTCACCCAGGAAGTAAAAAATCTGCAGAAGTTTGTTGACAGTCTGACAGACAAAAATCAGGAGGGAATGACCGTATTAGATTCTACGTGGAAGGAAATTCATCGCTTGCAGGTTGGTACCAATTTTAATGTAGACCTTTTTAATATCTCTTTATTTTGACTCGATACGATTGGTTTGTTTATTTTTCAGGCGGAAAAGTGCTTTACAAAATCATCTAATGTCGCTATAGAACATGAAGGCGAACAAGGAGTTACCACAAATGTATTTCCCTACGACGACTCCAGAATAATTTTGAAAAGTGATCCAAGTGTTTACTTGAACGCTTCTTTTATAAAGGTAAACGTTGGTTTCGACCCGTTTTTTTATAGATCAGATTCCCCTCCTCTTATCACCAAGGAATTCTCCTGCTCCACGAAAGGTGGAAATATAACAACAATCAACTGATATTAAACTGAAGATCTCTCTTCAGTTTAATATCAAGTTTAATTTCAGAGAAAAGTGCATTCGTAAAAATCGCATACTAATGGCAATTGCATATTACTAAAAAAACAATCCACTTTGTCTATGTACTGTGCGGCTAAACAACCCAGAGCTAATTTGAAATATTATTAATATTATTTATTTTGGACAGGCAGATTTGCTGATACGTCAAGATTCTTGTAAAGCTAGTCAAAAACGATATTAAGGGGAGAGCCTGGTTTAGAAGTCCAAAAAAAACAATACTTTTCATGTTTCTTTTTAACCTAAAGTTGAAATCTATTCATGAATCTTTTACATCATTTTGATTAACATTTGAAAGATATAAAAAAATGCAATAGTAAAACAACTATTTTTTAAATGTTGAATTGCAAATGTTTCTACCGCTGCAGAAATGATGGCATCTGCTTGCGCCAGTAATAGCGAGTGTAATTATGTTTGAGACGGAAAAATAAAGAATAATATTAATTTTTATATATGTATGATGAACTAAAAAAAATAACTAAAAGGTATAGATTTTGTAATTTTTCAAAAATTTAAAGAAATAAAATCGATTTTCGCCCAAAAATTTCTGGGTGCCTAAATGTCTCTGATGCTAAGTTAAATTTCAAGTAGACGCTTGCTATAGAAAGGAAATGCCTTATTAATATTTCGTTAATTGTTATAAACAATTAAGTTTTAAGACCGCCCGGGCAGGAGAGGCAGTTGTATGCCTCAATTAGAAAACATTGCATATAGAAAGTAGTAACCTATTGCGCCTTCTGCAATGATCAGCCACACTACTGTTCGGATTGTTTCAACCAGAGTCATAAATAATTTAGTTTAGCTTGGTTTTATTATTTTTTTTTTTTCATATTTCTAATGTTTTGTATTATTTTCGCATACAATTTTTGAAATAGGATTACCATTTGTTTTTTTTTTTCTAAAATTCGGACTTGCTTTAGGTAAACATGTGCCAGAGCGGGCGTTTAACGTGCATTAGGCTGTGCAATAAACTACCGCTGGCATATTATACACGAAATTTGAGCAGAGCGTCGCGCCGGTCGTATACGACCACCATGGTGCAACAGGCACTCTAAGTCAGCAGTCGTGTACAACCGACCGCTTGGCAGTCAAAATGTTAATATGGGTATGATAGCATAGACAATGGAATCATAAATTATGTAAGGCAAAATAGGCAAATTGCTTATTTTTTCCTTTAAATCTCGCTGCTGTAAATAGAAGCAAACATTTTTCATTGAGACCGTAATGATCATCAGGACTTTGGTAGTAAAATCAAGTAGTAGATTTCATTAGATTATTTTTTGTTACAGCAATTGAGCCCTTGGTGTCCACCTCTTATATTATCCAGTGTACCCGAGGAGCAACTCTGTCGACATTTCTGGTCCGCTGTTGTACAGTATGAAGTAGCGACAATTGTATGTCTTCTCACTGAAATTGAGGTAATATTTTTTTTCGTTTTTCAGTCAGTAACTATTAAGCACTCCTACCTTCTTTGTGGATGCGTTGAATTGTTTTGTTATTTTGTTACAGCTGCAGGGAACCTGTTACTGGCCAACAGTGAAAGGCCAAGATTTACAAATAGGAAACGATTTGAGAGTGAGTTTACTGGAAACAGAATGCACCGTGCATTGGACCGAAAGGCGCTTGCTCGTCGAACTCTTTGGTAAACAGCACCGAGTCACACATTACCACATTAATGTCTTTCCTGCCAAGTTAGTATTCATTTTTCTCTATTAATTGTGATTATATATTTTCAAATTCATTTAATGAAATTTCAGAGTGGTTTGCGCTCCTCTTATTCTCCTGGTTGACAATGCGCTCCAGGCTTCCGGTTTTCATACAAGCGGTGAGTCACTTTAGCAATTGGATTGAGGATAATTTTACAAAAAGTTTGGTGTAATAAAAATGCTTTGGTTTCAGGCGGGTCGGGGTCGGTGTTATTGCAGTGCGACAGTGCGAAAGAGAGAGAGGATACTTCGGGCGGTGGCCGCTCTGCTCTAGTGGCTCTTGTTTTATCCTTAGTTTCCGAAGTACGCACTGGGAATGTTCAATTACTCGGTAAGTACTAAATTCAGAATTTAACCCATTGAGGACCATAAGCTTTGCGGTAGAGTATGGAAATTTCTAATAAATAATACTGTTAAAGCACAATGTAAATAACATGTATGTCAAGTTATGTGAAAATTGGTTCAATAGATTTTGTGTAAATTGATAGGACATGTATTCCTGTGGTCCTTAACCCTTTCAGACCTGAGATTTTCCAAATAAAGAAGTTCTTGGGATTTTTATTTTAAATGATACCCAAGATCCAGAAAAGTTACCCACAAAATTATGCAGGTATCTTTATCTATCATAGAAAACCGTGTACCCCCAGATTTGTGTGGGTTAGGAACTCATGATCCCCCACACAATTCTGTGGTCAGGGTCTGAAAGGGATAAGAGGTGTAAATACATTTTGTAGAGTGATAAATATGATTTTAATAACATTGATTTTAATAAGAATCAGTGCGTACCAAAAAAATAAATTTCGAATGGAAAAAGTTGCGATAAATATTTTATTTATATATTTAAATTTACCATCCGTTGGTCATTCGAGTTCGTTTGTCATTTGTGATGTTTTTAAAAAAATACAACATATTTTTAAACAATAATTTAATTTTTATGCCAATATCAAGATTCTGAAGTCCCAATAAAATGGAAAAAAATATAATTTATAAATAATTTGAGTTCGATAATATATAAAATGATTTTTGAAGTTATTGGTCACATATCCCATGGTCCTTAAAGGGTTATGACGATGTTGTTGGTCTTTGTCTATTAAAATAATTCATTTTTTTCAGACATTCTCCGGAATGGATGTGTAACTTTATGTGAGGCTCGTAAAAATGTATTAGAGGATACGAAAAACTTAATGAACGCTTACAGAACCAGTCTTTATTACGCGCAAGGAGTCTTGTGTTCAGGTATGTATCATTCAACCTCTATTATTTTGAGTTGTCTTGCTACCGGTGGCTTGCACAGCATAGAGGTATAAAGCACTACCTACCCAGTCACAATACCGTGTAAGATATATTTTTTTTATTTTAATTATACACAATTAATTATACGCTCGCCCATCGTCTGTCACATAAGAGAAGAATATATCGTATAGATGGGCGTCCGTGCTCAAAGAATGTGATTTCAAATTACTTGTATATATGCTTATAAGTAAGCTCTTCAAAAAGATTACGTATGTTTCCCTACAGCCCTCGCTGAGAACTTTTCTGCCAGAGACATAGTTTCTTGCCAGGTTTCTCGGCCACATCTAATCTTTATGTGTTCCTTGATTATGTGTCTGGAGTATGGACAGCAGGCATCTAGTAAAGTAATATAAACAGATTGATCACAGTATCCACAGGTATTCACGGGGCCTTGCTCGGATGGATTTCATTATACTTTAGAAATCATCGCCAGGAAGTACTGCTGGAGGAGAGGGCTATAGGTAAAACTTCATCAGTGTGCCATCCGATATGCCCCAAGGAAATCACCTTGATCTGCTGTTGTTTAACATGTATCTACATAATATCCTGCAGTATTTCTGAAACTCCCACTGTGTTATATATGCTTATGTCAAAGTTTACTCTGCACTCAGAGGTACATCGGACTGTGAACGATTATCGAGAGGACCTCGATCGCATGACTCAATATTGGATTGATAATAAACTAGCACTGAATTCTTGTAGCGATTTGGGAATAATGCTAGATAGCAAGTTGATATTTGATAGACACGCTGAATACATAGCTGGGAAAACTTACAGGGCTCTAGGATTCGTGTTAAAGGTGTCTAAACAATTTGTTAATATCGAAGTTTTATTCGTTCCTATGTATGCAGAGTTTTAGAGTGTGAATCACCAATAAGATCACCGCAGTATAATGAATATCTAACAATATCGACATTAACCGCATTGAGAGAATTAAAAATGTCGTCAAGCACTTGTGCTCAGAACCTTCACAAAATATTTCACCTATTCCGATGGCTCGGAGAAATTCGAACCGTCCAGTCTGCAGCACCGTCACAGGGTGTCCAATACGAGGTTCCTTTATGATGTTTTGTATGCTAATGTCGACAGCCCTGTGGTATTCAGCAAATTAACCCTTAATGTTTCTTCACACCCGACTCGTCATCCGAAGACATTCAATGACCCTAGGCTCAATACAAATTATGCCAGAAACTCAACCCTTAATCGTCTGGACTATTACATATGATGCTAGTTTCCCGGACCTCAATATTTTTTTCCGGTCCATCCAATTCGTCCAGTCTGTCCGGTGTCGACAATATCAATCGCAGACGTTTAATCGTCAATCGTGACTAACGGTTGAAACTAATCAATCATTAGTCACTAACCAAATCAATCGTTAGGTGTCAATCGCGATTAACGTATTCAATTGTCAATCGTTAGTCGACTAAATTTTGCCCAACAGTGGATATCTTATACCTTCCTTCCGCGCCGCCTACCTTAACTCGAACTCAATGTACTGCTTGCTACATATTTTGGACATTTTCTGAATTAAAGGATCGACCAGCTTCAATGGGGAAATGGTGGCGGGACGAAGCGCTTCGCAAATCCCCGCTCCTAACCCTCTGTCGCTTTCAAGCGCAGCTCAACCCAATCAAGGCAGCGCCAAACTAAAAAAGTAAGATTGCTGATATTTTTTATTTTATTTTAAATTAAAAGCTCTTCTGATGAATTGTTTATCGTGTAGGTTTTCGAAGGAGAGTTTCGAAGATATGAAACAGGCGGCCGGTCTCAAAAGCGGAGATATGAAGGACCCGCTCAGTTTTCTCGATCCACTCTGGAGCCTGAAGAAGAAGTAAAACTAAACACATTCCTACATTTCACTCTCTTCTAAATATTCAATGTTTTGTATATTTTATATTGTTAAATGTTTCAATGCAAAGAAATTGAGTAATGTAAGCTTAGTTGCCATTTAATTCGAAATTCTACAACTGATTAAAATTTTATTTTATTAATAGGTATCTAGGAAAACGGATGTTATTCTATTGATGTAAAATTTTTGTAGCTGATAATTTTCACTGCTGTTGAACAGACGTTTAATTTCTTGTAGCCAAGTAAACATATTATTATTGTTATTGTATCATAAACTAAAATAAATGACTGATGGACATGTATTGAAAATGTGTTTAACCTCTGGGATGCCATTTTATGGTTTTTCTGTTGTGAAAATTTGCAGCGGTTGATCTCCGTATTTATGCAATTATCGGCTCTATTTGTCATTGAAGCTTGTCATTGAATAAGCAACTGTTACATATTAGTATGCATGCATTAAACACCACCGACAAACAGATTTTTGAAGGCTTCAAGAATTTTGTGTGTAATAGCTGGCTTCCGAAGGGTTGAATCTAATGTAATTAAACAAACGACTACCTTTTAGATTCCCGCTCACCAACTGACGCGCAGCTTTTTTTCTCGAAACGGTGAAAATATACATTTTGACCCCAATTCCCCTCCCCTGAGATGATTACGACCATTTTTAGATTGAAGTCTGTCTGTGCGTATGTGTTTTTGTGTGTGTATGTATGTGTGTGCGTATTCCTCCACGACAGCACAGTAGCTCCTCTTAGAACAAAATTGAAATCGAGGCGAATACGTCACGAGTTGTAAGGGCTCGCATATGGACGCCACTTGTCCGCTACTCGGCCCACGTGAATATGCAAACGTTCGAAAAGGCGTTCGTTGAATTTTGTCTGCCCACTGCAAAAACTGCAGCTCCAAACCCCGGGTGTGTATAAAGTCGAATGCAGCTGCGGTCTAGCCTACGTTGGACAAACGAAACGGCCCATAGCCACGCGACTGACAGAACACATCAAAGCTGTTAAAAACGTTCAGCGAGAAAAATCTGCGAACATATATTGGATAGCGGAAGTAACCACTGGATGCAGTTTCAAAATCCAATTGTTCTATCCAAGGAACAATTCTACTTTCCTCGCATGATCCGGGAAGCCATTGAAATAAGAACTCCGAACTTCAATAGAGACGACGGCTACAAACTCTGTTCTACGTGGAACCCTCTTCTTAAAATGTTCCCGCCGCCGAACGCAAAGACGTAAAACAGGATACAGTGAGTGTTGTGTGCAAGACGGATTTTCAAAATTCCCACGCTCCGAGCCCGGCCCCCCACCACCGTTATAACCTACGCAGTGGCGGCAGCGGTTTGCGGCCTACCCGCAAAACAACGGACTGACAGCTCTTCAGTCTACCCTAGACAACGGCGGCTGCAACGTCACCGAAACGTCGTGTCCTACAAATTTCACGCGGTAACTTAGTTTTCTATCCTATTTACTATGGCAGACCATTAAACAGTGCAAAGCTGCATACCTGGGTCACGTGCTTAGGCACGACAGGTACGAACTCCTGCATTATGAAGGGAAAAGTTGCAGGGAAGAGGACACCTGGCCGTAGACGGAAATCTTGGTTGCGGAAAATTCAAGAATGGACCGGGATTATGAGTGCCGCCGAATTGTTTTGTCTGGCGAAGGACAAAACAATTCGGCGGTAATAAGCAGAGCTGACTGCCAACCTTCACTAGCTAGGGAAGAAGGTGTTGAACTCAGCTTTCAATGGCTTCACCGAACATATCCGGGCCCATTGGCAATAAAGGAGGGTGTCGGACGAGGTGGGACTAGTGAGCGGCCGCTCTGCAGTTCTCCAGCGCGCGTGACGTTTCGGCTCGCTACAAGCCCTCATCAGCTAGTCTGCGATGACTAGGACGCGGAGAGCCACCAGTCCCGCCCTCGGCCTCCCTCTCTACCTCCATATTCTGTAGGATGCCTCCAGTGCCGCTTTCGAGGCTCTCTCCATGTATGAGCTCAGCGCCGCTCTTGGCAGGCCTAAATTCTTGAAGAGGTTGTAGAGTGACTTCGCCGGTAGTCCTCTTGCTCCCACTTCCACGGCGAAGAGATCAGTCTTAAATCCGTTTCTCACTATCCGGTCTACTAAATTGCAGTACTTGTTTACTTTGAAGTTGTGGTCCTTGGTATGTTGCTTTCCCATGGGACTGTAAGTTCGACAAGTACAACATGCTTTGTCGCCATTGAGAATATGAGAATATCCGGTCTGTAAGCTGTGGTACAGATTTCTGAAGGCATTTGGTAATGCTTCTCATGTGTGTCCATCAGCAATTGCCAGTCCTTTGCTGCTCCCAAAATTGAGGACGGTTTAGTCCTATCTTTAGGCAGCTTATTCGCTCCGGGTTTTACAAAGTTGACCTTCTTGAAGCCATTGCTCGTT
Organism: Micropterix aruncella; assembly: GCA_944548615.1. Taxonomy (NCBI): domain Eukaryota; kingdom Metazoa; phylum Arthropoda; class Insecta; order Lepidoptera; family Micropterigidae; genus Micropterix; species Micropterix aruncella. The sequence continues at coordinate 32,529,923 of OX155951.1, forward strand.
TGCCCTTTTATGGTCCATGCAATAGATAGGCTGATAGCCTCTCTGATGATTTGGAGGACTTTATCATGGCGATAGGAATAATGGCCTCGGTCAAGCAGTATTTTGCAACCACATAGCAGATGTTTGGCAGTGCCTATGAACTCCTTACACGTCGGGCATACTTTATTTGTAGATTTCCCCCATCGAACTAGGTTACTCGGGTCAGACAGAGTAAGTTGGAATGCATTTAGGTAGAACTTAAGCAGTTCAGGGGACCAGTTGTATATTAGGGATTTCCACTTCAATGCAGGGGGGATGCAGAAGTCACCCACAGTCAACCAGTCATTCTGCATTTCTAAGTTCAAGGCGTGCAGTTTGAAACCTTGCTCCATGTCCTCCTGGGCAAAATCTTTCAGTACTTCTTTGTCAGACTTAGCTGTTTCCATACCCAGTCCAGCTCTATTAGTGCGGATACCAACTTGGAATGATTTGTAGAAGTCGAGTCTTGATTCCATTTTATCTGATAGCGATGTGTTGGGTAGGGCTCGAATGGCACTATCATTGGAGTCTTTGAGTATACATCGTTTGGCTATTCTCGCCTTTTAATAAAACGTTGACGGTTTCTTAATGTTTAGTCCAAAGTTGTTGTGAGATCTGAATAGAGTTGATGGGTCAGCTGGGTGAGCCAGGCCAAACCATGATTTCAGGGATCTGGTCACTTTAGAGTCTAATTTATTAAGATTTTGCTTAGAGAAGTCATAGACAAGAAATGGCCATGAAAGTTTTGATGTCAAGTAGCTATCGTAGATCCATGCCTTATGTGTACCAAGGAGGGGAAGATTGTCAGTTCGGCAAAGGTACTCATCAAAAAGTTTGACAATGTCCTCGGTGGGATGCTCCTTTCCTCTGCTAGTGATTTTTTCCCCTAGAAACTTGAAAGGAGCTTCATCAGCCACTGTTGCGATTGTTTTACCAGACACTGTCAGACCCGGGTCGTTTGAGATAAATTTTGTACCCTTCCTTACTAAGTTCAAACAGTAGCACTTTGCCGGTTTAATCTTCATTCCATTGGTCCATTCGCAATAGTCATCTACTACTTTGAGAAGTGCTTGGTTTTGTTTTGGATTGCGGGTTAATAGTGTTATGTCGTCCGCAAATGCCAGGATAGCCGCCATGTATTTGTCTCCGTATTTGAACCTGTATCCCCATTTACTTTTACGACAAGGGTATCTATTAGAATGTTGATAACAATGTTAAATGCCACAGGAGAGAGGCAGCAACCCTGGAAGAGTCCTACGCCATAGTGAATTTCAGGTGTCTTCTCCGCTTCTCCGCTTCACTCTAAGAAAAAGACCGTAAACTAGAATCAAATGTGGTCTTTTTGCAATGTCAAATACAGCTCTATATAATATTCCATTTTTTTTAATTAAAAGTTGCTTGCTTGCTCTTACTGATACACCTATTTCAAGAATGCCGGTATCTAAAAACTCACCTGTTATAATATAACAGGTGAGTATTATGTGAGTAATATAACATATTATGAAGGGCTATGAGGAAAAACGATCATCATCAGTTTTAATTTTTAAGATGAGATACTTTTCTACCGAAGTATATATTTAAGTTATATATATATATATATATATATATATATATATATATATATATATATATATATATATATATATATATATATATATATATATATATATATATATATATATATATATATATATATATATATATATATATATATAGGTATATACACCAAATATTATTTGGTTTACAGACAAAATTATTTTTTTTCCACTGGGACAAACCCTGTGGAAAAAAATGTTTTTTTTAGTACAGCGCCATCTATCGCCAGACCGCAACGCGGCAATCAGATAGAAATGCGAATGTCAGGCGATAGATGGCGCTTTAGCTATCAGCTGACATTTTGACAGATTATTTTGTTGATTTGACAGCAGTTATTTCCAAATTTTTCGTTCGCCTGCTTTGAAGTTGTCAGTGTCGTTTTTCGAGGAAAATTAAATCTAAATGGTATAGGAAGCAGCGCATAAGCAAGAGTTTTGATTTTTTGGTGAAATTGCGGTCGGTTTAGTATTAAAATTCAGTGATAAGTGCAGACGGAGGAAGGGTTTCTCGAGGAGGGGGTCGTTGGATATATTGGATAGGGCAGGGCGGGCGGCGCGCTGCGTTCGGGCGGGCGGCGCCTGACTCGCCGCGGTATTCGGCGGCATTCTCTTCTTTCAGCAGTCAGTCGGTATCGCGTCGGCGGTGCGGGAGAACGTTTCGCGCAGTGGTTGTCGGCGAGGCGATGCGCGTTCGTCGACGCGCGCACGACGTCGGTTCGGGCTTCTGTCAGTGGCGTTCGCGCGCGCGAGTTTTGTGCGATTCGAATATTCGCGAGTGATACATATATATTCTGCTATGAAACGCTCGGATGAGGGTGCGGCGGCCGAGGGGGAGTCTCTAGAGCGCGTGCTGCGCGCGTTCGCGGCGCCGCTGAGCGAGCAGCAGGCGTGGGCGCTGCTGCACCAGGCCGCACTGCGCGGCGCCGCCTGCGTCGCCGCCGACCGCGACGCGTGCCGCGCGCCGCGCAACGTCGCGCACGTCCGCCTGCTGCCCGACGGCACCGTCCATCCCCACACCTTCTGCCCGAAGGATCGCGGTACGACACCCTTCTACATATTTCTACAAATCTCTCGAAAAATTGTTCCCTCGAAGATATTTATGCAGCTTAGCAAACTCTTCTACGGTGAAGTTGTTTTAACGTCACCGGCGCTCAGCTCGTTTATGGACACAGGGAGACTTATGTCCCATCAATTTATACAAAATCTATTGAACCAATTTTCACAAAACTTGACATACATGTTATTTACATCGCCTTTTAACAGTTTTATGTATCAAAAATTTCCTTGCTCTACCGCAAATCTTACGGTCCTCAAAAGGGTTAAACGCCTATATGTCGTTTATTTATAATGTTTGATTTTAGATTTCAGATTCGGAAATCAGCATGCTGAATATGTGGCTGTTTAAAATCAGCACGCTGATTCCGAATCTGAGATCTAAAATCAAACTTTTTTGATAAACGATTTAGGACCTTTCAGGACCATAAGCCTTTTGGTAGAGTATGGACATTTTTGATACATAAAACTGTTAAAAGGCGATGTAAATAACGTGTTTGTATAGTTTTGTGAAAATTGGTTTAATAGATTTTGTATAAATTGATAGGACGTAAGTGTCCCTGTGTTCATAAAGGTGCTGAACGACCAGGAACTCAAAGGTCCTAGTCGTTTATTTATAAAGTTTGATTTTAGATCTCAGATTCGGAATCAGCGTGCTAATTATAAACACACATGTTCACATATTCAGCACTAAAATTATATAAATAAACGACATATAAGCGTTAAAATAAGCGGCAATACATATATACCTAGCAGTAGTAGGATAAGTTATTTTTGTTTTAACGATTCGAACACTTATATTGCAGTAGGTTTAGTTTTTTTAAAACGTTTCGTTAACATCTATATGTACATATATCAATATGCCAGTAGGTTCGCTTAGTTTTTTTTAAAACGATTCATATCACTTATATGGCATTAAGTTGAGTTAGTTTTTTTTTCGCTTCATACACACCCATATTTGGGTCGTGTGTCAATCCACTATCTAGCTCCGCCAACTATCCCGCGAAAGACCAACCCTTACCGCCCGGCACCGGGCAGAATAAGCGCCCTCGCTACCAGTTATGGCCAGATTTCTCTGGCCTCCCGACTGGTTGACAGGTTCGAGGTCGCTTGCGCGGTCCTCTACCTAATGTAAGCGCCGATTTAGTTCGAATCATCGCTGACCATGGCGTCCTTTGCCCGCCATTCACGCACAGGATCGGGTGGCCAATTGGTCGTTTCCAGAGCTACTGTCATTAGGTAAACAGCCGCCCCCGCTCTATAGGAAACAAAGCCTTTTTCAGACTCCCCCGGTTATCTGTCGGAATGCACAGTCGATTGGCTGACGCTGCCAGCTTGAAAACCGCCCAGGAGCGCCCGAAGGACGATTCCCAGGGGAAGTTGTCCGCAGGCACAGAGTCCTACCCGGCAACTGCACGGGCCCATCAGCTCCCACACCCATATAACAGTAGGTCAAGAAAGTGTAAAAATAAAATTCGGAGTTAGCTAAACTGCAGTAATTCTCACATTGATTGAGATTGTTGACGCTGCGGATGCTGACGCCACGCGTTCGATTATACGGCAGTCTGACCATAAATTTCGGGTTATTTATTGCATCCACTGTCTACTGATGAATTTTCAGCTTTTCCAAAACACTTTGGGGGTACTAATTAAAATAACAACTTCCCTAGTATGCCAGCGCCAGATGTCCCGGAGTATGGCCTGCTGGCTGTACCCCGGAATTCTATAGCCAAATTGACTGATCTGAAAGTATCAGCTTTTCCAAAACTCTTACACTTTTTTGTCGCTGGCTCCCCAACTATATTGTAGGTAATCCTATCACATACATACATACTTACCTATTCAAAACTACATTAATGATATGCTAATATTGTACATTATGCTAATAATGTTGTTGCTCTCATTGCAGTGTGTACCCGTATACTTTAGTTGATAACCTTGATTTTGGCGCGAATGTATAACCATTAACAACCTTTCTACGTTGAATATCTATCTACCTCTACTTCTTGGAGTTTTCTAATATAAACCTTACTAGTAAGGATTGAATATCTCTCAAAAGGGCGAAATTGGTCTATATCATTTTACACCATCCAAAATGTTAAAGGTCGATTTTCATTAATTTTGATGGTACGAACAGTACACTTATTTACCTAGTATTCCTAGTAAATTAGATAGAAGCTTCACTGGCTGTCGACCCGGAAGAAATGAGACATGAGAGTTCTCTGTCTGCTTTTCAGGATCTTGGAGGGCGTTGCTCCAGATTATCTCAGCGGCAGATTTACTGCACTATCAGCTCATGGACGCCCTCTGAGATCTATAACCTATAACCTGATAATCTCTATCCCTGGCCTCAGCGGGGACTTCAAAGTCTCTTTCACCGTGCGTGGAGCCCGAGTATGTAATGGTTTGCCGAAAAATGTGAGAACCGCGCCGAGCTTATCATCGTTTAACAAGTCAATACATTAAAAAAGAATAAAAAACGCGACTGCCGTTACAGAAAATGAACTATTGTATTTACAATTATTTTATTACGGTTTGTTTATGAAATGTTTGTGGTTTAAGTATTTATCTATATAGATACATTTATATTTCCGGAATGTTCTAATCAGACCTTTCATTTGACACTAAACACGATATATTTATGTCAATTTATTGATATTTGGACATTTATTCAAAAACTTAATTAATATTTGGGCAGTTAAAGTACCCTACGACACTCGGGATGAATCGGTAATATTTTGGAAATTTCGATAATATTTTGTGCGTAATTAAACACTTAGTATAATTTATTTTGCTAAATGTATATTCTAAATATTTCTCTTCGTTACTAGGCCTACCGGCTGTCAGGAATAGCCTGACAGCCGCTAAGAGGAAGAACAAAAAATAAACTTGTCAAATGATGAATGCCAACACGCACCGCGTAACACGGTGATTTATATTAAAGGCGCTGCTTTCTCTTTATATGAGAGCAGGGGTGGCGACATTCGGGATGACAAAACGATTCTAACAATGCCATACACTTCTAAAACGGTTTAAGCGTTTAGAAGTTATGGGGAAATAACGACACGGAAAACATACATAGATGAACCCTGAACACATTACACTTCTTTCAAAGAACATTTGAAGTCCCACATAAATTCCATTTGTCTTCCCATTGTCCTGTCTTTAAAACCTTCGCGTCCTTATGGGTTTTAGTTTATTTTAGTGTGGCACATTCTATGCTTACAAAGAGTTAAATATTTTTTGTAGGTTTTTTCAAACTTTTGTCTTACATTGTTAAAGTTAGTAATAATCTGCAAATAGTGTTTACAAATGAGTACAGGTTAGCTTTAAAATATTGCCTGTAGGCAACAAGCTTGCCTTTTCTTTTGAATAAAGCGTTTATTATTATTATTATCAATCGAATACGTGATCGTGGAAACCTATATATTTATTCTCTTCTTTATAACACCCTCAGCAATCCCACCGCTCCCTTCTTCCTAACCGAAAAATTCATTCACTTAGGAAGTCATGGTCTTTCACTCCGTTCCAGTCAGGATAGTAAAATTGCGTTTCCACCTCAAATACTTCTTTTTCTACATATTACTTCACCATTCATGCAGCTAGACCAGTGATTCCCAAAGTGCTCTATATGGACCCCCAGAGGTCGATTTCGATTCTCAGGGGGTCCATGTCAGCAAGAAAAAAAAACGGGGTGCACGAGATGTAAATGGGGGTCCACGTTAGTGGACTCCATCTCGGCAGGTCACCATAAGCATTCAGGCGATCCGTTAATGTCGTATCACATCTTACAACATATTTTGTATACAGCATAGTATTTTAAAATTATAATATTAGCAATAAATAAACGCGCGCGTCACGAGTATCACGAAATGAAATCAACACTCAACTCAAATTGCATCACTAGTCGATTGAAGAGGCCAGTGCACATGACTGACGAGGGAAGGTGCGAATGAGATATGTGAAAAAATTGCGATTCAATGGGTATCCGTGCGAGCGAGTAGGATAAACGCTCCACATGAATGAGCAAGGGAGATAGTGCTACATGTGCACTTATTGTCCGGCTTTCCCAAATGTTTGGTACTTCAAGGTACTGGACACTTAGTAATGAACAAATAAAAATTGTACATATTTTTCATTTTTTACAACTGTCCACATTACCGGGAGCTAATGGGCCCATGATGGGTTGGCCACGAAGACCCATGTGTTCAGGGTCGGTCACACTCACGGGTCAACACCCATCCGATGGCCTCCACGCATGGGGTGCGAGCCTGGGTAGGACACTGGGTCAACCAGTCTCCCCTGGGAATCAAACCTCTGGCGCTCCTGGACGGTCTGCGCACCGAGCGGCGCAAGCCAATCGACTGTGCTCTCCGACTAACAATCGGGGGAGTCTGGGAACTGTATTGTTTCCTATAGAGCGGGGGTGGTTGTCTACCTTACGGCGACTGCTCTTGAAATGACCATTGGCCATCCGATCCCGGTTCAGAGTCGGGCAAAGGACGCCTTGGTCCGCGATAGATTCGGTGCACACCGTTTCACCGCTTCGTAAGGGAGAGGACCGCGCAAGCGACCTCGAACTCGGAACCAATCGAGAGACCGGAGAAATCTGGTCACAATTGGAAGTGAGGGCGCGAGTATCTCGAGCCCGCCGGGTTTATTCCTGGCTCACTCGCGGTAAGGCGTTGGACTCTCACGGGTTGTGACGTAGGATTGTACTGTCCAAAGTCTTCTACGTTCACTGCAGGGCGACAGAACGACTAATCGTTAAAACGTCCTGTGGTGACGGGCTCGCCCGTTGTAGTCGACACCGCAAGATGTCCACATTACCAAAAACCCTATGTTGTATACCCTATGTTGTATATATCATGTTGTATATACCCTATGTTGTATATACCCTATATCATGTTGTATATACTCTATGTTTTATATATCAGTTGTAGGCGATAAGTACTATTCCAGGTGTCAAAAAACTTTTGATGTTAGTTAGTTATGGAAAATTAAGGGGGTCTACGGAAAACAGCAAGGGGTCTATGGGTCAAGAAAGTATGGGTACCTCTGAGCTAGACTATAGAACCAGCTCCTGTCAAATATCAGAAACGCACTAACGGTTTCTACTTTTCAAGTGTCTCTGAAAAAGCATTTCATGTTCCAAAATTCTTAGCTATCCTACGTCTCATCCCACCAATTATATTTTTAACCTTCCGACCGCAAGGGACGCATACGTGCACGTTCAGCTCTTTCCATACGGTTCCGCGGGGTTGCATAATATCATCTCTGAGCTATTCCCCCGTCGAATCTTTTTCTGTTGCTCTGCAACACAGAGAGTCGCATTTGCCACGTTCTCGAGTCGCACGGCTGACGGGAACAGACACGTTACGACCTGTACAATTAAATTGACTGGCGATTTTATATAAAAAATAAGAAAATCTCCCGCGGTTGGAGGGTTAAGAAATGGCATTTTGTTATTTGACTACTTTTTGTTAAATATTAAGATTCTTTTGTTTTTTTTTACTTTACTGGTAACTAAATGCTCAAACAAATGTGTTTAGAACAATCCGTCAACCACTGGAACAATACGCCAGGTTTGAATCATTCCAAAGCGCTTATTAAGGCTTACGACCGTAAGACGGCCCGTGAGGCCCTATCGCTAAATAGGAACAATCTACGCATACTGGTGAGGGCGCTCACTGGGCATTGTGGCCTGAACAAACACATGTTCAACCTCAAGCTCAGAGACACAAAAATGTGCAGGTTCTGCCAAGGAGCAGAGGAAACTCCCCAGCACCTCATGTGCGAGTGTGGCCCGCTGATGCGTAAAAGATACACCCACTTGGGTGGTCATTACCTCCAACCTGAGGAGGTAAAACAATCTGGCGCCAAAAGCCTGCTGCGGTTCTTGAATGACACGAGGCTTAGCGCAGAACGATAGTAGGTGGCGAACACTATAGATCAGCAATGGTCGCAGTGATACATGGCTCATAAAGATCTTAGAAAAGCCCCACTCAACAAATAAAAAAAAATAAAAAACTAAATTCTTACACTTCCACGAAGGTTGGCTATAAGAGATTGTACTTTAGGCAATCAGTCCGCCTGTTGTATGTTTTTTCTTAAGATGTGCGATAAAGAATTTCTATCTATCTATCTAACAATTATAACGGAATGCATTGCTAGATTTATTTATTTGTATTTCAGTGATATTGTCGTGATTATGTAAGTAAGTGTGTACTGAAACTCTGCTGAGTAAATACATGCTTCTTTTATCGCTATCAAATCGGGCGATAAGTTACACGCGGACGTCATATATCATTGCTAAATAGCCTACACATTAGCAACTCTCCAAATGCGCTTAGATTAGCCTAATGCTTTAATCCCAAAATAAATAGCCAGGTTTGTTTCAACGGCTTTGATTACTTTGTAAAAAAGTCTGCCTGACTTCCATCGAACATAATTATTATCCTCTTCGACTTTGAACCATTTTTTGACGTTTTCTGATACAAAAAAACTAATGATTAGATTACGATGACGAATTGTTTCCAGCATTAGATAATTTAATTTTGACTACAATCGAAACTTATTTGTCTTTGTTCTGTTTCATTTTAATTTTCGATGAATATTTTGAATGTTGAATGAAATAGACTTCTCTACACGAAAATATATTAAAAAGAATAAAAAACACGACTGTTTTTACGGAAAGAGAATTATTATATATATATCATCGTATTTGTAATTATTTTTATTATGGTTTTTTTTTGTGAAATATTTGTGGTTTATGTATTTATACATATAGATACTCCTAAATGTACCTAAATGTACTCAATCAGATCTTTCATTTGTCACTAAACACGATATATTTATGTTAATTAATTGATATTTGGATATTTAGACAGCTACTTACTTGATATTTCGACACTCAAGGTATCATTTGATAGTCAGGATGACATAACGATTCTAACAATACCACACACGTCTAAATCGGTTTAAGCGTTTAGAAGTCATGATGCAATAAAGAAACGGAAAACATACATAGATGAACACTAAACACATTACACTCCTTTTTTGTCGGGCAGTCGTGTAATAAACGAGTTAAATAGCTCGGCGGTGCCCGTCGCGTAAAACAGACGATCTGTATGTACTTTATATCAAATTTGGAGCGACTCTAATACCAACCGTCTATCAACCCTCTGTTTTCAATCATCGGGGAGCTTGTAGGCCCAGTGCAGTTCGGCCATTTAGTTATATTTCGTTGACATTCACTCGGGATGACATAACGATTCTAACAATACCACACACTTCTAAATCGGTTCATGCGTTTAGAAGTTATGTTGGAATAAAGAAACGGAAAACATACATAGATGAACACTAAACACAACTCACTCCTTTTTTTTGGGCAGTCGTGGAAAAATAGATCGGCTCGGTGGCATAGTGGTTATGTCGCCTGATCTTTCATTGACAGGTTCCGCGTTCGATTTTCGGCTGAATCACCATTTTCCGTATCAAATCTACGGGACTGCATTTTAATGCTGTCGATCAAATGCAATTACAAAACACACACACACACACACACGCATATTACACGCACACATGCATTTAAGCAGTCGTATGATAATAAACCCGCCCGTTGTGAAAATTCCCAATAAAGAGAAAAAACAAATGAACGATATTTTGTGCATTAGTTTTCAAAGTGCATTTTTGGCAGGCTAACGCCACCGCTCAGGCCCACGTGCTATGGGCAATTAATGATGCAATATACCAAATTCATCATTTAGTCAAAATGTCAGATGAGTTCAATAGTATCGTTTATTGTCGGATTAACGCTCGCCTACGAAAATGAAATGGTGATTAGCAAGATGTTTTGAAGGCGATAAAATCTAGTCTCTGACGGTCCATTTGTGGAATGCCTGGAAATAATAGTGCGGTGATGAGGCAGGCGTTGCATGCTTTGCCGAGAGAAGAGGACACAAAGACATCATCGACAGAAGCGTGTCAAGTTCGGACGTGCGGCAGAATACCTCCAACCCAACCCAATCGAGACATGCGTTCATTATTTTGCCCAATCGATCGACTCCAAGCCAACGCGTCGCGCCATTGCCCCATTGCAGCAGGCTATGCTCTATTATATTAGTTAGATGGTAGTCAACAACGTATATAAAGGGGGGGGGGGGGAGTTTGAACCCCTTGACCCCCCCCCCCCTCCATTACGAGTAGTTCGCAAAGGCGATCTGTTAAAAACAGAGAGATATATAAGTACTAGACCGCGCGACCAGCCTGAGAATGCGTTATACGAATAGAAAGAGACAGCAGCATATGGTACTCCCTCTATCCTTGTTTAGTCGCGCATGCATGGGAGATACATAAATACATCACTAAGGCAACGCTTATATATCACTATGGCAACGATTCGACGCCATAAGTCTGCTATGCTATGAATAAACGCGACGCAACAATACAAGGATAGAGGGAGTCTCATATGCAGATGTCTCTCTGTTCCGCGAACGCATTCACCACAATCCACCTTCGCACTCCCGCGCTCTATTATATACCTCTCAGGTAAAAATCTGTTTATGGTTGCCTGTTAAATGTGATTTTTTCGTCTGGTTGCCAGGTTATAATTGTAAAAAAGTTTGACTTGTACGTTCGCAAGGCTTTGAAACCGTCGAAATTTGCAGCATCTCTGTTTCATCGGCCCTGTTGTAACCAAACCTAGATTTTTGAAACCGTTTTAGCCCAGTCATATTAAAACAAAAAAGGGCCGTGCCTTGAACTCATACCGACAAAGCTGGAAATTATCTTATTTCTTTTTAGGCTTCCCAAATAATAGTAACGTAAGTTACAATGATTTCTGAGTGGGTGTTAGACGCTATGGCCAAAAAATAAAACAAAAAAAAACACTTTTTCGGTATTTTGCTTATAAGATCTAAACCGTACTTCCTATCTAAAAATGCAATAAGTGAAAATCGTAGTGCATAAAATTCTGCGTCCAATGACAACCAAATGACAATCAAAGATTAAATTTGTTTCAGTGGTATGACCATAAAAGTCAGTCAAAGATAGGCAAATTTTACCTTCGTCTCAAGTTTTTTTTTCATTTGGAATATTCGTTTTTAAGTCACAGGAAAATGAAAGTAAAAAACTTTAGAGTCAAAATGGTAAAATTTGCCTATTTTTGACTACGGATTATGACCATATGACTGAAGCTTATTTAACGTCTAGTACATCATTCGATGCATAATTTATATATACTCTACAATTTATATTAACAACATTTTTAATTAGGAAGTTGAGTTGAGAATTTTAAAGTGAGAAACCGAAAAAGTGCCCAAATTTCGCGTTTTTTTGGCCATTCTTTTTAACGCTTTTTTTATAAACCATTGCCAACTCATATTACTGATATTTGGGATGCCCAATGAAAAATAAAATCATTTCCAGCTTTGTCGGAATTAATTCAAACCAAAAGTTTTGACTGGGCTAATAATTATTGTTAGTATTTTTGTATCTCTATGTAGCTAAATAACAGGTATATTGTACAAACTATAAGAATAAGAATATATTTATTTCCGAAATGAAATGCTTTGAAAGATGATACCCAAATTCTACCTAACTAGGCCGAAGCCGGTAGACTCGAATATGTTAGTTGTAAATTGTGAAATGTGCGCACATATCAATGATATCTAGGTAAGCAAAGGAAAAAATATATATCTAATAGCTCTAATAAATAAACAGTATGTACCTCAAGCGTGTTTTTAACCTAGATAACTGAATAGTGTGTCCTGATACCTAATACTTCATAATCAAGTGAGAGAAAAAAATAGTTAATACAAAAAGTAACTAATAAAAAATAATAGAAAATAATAATAATAATAAAATTAAATTTATAACTATATATAATAATTACACTACACTGAGAAAAAAACCGAGAAGATATAAGAAATATAGACACAGAATACAGAATTTTATGTCCATTACAATATTTTATTGTTTATGAATGACACATTATTTACACTGAGAAAAATATAACGATGTAATACACGGAAATACGCAAGTTTTAACACGAATTAAGTATATGACTCTAACTGTGGTCCATACGTATGAATTAACATGACGCGCAGCGGTGTTGGCGTGACGGTAGTTACCGTGTCGTTATGTTAATACATAATGTTATTTTATTACGTCGCGTCTTTGGGATCTCGCTTCTAACATGACAGCATGTAGTACGTACGGTTATAGTCCGGTACATAAATCATGTTGAATTTACAGTATACTGTTATTTCCGCAGTGACCGTAAGAAAAATTTTAATACATATAATCGAGTAATGGAGTTTCAAACAAAAATCCTTGTAATTCAACAAAATTACTACAGAAACATCGTTTTTTCTGTATAAAACAGTAATAACAGAATGGTGATGTAAGAATCAATCCAATATGTTTCTGAGTGTATATATTGTATTACTAGACACATTGTGATAGTTGCGGTGGTGATGGCTGGTATAGACAAAGTCCTCATGCGATCCTTTGTAAGGTAGAGAAGAGATGCAGACTCATGCATAGCAAGTATATACATATTAGGTGCAGGGGGTGTAGGAATGGTCCATTAGTTAGTTTGAACCAGTCCGACACCCGCAATCGCTGATATTTACACAGGCAATTATAAGATAGGGCTTCAATTATAATAAAATCAGACAAGCAACGCATACATATTATACATATTAGGTGCAGGGTGGAGGAATGGTGCATTAATTAGTTTGAACCAGTCAGACACCCGCAAGGCCGGACAGACAATTATAAAATAGGGCTTCCAAACACGTTATATGCTACAGATATGTTATTATATATTATTGTATGTCAAATATGTTATTATAAATAGGTGGAAGACCCCGGAGAAGCATCAATACATTTATGTCATCAAAAATGAATTATCACGCCTCGCTCGGTTGCTGGGGCCACTTTTAACGACCCATTTCCAAACGCAATAATCTATGCGCCTGCCTTTTAGCTTGTCATTGCAGTTGCGACACAACCTGAAATAAATTGGGGTGGTTTCGTCGGCGCGTGTGACGTCATCGGAGACAACTCTGTGACGCTGCTAAGTATTGATTTTCTTGGCTGGCGCTATGCCCCGCTCTCCGCTTTGCGGCTGGCAGCTCCCGGAAGCGGACTGTCCAAGAATCAAATAAAATCCAAAATAAATAACGAAAACATGAACATCTGGAATAAGACAGTTGTCTGCAGGCATAGATACGTGATTAATTGTCAATTTAAACCCAAAATTGGCGTTTAACTTTGCGTCTTTGCTTGTCTGTACCTATATTTGTTGCATACTTGCATAAAATAAATAGTTGTCTGTAGGTATAGCTCCTTGATTACTTTTCAGTTTAAACCCAAAATTGGTCAATGACTTCGGGTCTTTGCTTGTACCTTTTATATTTGTTGCACACTTGCATAACTTCCTCCTACCATGGTGAATAGTCGTTTTTGACAAGATCAGGGTTGGCAAAAACCCGGGTTTTATCAAAAAATATCTGCCCACTGGGTTATTTCGGGTTTTTTCGGGGATTTTCGGGCTTTTTTGGGGAATTTCCGGTTTTTTCGGAGATAATGAGAATTTTAAATTAGTATATTTTAATTTTACATTTAATTTTATTTTATTACCATTTTATTGCATTTTTTCTCCCAATCCAAATCTATTTACTACTGAATAAAGTTGTAACACTACCATGAAGGAAATTCCCCCGAAAATCGTTATTGCCAGTTGTCGGGGAGATCCCCTTTATTTTCACAACAGGATAAGAGTTAACACTAACAACCGCTAGTGGCGCTGTTTCGGCGCAAAAGTATTGAGAAGTAGTGCTGGCACTGGCTGGCAGCGTTTCGGCACGAAAGTATTGAGTGTTAGTGCAAACAATTTTAGAACTAAATAGTGTATATTGAAGTGTGTATAAGGGTCTTTTTGCATCTGTTGCCTATCCACGTAACAATATTATCCATAAGTTATCTTATAAATCATGCCAAAAGTAGTCGGCATTACACTTGTCCGGCCAGTTCTGCATAAATTGAAAGACTTCTCTACACTTGGATTGGCCTGGAGTAAATTACGGAACAGACTGGGTGTGTCAAAATACATCCTTTTTTTTCTTTTTGATAAAATATAATATAAATGCTATATCCGTTCATTGATTTAATTATTATAAACAAGTATTTTTTCAAAAACCCACATTCGTCAAAAACCCTCGGGTTTTTTCAGGTGGGTTTTACCCAATTTAACCCAGTGGGTTTTTTCGGGTTGGGGAAAATCAAGCCAACCCTGTACAAGATACACAAAATCGAACATCTAATAGTGTTAGTTGCGTTCTACTGCAAATTCAAGAACCAAGCCTCGCGGACAGGTCCAAAATATGCAACGTTAAGAATTATTAAACATATTAATGGCGTTTAACCAGAATTAGTAAGTACAGCACCCTCAACTTTAACTACAGCCTCGCGAACACTATGAATACGTTGCACGGTCGAGCTTTGTTTGCGATCAAATGCAAATCTATAAAAAAACAGCCCTGTAAAAAGGTCCAAAATATGACCTTACGAATATAACATGATAATGGCGTTCAACCATAGTTTGTAAGTACTGATAAATAGAACTCTCAAAAATTAATGCATGATACAAAAAAAAAAGAGTGTTTGTCATTTTCTCATTAACACAAAAAAGAAGTTTTATAATGTGATCAGAAAGGGCATTATTTGTGTGCAAAACCATCCTATGTACCAAGGTCTGTTTTGAACTCGCATTTTAGAAAATACGCTTTTTTGTGGTAATTCTGCTCAATTTCGAACTGTCTTAAGCTCCATAATTAATCGGATTAGGTAATTAATTATAAATACAACTTTTTTTTCTACAATTGAAAAGATATTGGTAATGGAAAAAAAACAAAATTGCACAATTGAAAACTATGTGAATCCTTTAAAATTGTTTTGTTTGTTTGTTTGTTACTACTCTTACTAGTAAAATTTAACAATAGGCGGATTTATCTTCATACGACAACCTCTTACAACCAACCCTACTACGAAGTGTTTATTGTCTAACTCCATTTAGTCATTTTGCATTTACGACAGAACTGAATAGACGATATATCATATCTACACTTACCATCCGTCTAGCTATATTTGTTTTGTAACGACACTTATACATGTTTTATTTTTTAAAGATTTATGTGTAATTTAAATCGCAAAATATGTTTTCAAAATTGATAGATCAGAGTCTGCTACTACAGATTAAAATAAAAAGTCATCGACCTATCGGCGAAATCATATAGTCATGCCGACTATCGCAGTCGCAAAGAACTCATCTCGAATACAAAGTAGGTTGCAGAAATGTAGAGTAATATGTCAGTGATCCCCCGTTGAACCTTTCGCCGATAAACATATCGATCCTCGCCCTAATGACCTACCTCATTATACCCATTTCTGACGCCTCTTTTATATATTTTGCCGAGTTATACATTACTTGATAAGAGATGCTGATATTATTTTTTTGCTCTTAAGGAGGAACACCACCCCAAACATTACATCGCGTAATCAAAATAAAAAATGTTATTACGTGTGTATTAACTTCACATGTTATGCGGATATTTATTTTATTTATTAATTAAAGAAAACACACAGTGTGACATAGTTTACAGAATCACAAAATTGTATATATTCTAAAATATAAAACCGGTTACGGATTTCCTGTGTATTAAAAAAATATATGCATTCTATGTATTTATTGTATTTTATTGTATTCTAAAAATTATATGTATCAAATTTATATGTATTTATATTAATTATATTTATTATTCTATTGTATTCTATTTATTATGTATTTATATGTATATATTTATGTATTTATATGTACTTATTCTATTTATTATTCTATTATTATTCTATTCTATTTATTAATGCGATTTAAACTTGGGAAAATACGCCTCCATATTCCAAGCGGAGGTTTACGCCATTATTGAATGTGCGGATATCAACCTCCAAAAGGACTACGCCAACCACCGTATCTATATCCACTCGGATAGCAAAGCAGCTCTTATGGCACTAGCCTCGAATACCATTAATTCAAAGCTAGTGCAAAACTGCATATCACTACTGAATTCCCTGGGCGAAAAGAACAGGGTAATACTAAGATGGGTTCCCGGCCATGCAGGAATCGAGGGAAATGAAAAAGCCGACGAACTTGCTAGGACGGGAGCAAAGGGAACGTTATACGGCCCTGAACCTTGCTGTGGCGTACCAAAAAGCCTTGCAAACCTAATGCTCAAACAAATGTGTTTAGAACAATCCGTCAACCACTGGAACAACACGCCAGGGTTGAATCATTCCAAAGCGCTTATTAAGCCTTACGACCGTAAGACGGCCCGTGAGGCCCTATCGCTAAATAGGAACAATCTACGCATACTGGTAAGGGCGCTCACGGGGCATTGTGGCCTGAACAAACACATGTTCAACCTCAAGCTCAAAGACACAAAAATGTGCAGGTTCTGCCAAGGGGCAGAGGAAACTCCCCAGCACCTCATGTGCGAGTGTGGCCCGCTGATGCGTAAAAGATACAACCACCTGGGTGGTCACTACCTCCAACCTGAGGAGGTAAAACAATCTGGCGCCAAAAGCCTGCTGCGGTTCTTGAATGACACGGGGCTTAGCGCAGAACTATAGTAGGTGGCGAGCACAATAGATCAGCAATGGTCGCAGTGTTACAAGGCTCACAAAGACCTTAGAAAAGCCCCACTCAACAAATAAAAAAAAAAAAATCTATTTATTAGTAAATTTTAGTATTTTTTCCCTATTTCTTAATACAAACATATTAAAATGGCTCGAGAGTTGTGTGCGTATGCGTTTGTTTGCTGGGAGGGTAAAGGAGACGGTGGGATTGTGTGTGTGTATATGTGTGATTGTGGTATGTGTGAGAGAAAAGGTGAGTATGCGTGTTCGTGTGTGGGTTTGTATTTAAGTGTGTATTTATATAATATATAAATACACACTTAAATACATAAAATATATTATATTTTATATTGTATTGTATTTATGTACTACGATATATCCTATTTTAATGTGTAGTAAAAGAAAAAGTAATAAATAATTTGATAAAGAGAACAGGTTGCAGTATAAATGATTATTGATATCGTACCGTGGGTTTTGGCTGCTTATCCATACATAATATATTGCATAATCATTTGTAAGGACGCGTCTTTTGTCTGTCACTAGAAAAATATCACAATTTTTTTAAATCACTACATTATTGTTTTACTCTAAGGCCTATCATTGAAAACATTTAGCATGCTAAATTTGCCCATGGCCCAGGTAAATCAAATGAACCATAGACAAATTTTGGCATGCTAAACATTGCAAGAGGAGCTGCGTTCGAAAATATGGTCTTCATTTAGCAAAGCGTGACTGGAGACTTATTCTTGAAAAAAATACAATGCTAAATTTGTCAATGGCCTATGTAAATCAAATGGACCATAGACAGAATTAACTGCATTCTGAAGCGACGATACGATACACGGTTGTCGTAACTCGACAATATTTGCGGTTCTGGAAGCGATTTAATAGTCCTTCAATCGTCAGAAGTAAGGTTAGAATAGACGACAGCACACGAGGTGTCGTCTGCATGTCGTTGCTCTAGGAGTTAGCTGGGAAACGGTAGTAAAAAATCAGCAATAATTACCGACTATTCTACCCAGGACGATTCAAATTTGAATATAGCGCCGAGAAATAAGGATATTCGATTTAATAATAAAGGACGCGATCCGAAATGCCCTTAGCTCAAATCACTAAGCACGCTCAGAGCTCGGTCCGAATTGATAGCTCACTGTCGCTCACTGCCTAAACGGCCGACCCCGGCCAATCAGAACACGATATCGGGGTGGGAATCACGTGGAAAGTATCGAAATCCGAGATTAGCTGACGATTCTGAAACAGAATCAGTCAAGACGTCGGATCAAGGACGATATCGAATTCAATGTCGTGTCGCATTGACGTATCGTATTGCTACTTCAGAATCCCGGGTCTGATTCTCGTGTCTGCCGACGGGCCAGTTGTCAAAATATTCAACTGTCAGTTGTTAAGGTATAGGGACCGTGCACGAAGTCACGTGATACAATATTTCGACTTCAGCGCTCGCAGTGGCAAAAATTTTAAATTTTCGAATGACCGCTAGTGTCAAAGTGCCTTTGATTCATACGATTCGGTGTTAATTTGCTCTTTGAATTTCGTGTGTTTTAAATGTAAAATGGCGATGTCTGCGTCTCATGATGACATTATTATTTCGACCGGATTCCAGACCATCGATGTTAGCGATAGTGTCAGGCCTCCGACTAAAGAGAAAGGCCAACTCCTCTTCGAAAGTGACCACGTTTTCAATGTGCAAGAACTTCGCGATTGGGGAAATATCACTGGCAGAGTAATAAGACAAACGTCTGTGTCTTGCCGACCATATCAGATCACCATAGAAGTGAGTTGTACAACGTTATATTTGTTATTTAAATCATAGTAGATTGGATTTTTTGTGGTTAGTTTAGTGTGTTTTATTTAATGGACACGTTAAAACACCTTCAATGCAGACTTTGCGAACAAACTACACAAATAACTTGCGTTTTGCATTCTTTTCTACCATGGAATAATTTATATGACTTTTTTTCAGTTGACGGCAGATCGTAAAATTAAAAATGCTTCATGTGACTGTCCTACCGGAGCAGCCCAGTGCTGCAAGCACATATGCAGTAGTATTTTATATCAACCACGAAAGGAATTGCAGCAAAACAAGCTTTTCGCAACAGTGGGGAAACCTTCAATTATTGCCTGTAAATACACTGAATAAAAACTAAACTGAACTGGAAGTATGCTTTATTTTATTTAGTTTTTTGAACACATTTATCATACATATCATACATATACTGTTATTTTACTGATCCACAAATCTCCGATATGGTCTTGTGTAAACAGAAAAGTATCCTAACAAATAGGATAGTTCTTTAAAAACAGGATCGCCAGAAGTTTTCTGAATATATTGAGTGGATTATATTGACTAAAAACTATGTCGGTTGAAAAAAAAATGTATTTTATATTTTAATAATGGGCTTTAGGAGATTTGCTAAAACAGCACACATAAAAACAATATCATCAGCAAATGGTGAATTTGTCAAGTATCTTATATATTTTCACCCTTTGAATACAACTTTCTATTATATGAAATCGAAGACTATCGCGGTTGTTTGACATTATAAATAGGATAGAAAACGAATTTACCGCGTGAAATTTGTAGGACCCGACGTTTCGGTGACGTTGCAGCCGCCGTTGTCAAGGGTAAACTGAAGAGCTGTCAGTCCGTTGTTTTGCGGGTAGGCCGCAAACCGCTGCCGCCACTGCGTAGGTTATAACGGTGGTGGGGGGCCGGGCTCGGAGCGCGGGAATTTTTAAAATCCGTCTTGCACACAACACTCACTGTATCCTGTTTTACGTCTTTGCGTTCGGCGTTCGGCGGCGGGAACATTTTAAGAAGAGGGTTCCACGTAGAAGAGAGTTTGTAGCCGTCATCTCTATTGAAGTTCGGAGTTCTTCTTATTTCAATGGCTTCCCGGATCATGCGAGGAAAGTAGAATTGTTCCTTCGATAGAACAATGGGATTTTGAAACTGCATCCAGTGGTTACTTCCGCTATCCAATATATGTTCGCAGATCGCCGATTTTTCTCGCTGAACGTTTTTAACAGCTTTGATGTGTTCTGTCAGTCGCGTGGCTATGGGCCGTTTCGTTTGTCCAACGTAGGCTAGACCGCAGCTGCATTCGACTTTATACACACCCGAGGTTTGCAGTGGTATTACATCCTTTACAGGCCTCAAAAATCGAGCTATATTTTGGGTCGGTTTGAAGATCGTTTTTATATCGAATCTGTTTAGCATCTTACTTATTCGATCTGTCACGCCCTTGACGTATGGTAAGAATGCTCTTGATCTGCTCGGTTTTTGAGTTTCGTCCGTATTAGATCGTGTGCGTGTCTCGTGATATTTTCCGTATCCATTTTTCCTAAGGACATCATTGACATGTTCCATCTCCTTCGGAAAATGCTCAGTGTCGCATAGATCGCGTGCTCGATTCACGAGCGACGTTTGCACTGAACGTAGATGGTAGGGATGATGGTGTGAGCTTGCATGCAAATATCTGTCCGTATGTGTGGGCTTCCGATATACCGTATGTCCGAGAGTATTGTCACTTCTCCTCGTCACTTTGACATCCAAAAATGGTAAGGAGCCGTCCTTCTCTACTTCATAGGTGAAACTGATTTTTGGGTGTATGGAGTATTATTTATTTTTGGGTGTCGGCCTACCCGCAAAACAACGGACTGACAGCTCTTCAGTTTACCCTTGACAACGGCGGCTGCAACGTCACCGAAACGTCGGGTCCTACAAATTTCACGCGGTAAATTCGTTTTCTATCCAACTTTCTATTATGTTCACCCTTTGAATACAGCGTTCGTTTTGTGGTCGTCAGGTAAATGGTATGTCATTCAACTGCCTTTTCTTTGCCCGATTGAAGCGGGGATGCGAAGATTGTGAGTCGACCTGTCGCTTTCGGTACACTGCGGGGAATAGCGAAGGATTATACGAAGGGCTCAAGGGATGATCCGACTTCTCTTATTCCGATAAAATGCGCGCTGCAAATCCTCGAATTTTTATTCGGCTGCCACGGCGTATTGTTTGGCCTGTAAATCATGAACAGTGTTTAATCCGAAGCTCAATTTAATAATGTCACGGAATTAAGGTATTTCGTATACATACCCAGTGCGATTGATCCAAGAAATCCACTTTTCTCGTCTTTGCAGGTTATGTGCAAGCTTAGGAATACTGTAAAATTTTACATTTTTCGTGTTGTAATAGGTGTTACTACACCCAACAACAACATATAGTGCCCCGTGACGTTTTGGCATGGTGTCCTCCTTGCTAGAGCCGCTCATATTTTAGTAATGATAAACAAAACAAACCAATTCTCCATACAAAACCACCGGCTACGCGAGAACTGTCACTCAGATTGTTTAACAGTGTACGCGTGAGGGCGCTGGTGTTCTTCGTGCACGGTCCCTATACTGTCGTGTTGACGTGTTTTAACCTTCCAAAAATGCAATTATTTTCAGAATTGTGCTACAGTCTTAATACATTTGATTGTATCGTTATCTTTTCCATGAGTGTTAGTCTGAGATACCGCATTATTTATAATATACAGAAGTACCGGTTTGATTAGAAAGAAATAAGATTGGCTGTTCACGCACACTCTATCGTTTGAAATTGAAGATAATGAAACAAAGTTAACCAAGTTGCAAGACACGCTCGTTACATAAAACTTTCTAAGTAACATATGCAATCTGAATCTCAGATCAACAACGGAGAGATCGCAATTTATACTGTATAATCTTTTGTAATCGCTATTTCTTGCGAGTTTAAATTGGTATTATTTAAATTTACGAATTCTCAAGTATTTATATTAGAGGATTGTTTGATATAATCAACATTTTAATAAATGGATGAGCATTACGAAAATAATCGTTTAGTGTATTATTGTGTCGGGCGGCAGCGGCGCAGAGGAATGCCGATATACATTTGATTAGTGGATGTAATTGCATCCGATCGGGCCTTGCTCTGGCAAGAAGAGAGGCGAATGAGTAGACCTACCTTACCTGAACGCTGAGATATATCAGCGCTTCCCAAACTATAGTATAATATACTCGTATTATGTATATTATTCATATACGAGTATAATTGATGCATTAACTTTTAACAATAATGTAATAATTACATTGTAATTCTATTAGTGGACTACTATTAGTGAGAAATATGGAGCTGTTTATTTTTTACTAGGAACTCCACTTTTGCCGAAAAAGACGTTAACTTTATACTATAGTTTTGGCTCAATTTACAATCTCTTTTTTTTTGAGAACCACGAGTGTTTCCACCCTGCTTAACACTTATTTTTTGCCCTGCTTAAGACTTATTTTTAGTTCTGCTAATGCCGGGTACTCTTAACGACAAAATATCCAAAAATCTATCAATGATATTCTCTCGAATATGTTTTGTCAGTGCTGTAGCAAATGACAGTTCAATTACCAAGTTGACAATTGAATCCGATAAAAGAAAATGGGCGTTTTGGTTCCACTTTTCCAATAGCTGTATATTTTTCTATACCAATGGAAATATGTCTTTAGGTAGTACATTTATTACTATGACGACTGATCTCAATTATGAGCCATTTCTGAGTTACATTCTATTAAATATGAGTAATTACCTGATATCCCCTAGGGCATCTAAGACAACCGGGCATTGTATTTTTAATACCTGTTTAAACGAAACGACAAAGTAGGAACGTACACTGTGTGAGTACAAACTATATATTCCTAAGAATGATCGACTTTGTCAGCAGTATATGGAGGGGAAATACTGGGATATGTTGCTTGAACTCTGTAATGTGTCTCATAATTTCATTCCCGCTCTGTTTCCTGACGTATGTAATATGCTAAAGTCAGCTGTCCAACATGGTGTGCACAGTGACCGTACGTTATAATATACTATATTTTATGGATCTTCACTGCAAATAATATATTTTAAATAAATAATTGGCGTGGGGATTTTCGTGTAATTAGCCATATGTAAGAAGATTCCGTAAAACTTCAAAACTCCGAAACGGCTCATAAAAGAGATATGTGTAGTAGTCATAAATATTCTAGATAATAGATCTTTCCAATTGTAAATACGTTATTGTTATTGGAGAGGTGGGCCCAGCGCCCATACATTTTTGCCCATTGTCCTTTGTTTCGGATTCGATATTGACTGAAAATTGGTTACTTATATACGCGTGATTGCTGATGATTGAAGGGAAATATTCTTTCAGATTAGTTTCCATTCCTAGCGAATGTTTCTTTGTAAGAGCTGGAGTATCGTGCGGCAATGGATGACGTGCCACGCCATTTGGTCATTCACGAGTATGATTGGTTTAATGAAGAAGGAAACAATGCTGCGACCCGGTGTTTTATTTTCATGGCCCGGCGCCGGGTCGCAACCCACCAGTTGGGAAACTCTGAGATAGATAGATAGTTAGATAGACAGATAGATAGGCCGGCGCTACTCTGTCGGCGCGGCGTCTTTTGTGGAGCAGTCTGTGGGCGTTTGTATTGCAGTGCATTCGTTGCATGCGATGCAGCCGAGGCAAAAGTGGGTCGGTCGATGAATAATGAAGCAAGGAGGCTCTACAGATAGGTGACCCGATCGATCGACTCGATCCGATTGAACCTACATTCGCCATTATTTTATTATGACCGCAAAAACCGAGCGTGCGCATTTGATCCCACTTCTGATATTGGCATTTTAAAAATAATAACAATCTTTTTTATTTGCATATATCGTCGCTGTATATGTGAACATGCTTACAAGTAAACTTTTTGGGGTATGGGAAAACTAAATAACCTCGTTCACGAGATGTAGGACAAATAAAATAAAAATCTGGTTTACTATACTAACGATTAAAATTGTTCAGGAGTTACTGTGTTTGCGAGGAATCACTACTAAGCACGTAAGGCTAATCGCGCACTGCGACACGGTGTGTTGCGGTACGTTTTTTGCGCCGGACGAAAAACCGCGTTTTTGTTGTTCGCGTACTACGGTGGAATCTGCGGAATAATTTCCGTAGTGTGCGGGTTCTGTAGTATGGAAAAATGCGTCGGGCGACGCACCGTAAGAAATACGTGTACAGGATTTAAATCCGGACCGATTTTTTTGTCATATTGCCCGCTGCTCCATGTAATTCTATAGTTCCCAGATTTGCCAAAAATGAAACGCAGGGATGTTGATCGCAGTACACGGTTAGCTATAGAGGTATCACCAAATAAAATCACCAACTCATACCTGCGAGGTGCCACTGCAATGAGAATTACAAGAAACTAAGCAATTTGAGCACTGGGGAGCGTAATTTTACACCAATAACAATAAAAGACGCAAATTCGTCGCGTACGAGTTCTCACATGATATAGGTACATTATTATGTCGCCATTGACGTGCCATTCTTGAGCCGCAAATAACCGCTCCAAGGAAGTTAATCTTTGAACCGCATCACTCAATGGAGAGGTTCACTTGGCGAGGATGGTAAAGAACAGATATCATGTATTTTTATATGGAAATATGTATTTATAGTATTTATGTATTATTGGGTTCTTACCTATAAAGTTGCTTTTCCATAAAGGAAATTTAAGGCCAAAAACTTTGTATGAAAAACATATATTTAATTAATAGAAATATTTTTTTATTTTATGGGAGTTGCTTAATTCCTCTACTGTAAAACTCTCGTGGACAGGAACTAATAAATACTTTGAAGGGATATTTCACCGAGGGATAAGGGATATTTTTACCCCTTTTAAAAAGCTATCTTAAATTCTGAAAAAAAAACTATTGGAGCAAGGTCTGGCAAGTACGGTGGGTAACTGAGTCTCCAGCCGCAACTCCTGCAACTTTGCTACTGTTTGCAGTGAAACCTGTGGTTATATGTTGTCATGCAGATATAATATACAAATATTATTATATACAAAGGTAACTAATGACAGAACACATCGGAAGATTCTCTTCTTCTTTTTCTTCGCATAAGTTGCAAAACACATCGGTACGATTTACACAACTTCTAATTGAACTCATTTTATTTCTGTTTTAGGTTAGCACGTTTTAATACAGCGTTTTAGGTTAATTTTATGACAACTTTTTCCTAAACACAAATAACTCGCCTTACAAGCTTTGATGTACGTCCGCCGCCAGAGATTTCACCTACGAGGAAGAACTCCTCTCCCTAGGGGATGGGTGGTCTGTAGAGCTGATCAGAGAAAAACTGATTTCATATTTGAATTCAGCGCTGCCCCTTGATGTAGCTAAAATCAGTTCCTAAATCGTAGGCACCAAAAAAAATATATTTTTCTTGTAGGCCTGTGTAAAAAGGGGAATTGTGCAAATATATTTTTTATATAGTTACCAAAAATGCCTAATTTTGTAGTTTATACCAGGGAGTCACGGTAATTAGACTTAATTGATTGATGAGTGACGTGACTCTCTGGTATAAAACTACAAAATTTAGGCATTTTTAGTAAATACTAGCTGACCCGGCGAACTTCGTACCGCCTAACAATCAATGAATGTCGTGTTACAGATTAGCTGAACTTAATTTATGATTTTATGACAGTAATACAATGAATATAAAATAAATAAACACAAAAAGAAATATAAAAGTACAAAAAATAAGTATATCAATCGCGTGTCAGCAAGACATGATTGAATTAAACTATCTACATATTGTGCAGCATGAGATGCACTCCGTTTAATTCTCTTCATTGAAGCACCTTGTGATATACTTCATTTTTTGTTTTTTTTATCAGGCGCAAGAACAAATAAATCGGATGAGTTGCCGACAGGTGAACATGCCACGTACAACTGACCATGAGAAAAACACGGATTTACATTTTGTATGGGAAAATGTTTTTTCTTTTATTTTAATTTTTCGTCAATTTTCTAATTTTTGTTTTTATTTTCGTTTTCGTTTCTGCTATTCGGGACGGAGACAAATACAACAAATAAAAAACCATGAAAATCGGTCCAGCCGTTCTCGAGTTATAAGTGTTCGAACAAACCCGACTTTGTTTTATATATATAGATTTTAAAAAATATTTGCAATTTCCTGCGGTTTACAAATCCCCTCCCAGCCCGCTACGCGATGATTGACAAGCATGCTTGATCGTCTAGAGAGCCCTTAATAGATACAAATAATTTATGACTAATAAATGCCCGATGAGAGGATGGCTTAACAAAGGAAGTGACTTCCGTTGTTACTGTCACGTCCAGGTTGTCATCGCGGCGGGCGGTGTGTAGTCTGTGTAGTCCGTGGTCCGCCGCCATTCCTTCCATTCATCTCTCGTCGTTCGTAACGGTATTCAACTTTGACGGGTTTCTTTTTATCGCCCGACAGCCGTTAGGCGTTACTTAACAGGTACTACTAAAGCTCGTTCCTCGATAGGTAAACCGGCTCGCTTCTTTGTTTCGTTACCCTTTGCTTATTCGCCACCGTAAAACCGAAACGAAACGCACCAACAGCGAGAGCATTACAACTTCTAATTCCCATTCGGCTAAAGCACAATTTATTAACTCATCGAGAGAGAAAACCAGTCTCATGAATGGCAGAACTAAAATTAATAAGTTTAGCGGTACAGCTCATACCGCATTTGGGATCATTTCATAATTTCATGCTAGGTAGGTGAGGTAAGCCGAAAAAACATAAAGCAACTAACGCAACTCAAATTTAATAAATAACAAGTAAATATATTAAAAAGAATATAAAACGCGACTGCCGTTACAGAAAGTAAACTATTGAGCCTGATAAAAAAAACAAAAAAATGACGTAGGTATATCACAAGGTGCTTCAATGAAGAGAATTAAACCGATTGCATCCCATGCTGCACAATATGTAAACAGTTTAATTCAATCATGTCTTGCTGACACGCGATTGATATACTTATTTTTTGTACTTTTATATTTCTTTTTGTGTTATTATCTTAATAAAGTAGTGAACTTAATATTTATTTTTATTCATTGTATTACTTTCATAAAATCATAAATTAAGTTCAGCTAATCTGTAATCCTATATTTTTTTATTAAGGTTTTTGTATTATCCATATATACACATGTATATTTCCAAAATGTACTCAATGAGAACTTTCATTTGACACTAAACACTATATATTTATGTTAATTTATTGGCATTTGGACAGTTGGACATTTAGACAACTACTTATTTGATATTAAGACAGTTTAGGTACCCTATGACATTCGGGATGACAAACGGATTCTAACAATGCCACACACTACAAAATCGGTCAAGCGTTTAGAAGTTATGGAGGAATAAAGAAACGGAAAACATACATAGATGAACCCTGATCACATTACACTTCTTTTTTTTGGGCAGTCGTGTAATAATTGTGGGGCCACAGAACAAAACAAGCCAAACGAAGTAAATATTGCAGTAGAAGCAAAAAGCTGGATAAGGATGTTACAGTTTGCATACAAGTAAATTACAGAGGGCATAGTGGTTAGGTCGCCTGACTTACATTGTAAGGTTCCTGGTTCGATTCCCGGCTGAATCACTTTTTTCCGTCGGTATAAATTTAACAGAATTGCATTTTAAGTAAGTCAATTGAATGCAATAACAAAGAACACACTTACACATGTTACACCCACGAGCATATAAACACCGGGTTGGTTGTAAAAGAACATCATATGATCAAAACAGCCCATTGCGAAAAAAAAACAATAAAGAGTAGAATTTTTTTAAATTTAACGAAAATGAATACTAGCTCCCAAATATATACTTTATTAGTATTTCAGATACTAAAAGTCTATCAATGTTATTGTGATCCAAAATGTGGTCTCAGATCTGGATTTATTGATCCCAAAAGAGTTTTAGTCTGTTATTTGGGTGAGATTTATATTACCGGTATCACAAGATTTCTGTTTTTAATTTTAAAACATTTATTTGGTCAATTTTCGATTATTAAATTGCTGTAAAAGTAAAAATATTAGTATTCGTCTGCTTTTGGTAAAAATGTTTCTATTTGTCAAGTTTTGAATGAGGACATGAGGGAAAGGTACATATTATGTTTTGACGCGTTCTTGTGCTTGAAGTACTCGTCTGAATATTGGTTGTGTATTAGTTAAAATAGCATATTGCGACTTTCCAAGTGAAGCTGTCCGATAGATAGGACCTTAAAGTCTTAACATATTTGGTCCATAGAGTTTGCTGGTTGCAACTTTTGGGTGATATATGATATGATTTTTTGGGTGATTATAGATTATTAAAAACTATTTTTGCGCATTCCCCCCCCCCCCCCCCACCCAACAATTCATATGGCATCACAGATTCACATGTTAGAGTCAAAGTAAGTACTTACCTAATAAGTAGTTACACTTTCTTAGTTACACACACATTAATGATAATTTATTTTTAAAATTCTTGTTTTGCAAATTAAATAGTTTTCATTGGGAAACCGCAACAGATATATTCTGTTTCTATTATACAAAATAACTATCTCCTAATAACGAAGGCAATGAAGATTCCTACGGGTGAAAGTTTTTAAAATATATAATTACGTGAAACGAAACGAGCACATTTTTAAATTATATAATCTTGTCGACTTCTGTTTTGCCAGCGTGATAAAGTTGTACGTACTAAGCGCAAGTGTGATGTCGTAAAGACTGCTCGTTATCAGTCAATTGTCGACTACAAGTGCAAATAGGAGATCTCTTGTTTACCGTTTAGCGCCCGCCGAGCGAGAAACGGGACCATCCTGACTATATTTCGCAAGGCACAAAAACAAGACTATCCTACACAGCCATAGCCATGTCTTTACTCCAGAGATAAACCCTCTCTCACTTTGCAAACAAGGAAATGCGTCATTTATCATGCACAACGATGATAAGACTTGATACTTTAATGATGATAAGACTTGATATTTGGACCCCTAGTTGCGGAGCTGAACTATGAAGTCGTCGCTGTTTGAAAGCTCGCTATTTCACCTAACCTGCATTCTAGTGATTCAGAACAACATGCCATCCCGAGACTGATCACGTGTGCCCCGAGTCAGAGGAGGTCCCGGTCACGGTGGCTGACCTGCTAACTCTCGTGCAGGAGCTTCTAGCCAGCCCGTCGGAAGCCGCGGCAATTTAGTCGTGCCTCCTACAGTTTCGTTTGTCCAGTCAGCCATTTTACGCATGTACTTATGTATTATATAGAGCGAAGGAGGAAACGACGTGCGTCCTACGCGCACCTACGTGCACAGCTACGCCTCCTGCTTTGGGAGAGCGCTCCGAATAGCGCACTCCGGATAATGCACTCCGAAACCTTCCGTAGGGCGGGCATCCCTGCGACACCACACCTAGAAAGCCGGCTCAACGGGCCCGGCTCACGAGAAGCTCCGCTAAAGGGCTATTGCCCAGTGGAAGACGTCCCGGGTCCTTGACAAGGAATGTCGACCGAATCACGGATGCGGACTGAACATCATTTGACTCAAAATTTCATGCATATGAGGCTAGCACCCAATTATATGCCTATTTCCAGTATTTGCGCAATTCCAGTATGTTTAGAAAAAGTAATTCAAAAAAATTTTATGATCAAAATTTATTTTGACAAAATTATCTGAACGGAAAAGAATATGTAAAAAATTAACTCTTTCATTCCGATTTCATTCTTTCATACGTAATTTCTTCAAAATATGTGTTAAAACATAAACTTTCAGATACTAATAACTTTGATATAAAACTGATTTTGGAAGAAGTCTTTCATAGCAGACATAGATATTTATAAGAAAATCAAATGAAAGCTAGATATAGTAGAAGTATGATTGTATGATAGCGCGGTTGACTTGGGTCCTCTGAAAGGGTCGGTAAACGGGTAGTTATTTTTATATAAAACGCCAATGCAAAATACTTTTGATTAAAAAAATCACAGGCTCATGAAACCTAACAAAGCGTTGAATGGCAGTATCGCGCATGACGCTGATTGAGTAGATTAAAAAAAATGCTTTATTAATGTGTTATTATTATTTTAAGACTAGCTGACCCGACAGGCGTTGTGCTGTCAAAAAAAGGTATTGGAATACGTAAACAAAGTAAAAAATCGGTTGTGTCACCCTAAGACTTTTCCGGCAATTGGAACCCCCCCCCCCCCCCCCCCGCTAAACCCCTCAACTCCCCAACCTCCACCGCCTCCACCAACCCCCTCCCCCTCCTGTCGACCCCCCCCCCCCACCCACAAATTTTTCCCCAACCCCCTGTCCCACCAAAAAGCTCCCCCCCCCTAACACCCTACCCCCAAACCCCCTACATTCCAATATTTCCATCCCGAGAGCATAACGATCAAAATAGAAAAGAATCAACCTAATGTCGTTCCTATTAAAAAAAAAAGAATTACAGACATTCATTTTTCGAATCGCGAGTAAAAAAAGCACTTTCAGTTTTTCACGTATTTTCCAATTTTCCAGGCAATTTTTCCAATTTTCCTTTCCGTTAGGACCTTGTTTGGACTATTACGAACATTTAAAAAAAAAAAGCCTAATGGGTTCAGCCTTTCAACCTTATATGCGATTACCTACGAACAGCATTTCATTTTTATTTATATAGATTTAAAGAAAAATCATTATTTTTTCTTGCGCATTTAAAAAAATACTCTTTCGGCACCCTGCACGATACAATGATCTAGCATTATTTTGTTAATTTTAAGACAGTACATTACATTATGAAGGTCGGTTGTCGCATTTTAAAATGTTGCCATTAAAGGAACATAGAACTATTGCTGACATCTATTGTCTGTACAACCTCCTACATAATGAGTTGGACAGTCCGACTAGCTTTATAGCCCAGTCAAATTAAACTGTCGGTTTAAATATAATTCGACAAACCTGTAAATGATTTTTTTTGGGCATCCCAAATAACAATAATATGAGTTTTTCGACAGTTTATGAGTGGAGTGTTAGAAACTATGGCCAAAAAACCGCAAAATTCTGGCACTTTTTCGGTTCTTCACTTATAAACCCTCAACGGTACTTCCTTAAAAATGTTGTTATAATAAATTGTAGAGCATATATTATTATGCATCGAATGATACAGACGTTAAATACGGTTCAGCCGTATGGTTATAATCGGCGGTATATTTTTTTACCATTTTGACCCATAAGTGTTTTGCGCTTAGTTCTCTGTGAAACGGCTATTCCAACTGAAAAAAATATTTAAGAGGACGGTAAAGTTTGCCTATCTTTGACTGTCGATTATGGTTATACGACTGAAACAAACGTAATTTTTGAGGACGTCATTGAATGAATTATTCTGTGCACTACACTTTTCGTTTATTGAATTTTTAGATAGGAAGTACCGTTGAGAATTTATAAGCAAAAAACCGAAAACGTGCCTTTTTTTGTTGTTTTATTGGCCATAGCGTCTACAGGGCTCCCTAGACGATCAAGCATGCTTGACAAGCATCGCGTCGCGGGCTGGGAAGGGATAGTAAACCCCAGGAAAAATGCAAATATTTTTGT
This sequence comes from Micropterix aruncella, assembly GCA_944548615.1. Classification (NCBI taxonomy): domain Eukaryota; kingdom Metazoa; phylum Arthropoda; class Insecta; order Lepidoptera; family Micropterigidae; genus Micropterix; species Micropterix aruncella. The sequence goes on from OX155951.1 coordinate 32,561,719, forward strand.
AATATATTTACCAAAAATGCCTAATTTTGTAGTTTATACCAGGGATTAACATTAAATAGACGTAATTGATTGATAAATGACTTGACTCCTTGGTATTAACTACAAAACTAGGCATTTTTGGTAAATATTTTTAAAAAATATTTGCATTTTTCCTGCGGTTTACGATCCTCTCCCAGCCCGCGACGCGATGCTTGTCAAGCATGCTTGATTGTCTAGGGAGCCCTTAACGCTGCTTTTTGAAACCGCCGCAAACATATATTACTATTATTTGGAAAGCTTGAAGTCAAATAAAATCATTTCCAGCTTTGTCGGAATTAGTTCAAGGCACAACCGTTTTTTTGCACGACTGCCCAAAAAAAAGGAGTGTAAAAATTGCAGGGTTTATCTATGTATGTTCAAAAAAAAGGAGTGTAAAATTGCAGGGTTTATCTATATCTTGCTCTCATATAAGGAGAGAGCAGCGTCTTCGATATCATTCGCCCTGTTACGAGTTGGTTACAAGACAGTCATCATTTGACCGTTTTTTTTCGTTCTTCTTCTTCGCGGCCGCCAGGAATAAAACCAATTATTAAGCAAAATAAATTATTCAAAATGTACCTATACTGTCTAAACATCAAGTAAGTAGTTGTCTAGATTTCCAAATGTCAATAAATTAACATACATATATCGTGTTTAGTGTCAAATGAAAGGTCTGATTGAGTAAATTCCGGTAAAATATATACATTTATCTATATGGGTAAATACATAAACCACAAATATTTTATAAAAAAACGTAATAAAAATAATTATAAATACAAGAGTTCATTGTCTGTAACGGCAGTCGTGTTTTTTATTCTTTTTAATATATTTACTTGTCTAATACTACTGGGCTATTACCTAACGTTCAGATCAGCGTTTCCCAGAAGCACTCAGAGACTAGTATGGGCCAACGTCGGTCTATTAACGTGAGGTTAGCTGTTAGATATTTCCGTTTGGCAATAAGCTCGCCGTTTGTTATGTCTATAATTGCAAATAAAAAGTTATTATTATTATTATATTTATTACTATTATTATTTTAAACAATATATTTTTTTCAATGTTGTGCACTCTTAATACCGTCGCGTACAATACACTCGTAAGTAGAAAGTGTCATGTCTTTGATAAAAACTGCAATAATGATGATATTATATAATTAATGACACATATCCGTCCATGATAGTCTCTGTTAAACATAAACAAAGTTATTAGCAAAAACACATTTTCAAAAACAAACTTTTATTAAAATTATCTGTCCCGAGCCAACCCTGGGTGCAGTACCCATGTCATGGTGAAGCTTAGAACGTGCTATCATAATTGTATGCGTATCCGAAAATTCGTTTCTGTGCTCTTCACCGTTGAGGAGTCTCCTCGTCGGGAGCCAACCCTGGGTGCAGCAGCCTTGTCATGGTGAAATTTAGAATTGGCGTAAACAAAATTGAATACGTATACAATATTGTGTGTCTGTGCTGTTGACCGTGGACGAGTATCCTCGTCGGGAGCCGATCCTGGGATTCAAATTCATAGGATAAGAGGAAGTGGTTCTAATTCAGCTTGCAAGCATTGGCCTAAACAAACTAACATACATACTAACAAACATTGCCAGGTAAATAAAAGCTTGTAACAAACACTGATAATTTGAAGACGTACCTTTCCTATTTTCTTGTTATATATTTTTATCTGTGTATTTATCTGTATATCTATATTTATTTATTCACCTATTTATTTATCTACCTCTGCCTTTTATGTGATTTATATTTTTTCATATTAATATTTTTCTGTATTACTTTGCTTGTTTTGCTTTATTTGATCATTAATTACTTCATGTTTGATCATTTCATGTGGCATAAATACGCATTATAATCATACTATAGGATAATAAGTGTATAATATTTAAGACATACTCGTATCCTCTAACTGAAATAAAGACCCAAGAAAGGTTTCGAACTATATTGTAGAAGTATTCTAATGTGGTTAAATATCACTTGATAAATAAATATCGCATATAAGTATCTAATTATACAATTAAGTGTGTCAAGTAAAGTGTCTCGTTCTACGTTTACTTTTACACTTTACAGATCGTGCTTAAAGACGTAGGTAGGAGGTGGCTCTTGTCTGTTACATTATCATCGTCTGATGATGCTGTCCCAAAATGATTTTTAACAAACTTTCATGGATTCATACACAAATGAAATGTAAAAAGCGGAGGGAAAGTATGAAGAAAAATGCTAATAAAGATAAACATAATTACAAAAAGCTATTTAATAATGACTTATGAGGTAAGCAGACAGTGGTTAGTTATCTATTATAGTGACGCAATATTTTGATTACTACGATAGTGACATTAAATCAAGAGTCAAATACTACCACTATTGTATCACCATTTATCGCGATCGACTAGGTTGTGTTGTATCGGCCTTTTTTTATATGGGATAGATCAAGGCGGATTGAGTTGAATGAATTGTGAGTCGCTGTTGGTTTCATGTCGACGTGTCGCCATAAATAGATTATCAAACTCTGACTTTTTCTGCCATACAGATGATGTCAAAATGACGTATCGATGAATACAAATCCGCCTGGGAGCGTTTAGCCATTGATTATATATGGTATTTGATTGCTCAACTTTATTGTACTTTTTGGCAACCCTTCTGCGCCGGCTAAATGCAGGTGGCGCTGATAGCATTGACAACGAGTCGCGATAACTAATAGAAATTTATTTGTCCATCTATACAGACATTGATAATGAATGGTCAACGATCGCATTTTTTATGCAGGCTGGTTACAACACAGAAATAATACGGAGATATAGAATGTTTAGATTAGAATTTCGAGTTCTTTATTGCATCCACTGTCTACTGATGAATTTGCAACTTTTTCATAAAACTTTGTGCGTACTAATTAAAATTACACCTTTCTTGGAACGACAGCGCCAGGTGTCCCGTAACCTGGCCAGCTGACTGCACCCCGGAATTATATGGCCAAAATACTGTCTGATCTAAAAGTATCAGGTTTTCCAAAACTCTAGCACTTTTTTTCGCTGGCTCTTGGGATATGATATCAATTAATTAATCGGCTCTGGTATTCTTCTTCTTCTTCACGTGTCTTGATATAGGTTTGAAGGGCAGGCGGATGGGCGTACGAGACTATTGACACGATTATTAACGATCGTTCGGTCGAATCAAGCGATCATCGATCGTTGGTCGAGATTGCCGTGACGAAACTGTGGCGGGCGGATCTAATCGGCTGCGGAGCGCTGCGGCTAAGCTCTGCTCTGCGCTAAACAAACCGGCAATTAAAACGACGGAAGGAAGGGAGTTGTGCGTGTGAATCGGCTCGGTGCGGTCACGGACGAAAGCTCGTCGGCCGTCTTATCGGTCGCAGTCGGATGCCCTCCCATCCCACGCGAAGGGTTGAATTCCATTCAGCCGGCTCACCAGACCGAGTCGCCCCCATCGACTGTTATGACTGGCACTGACCGCTCCCACCGTCCGGCGGCCTCTACTTTTACTGCCCTCTTCTAATACATATACGTATTTGCTAGGTGATTCCTCGATGCCACCCAATACAGATACGTATTCCCGAGGCGATTCCCCGTTTGTAAATAGTTATAATATTGATGGCAACACTGCTTCGTATCTTAATTGCACTATATTCGGCTAAGTTGGAATTGTATATTTGGACAGTGAACTTAACATAGCTACAAAGTACGGTAATGGCATTTCTTAGCAATCAAGGAATTAGGTAAATGTGTAGTATGTAGTATAAAAGTTCTTAAAAAAGTAGTACTATACTAAGTAATATAATAACAAAGAAGGTTATATAATAACACTAGTCAACAAAACTAGTTTTGTAATTGATGAAACTAGTTTATCTCTGCGTAAGAGAACTGAACACTGAAATGATAATGAAAATGCAAGTTTAACTCTTTTTTTTAGTTATTGACATGTATTTATTTTGTAGTTATCCCTTGGAGGAAGCTCAATAATGGCGCAATCGCTTTGCCTGTCTTTTGTATTTTGCTGCTGGTGACTCCCTGATGAGCGTCCAGCAATAATCCGCTAGCATTTATTCACTCCACTTTCCCTGGTAACTTTCTTCCATATCCGAAATTTCTTGGAGTAAGTGTTCGCCATGTTCGTCGCTAATAGCACCACAATTTTCGGGGTAGAAGTCCAAGTGTAAATGTAAGAAGTGTAACTTGAAAGACATAATACGCCAGTCAATCGTAGCACTGCGGAAAATATTCCACAAGATCATTGTAGATCCTTAAACAACAGGTAATCATTGATTTTTATGGTCGTTTTCGTGATCAGCATGGTCGATTTAGTAGGTACAGAACAACTGACTTTGTTCTTGTTACATTTCCACGGTTCAAAATTCAAAATTCAAAATTATTTATTGAGTTCAAATTATGAGTACATTCAATTTACAAAAGTCATAACCTAACTAGGCTGCCGCCTGTTCCAAGGTAGACAATTTATTTTAATTGGTTGGCTAGTGTAATTAGATAGATGTTATATCTAATATAGTCTAGAATAATAATTAACGATTTCGAATTATCTGTTAAGTTTATTATGTTTTAGTAAATAAATAAATAAAATAATAATTACTGTAACAATACTTTAAAATAATAATATTAATAATAAAACGCTTCATTTCATCAAACAAATCGGTGACCTTATTGCGTTGAATTAATATCTTATATCTATCTAACCTTAACCTAACGAGACAACATGTTTTGCATTAAAAATAAGATAAATCTATTATTAAAATAATAAAGGCAGCTCGTATCTAACATTAAAATCCACTGAAAATGAAACATAAATCAACATTTTTGAAAATCAATAAACCTATAATGATCTTGGGAATGGGGAGTGGCGGAGACAAGATAAATTTAAGAGCGCGTGGTAAGGTGTTTTTTAAGTCTGCGTTTAAAGCAATACAAATTCGGTGCCGTCGTCACATGTGTGGGTAAAGCATTCCAGAGACGGGCTCCATGTATGGAAAAGATGTGCGAATATAAATCGCTACGAATATAAATAACCAGGGATCGAGAGCAGTCATTAGAGCCCGCCCGTGAGCTGATCATTGAACCTACTTATGAGATAGCTCGGATCGGCCCCTTTTAAGGGTCTGAAGAGCAAACCGAGGACTCTCGTATCTCTCCTCTCTCGGGTCGTCAGCCAGTGAAGTCTCCGAAATTTATAGGTATAGCTACCGGCTGTGAATTATCAGATAATCAAAATCTCCACAGAAATTATGTCGAGGTGCTACGACGAGCAAGTAGATTCGAATTGAACGAGATCGTCCAGTAGAAATATCAATAACTTGTCATATCTTGTACACAATTTGTGAGTTATTTTAATATACATGTTATTCGTATATCCATTTTCTGTTGACCCATAGTCAAAAGTGACTTAGTTAGGAGTTCCTTTACTACGTTATTAGTCCTAGATCACAGTCCTGCAGAAAAAACACTATGTGTTGTGTTGTAAATTCGAGGAGTAATGTATATGTTATTATAATTATTTAATAATCTTATATTTTTTTTGCTAGTCTAAAGTGATTGATTTTATCTAATCATTATTGATTAGGTATGTTTAACATTTTCATTATTATAAAAAAAAAAAAAACAAAATAAACCAAGACGTATCCTACCTAAGAATATAAATCTGTACTTTAAATTTCCTCGTTACGATAAATAAATGTAATTAAAGCTAATTATGAAGGTACATGTTTACTTCATTGTACATAATTTATTTATTTATTTAGTATAGTACAAATGGTACACAAACAATACTCTAATAATACATTGATTATCACTAATATTTTTACATAATTACTAATTAGAGTATAATATTTTATGCGTATTACTCTACATGCTTAGATAATAATTGCCTATGTGCCGTTTATATGAAGATTCACAAAAACTTATCAGTATTAAAAATATTATCCCTAAAAATAATCAAAAAAAAAAAATTTATAAATAAGTTTACATAATAACGTACTGTAATGGCATTCTTTTGTTGTTTTGTAATTAAATTTTAAACAACTGTGTAATTCGAATACTTCGAAATGACTATGACAACACAATTGAATGCCTCGGAGAAGTCCCTTCGTAGTAATACGGCGAAACAATATCGTTATTTTTGTACTCTTTGCGTCGCGTCAATTAATTGGGATTTTGCATTTACATAGATTAATTGCATTTATAAATTAACTTCTTGCGTGTTTATACTCAGCGGTAGGGATATATATATACATATATATATATATATATATATATATATATATATATATATATATATATATATATATATATATATATATATATATATATATATATATATATATATATATATATATATATATATATATATATATATATATATATATATATATATATATATATATATATATATATATATATATATATATATATATATATATATATATATATATATATATATATATATATATATATATATATATATATATATATATATATATATATATATATATATATATATATACATATATATATATATATATATATATATATATATATATATATATATATATATATATATATATATATAAAGAATTCGTTTAAAGGATGACACTTTGATGAAAAAATAAAAATAATAAAAGCCACTTACATAGCTGGAAGGTTTTCCCGGACTGGACTGGGAAATGCTTATTGTTTAAACGAGATGTATTCTTGGATGAGTACCACTTTCGACGGTACACTGTAGGTTTAATGGGATCCCTTTATCGCTAGCGAACGATCACCCTTCATCCACATCTCAAAAACAAAGCGTATCCTTTTGCAAACCAAAATAAAATGTCTTTATTAACGACAAATTTAAGCAAAAACATTGTTTTTGCTTAAATTTGTCTTTAATAAAGACATTTTATTTTGGTTTGCAAAAGGATACGCTTTGTTTTTGAGATGTGGATGAAGGGTGATCGTTCGCTAGCGATAAAGGGATCCCATTAAACCTACAGTGTACCGTCGAAAGTGGTACTCATCCAAGAATACATCTCGTTTAAACAATAAGCATTTCCCAGTCCAGTCCGGGAAAACCTTCCAGCTATGTAAGTGGCTTTTATTATTTTTATTTTTTCATCAAAGTGTCATCCTTTAAACGAATTCTTTAAAAAAAGATTTTACAAAAAACCAATCAAATATTATATATATATATATATATATATATATATATATATATATATATATATATATATATATATATATATATATATATATATATATATATATATATATATATATATATATATATATATATATATATATATATATATATATATATATATATATATATATATATATATATATATATATATATATATATATATATAATATATATATATATATATATATGACTAATCGAAAGTGAAGTCAGTAGTGTGAATATATTCCCTAGGCTTTGGCAGCTTGGCAGAAGGTGTTGTTTTGTGACCCTCGAAGTTCACAAAGCTCGTTCACTTCACACGAGGCGTGTGAACTGGAAGGCGGGACGAACTGGATGCGAGAAGCACTTTGAAAAAAATACATTAACCGAAGTCGTTAAGTCGAGTGTGAGTATGAGTAGGTGAGGCTTTTTGCCTTTCTTGCTTTAACACCTCGCAGCAGCAGCGAGCTTAGCGCGCCGCCTCGGACGGAAAACATTACTAATTAATTCCGTGCTAAGTATGCCATAATTCTTATCGTGGCCGAAGAATACAATGCGTTCTTGATTGTGAATTAAAATTTACTATACATTATTGTAATTAGGAGTAAGCAGAAATAGATAGAGAGAAAAAAAATGTGGACCGTAAAATTAATGGTCGTTTCGAATGAGATACTAGTGGATAATTAAAAGCGTTCGATGAATTCCGGAATGACGATACCAAATAACTGCTAGCAAGGTAAATTAAAGGAAACTGCGGCTATTTCGCATCATTAAAATATTGCTTGTTTGAAAACTTTATTGCACACATTCGTCGATGGGTCAATGCTCATGTCAGTCTGCTGGCCATAAATTATTTGCCTACCCTATTATCCGGGCAATATTACAACAATAAGATTGAAATTCGTATAAACGCGACGCGGCAGCCACTTTTGCGGCAAAGGGCGGTATTCACATCTGTATGACGTAATCTGCGGTAAAAATATTTAATTATATTATATTACATAATTTACTATTCTTTCTTTCTGACATGACCGTTCTACTTCAATTTGACTCAGGAAGTGAGCTCGCCTTAACACTGGAGTGCCTAGCAAGGCGGGCTCGGTTGCACTTTACTTAGCACGTTAGAAAAATATACTATACTTTACATCTTACATTTTACATCTGAATATAGTACAACATGGTGGGCCTATTGCCAAGTGGCAATATCTTACGACTATACCTTCAGGGGTTATAGTGACTAAATGTTTATGTAGTCAAGTTTATATATAATAAGTGGGATTTTGTAAAGTAGTGGTCATAAAAAATGAGTGCAGTTACATAATAAACATAATAATATCTCCTCGAATATCTTATCATCTGAAAATGTATGAGTGTCATTGTTGACCTGGTAAAGCCTTTGACACTGTACCACACGACAGGCTGCTTGATAAACTAAATCAACTTGGAATTGACAATATAAAACTCATCTGGTTTACAACCTACATTATGTTTCGACAGTTTTTTGGTTTTTTCGATTTAATATTGCGTTCTTACCTATGTTATTGCTGTTTTTTTCACACTAACCACTTTGAACTTGGATAACTTGGGTTTGAGTTTGAATTTCAGATTCAAATAAATTTTAATTCAAGGACATGTTATTGTTTTTTTGAGAGTCAGCTGTTTATTTGTCTTTCCGCCGTTTCATTTTGCTCAAATATTTTTTTTGTGCAACCATGTATTTTCGTTCGTGCAAGTTGAACATTTGCAACCGTTTCAAATATGAGATCCTGTGCCGGTGTTTTCTATTACAGCTTCTTGCAGTCTGACTATACAGTTACCGTAAATGTGTACTGTTAAGAACTGCAAACAATTATGGAGGAGCTGTGATTAAATAACCGAGCCCGGTCAATCGCTCATCACCACTGCTTCTGCATGACAACGTATAACCATAGGTTTTAATACAAACAGTCGCAAAGTTGCAGGAGTTTCACAGCAGAGGAATTAAGTAACTCCCATCTGCATAGATAATAGAGGTCAATATATCTATTAATTATATATATAAAAAAATTAGATATATTAGATAGCTGTTCTGCATATATTTTTTTTCTAACCAAATGGTTGCAAGTAGTTGTCATCTCATATAAACATTAAAAAATACTAAACTTCCTGTTTCATTTTAAAATAAATCTTTGACTTATTACCATATTACCATAAAAAGTTACATTTCCTAAACTTTATCCCTCTTGTAGCAGTGCCTAACCAAAAAAAAATTTTTTTTTTCAAACTTTAATATTATTTTTTTCAAACTATAATACCATTAGAACATGCTTTCCGCATAGGGAGGTTTCAAAATTCTGAAGAAAAAAAAAACGATCCAACCTAATTATGCCGCTACAAGCGCCAGAATGGATACACGAACTCTATGCTGGGTTGGATAAATTGGTCATAAACGTCGTTTGTTGCTTACTTACATAACATGTGCCGTACGAATAATAGGAATAACGTTCCTAACTCGTATTGTTCGCATTTGCTTTTTTTTTATCCACATCGATTTATAACTAGTGCCTATTTAAAAATATTATTCAATATTAAAGAATAGTAAATAAAGTTCAGTATGTGATGTTCATTTGTTTTTTGATGCATTTATTTTACTGTGAAAAAATATTTTTCTCTTAAGAGGTGCGAATTATCATAGTTCCTATATTGTAGTTTGGCTGTATTACTCGCACCAATATTGAATTATATGGATGATTATATGATATTATAATCTATATTTCGTCTGTTATTTTCCCGAGTAATAAATACAATACACGGAAATGCAGATCAGCTTTGCAATAATAACAAAATATAATCACGCGCTAGTTTGATGGCTGCTATCTCAGCGAAATCCACATCGTAAAATGTTCATAATACGCTTTCATCAACTTTCTGTAATATCTTTGCAGTCGTAATCATAATCAGTTCATTAAATTAAAATAATAAATACGATATAAAACAATAATCATATCATAATTGATCACTATACAATGTCTTTAAATTCGTCAAATTTTATACGAAAACATTATTCAACAAGGTTTAGCTTTTGTCCGCAGGGTACAAACTTATATTGTATTGTTTTTTTTTGTTGAAAAAACTTTTTTTTTAAACAAGAAAACAGTTGATATTTTTATATTTCAAATTTTAGCATTAAAATTTTCAAGGTTTAGCCCATGTCCGCAGGGCACACTATGTAATATTTTTGGTATTCGTTCATCTTTTGTAATTTTTTAAACTGTTTTTTTTTAATTTTTTGACCGTTTTTTTTATTTCTCTATGTTTCAAATTTAAAGTCAATCGGTTAAGCCGTCTCACCCAAAGGTTGGTGAATAAAGAGATATAGAAACCCAAAATATTGATATTATATTGATGGCAAATGCTTACTATTAGCTATTAACTTAAAGTCCGAAAATTAAAGGGATTGAAAGAAAATCACATAATATGTTGCATATTATACCGTAGTTTTACAAAGTAGTCAAAAGGTGTTAGTGCTGTTGATCGTTGAGGAGTCCCCTCGTCGGAAGCCAGCCCTTGGTGCAGCAGCCCTGTCGCGGTGAAAATTAGAACGGGCTATCATAATTGAATGCGTATACAAAAAATCGTTTCTATGCTGTTGACCGTTGAGGAGTCCCCTCGTTGGAAGCCAACCCTGGGCGCAGCAGCCCTGTCGTGGTGAAACTCAGAACGGACTATCATAATTGAATGCATATACAAAATTGTGTCTGTGCTGTTGGCCGTGGAAGAGTAGCCTCATCGGGAGCCGATCTTGGGCGTAGAAACAGGTCATGCTCACCATAAAAATGCATTGTCATCGGAACTGACCCATCATGTGAAATTTCAACTTCATAGGATAAGAGGAAGTGGTCCTAATTCAGCTTGCAAGATTTGACCTAAACAAACAAACTAACAAACATAGCAAGGTAAATATAAGCTTGTAAAAATAAATCACACTCAAAAGAAATATAGAAAGAGGCCGTGGCGGCCGTGGCGGCCAAAAGCTATATGAAGCATAATTTTGTGGCCTGGTTGTGAGAACACGAAAAAGAATTTTAATACAATTATGCCGGATTTTAAAAACCCGGTCCTTAAGCTATCATTTCGCCAAAACGAAATTGGTAAATTATTTCCATATTAATTGTAAATTATCTTTATTCTGTTATACTGTTTTCCAATAAAATAAAAACGAGCGAGATTTGTCTTCAGTTTTTGAAAAACCTAGAGATGATTCTCAATATTAAAAAATACTATTTACACCAGCGTATGGTCTATTTGCATAGTACCAAGACTGTTTTTAAACTTCCTTACAAAAATTATAAGAAAAAAATGATTGAAATTACGTAATTTCCAGAAATGTTATGGCCAAACATTTTTTTTTCTATTTAGTAAAGATACTTTTGAGTGATATAAAAAATAACACAGTAATCCTAAGTTATTTTATTATTGTAATCTAATTTTTGCTTTATAAAAAACTATTAATTTGATAATTTATTATATTATAATTGTAAAGCCATATATTAGACGACGTAATTGTAAATCGACTATATTAGACGACGCGCGAAGCCGAAATCGTCATTCGTAACTGTCCACTGCCAACGGTGGGACTTATTCCCTTGTCGCCGCGGTATACCTATACGTCTTTATGTATACATCGAAAGCGCGCGGGCGCGTGGCATCGCAAAAATACCTAAATTTTTAGTCGCTTCAACTCGGAAGGGAACCTTAAGTGGAGTATTCATAAATAATGTGCCATTCATAAACAATGTAATATTGCAATGAAAATAAAATTCTGTAGTCTGTGTCTATCGCTGGATGTTTGCTGCCTATCCTACAGTGACTGAGATCAGGGATTTGGGAGTTCTTTTCGATACGCCTACTATCTGAATCTTCATTAAAACTCTTGGGCTTTGTATTAAGACAATGGGCCCGATTGCGTTTCTTTGTAAACTAAAACTAAAATTAGTCCAAGCGAACGAGACAGAGCAATACGTTAGAGTGGATTATGAAACGAACGATCGTCGATAAATACTACCTGCCGAACTTATACTCGTCCGAATAAATTCGAGCATATTTCGTGCGGTGTAAGATTTGACCTTGGCGGGCAGTTTTAATTCGAAAAAGTGACAACTGGTCATCTCACACTCCGCTATAGCGTATTACCCTGTCTCGTTCACACGGATTAATTTCCGATTTTAGTTCACGAAGAAACGCAATCGAGCTCAATATAAACAATTTAATAACAATCGGATTATGCACCCGTTATCCGACTATGTAATACTACTGTAATGTTGATTCGTTTATTAAATTTAAAAAAAATTAAAACGTGATCGTTTCCACTCCTCTGACGAACGCAAAAGTTCCTAATTAATTCGGAAGATTTACAAACGTTGCCTTCCGGTCGATCGTGGGAAATTCTCACGCATTCAGAGTATAATAATATATAACTTAAATTCTATAAAAAAGTAGAAATATTTGATTGTTACCAAATCATGCACATTGCCAAAACATTCAGTAAAATCGTGATAGTTTTCGGGTCTATTCCGAATTCCATTAAATTAGCAACTAATTGGTAGTGTTATCTTTTAATATATTGCCGCGCACTAGCTATAAAATGATGTCGATAGATAACGCTTTAATTAACAAGATCGCGACTACAAACTAATGTATTCTGCAGTTCCGCCAATTCTTTTAGTGTCTGCATATCTATCAATAGCTACGTTCTCGGAATTAGAAACAAGTGTATCGTTTCAAATTACTCAGTCGCATTGGAAGACTTATAAAATAATATATTCACTGATATTCAGCCCTATGGTGTTTCTCGCTGTATCTAATCGCTACAGTGGTATTAGAAGCTTCAATGGTAATAGAAGTGCACTCATATTTTGTAATCTCAATAAGCGTGTCTGAGTGTGTATGTATGTGTGATTGTTTGTGTATGTATGTATGTAGTTGATAATTCAATCATTTTCGAATATAATAATTCTGACGATTTATTATGTCATGTTCTAATTTTTTCTACATTTATAATATTGTAATGTAATATAATTAATTTTCTTGTAATATGATGCAATTATCTGCTATTATCAAAAGTACTTGCGTATTTAAATTTTAGGTTAATTTGTAATTCAAAATTGTTTTTATATAAAAATGGAAAAATAAAATTGTTTGTATATAAAATGTTTTATCCGTATGATTGTGGTATAGGTTAGCTCTAAAATGTTGCATGCAGGCAATAAGCTCGTCTTCTTTCACGAATAAAGCGTTTTATTATTATTGTTATATTATTATTATTATATTCGTTCAAAAATCGCCCGTTGTAAACCCCTGTAAATCGTCAATCGCTCGAGCTCATTTCGGTATGTTGGATATGAAATTATTGCCTACCTTCAATATTACAATAATACAAACGAAGTTCGCATGAATGCGACGCAACGTTCACGTGACAATGCGGCAAAAGGGCGGTATCGCATTTGTAGAATATAATATGCGGTTAAAATATTTAGTTGAAATATATTATTTAACTGGTTTATTATATTTTTGACATAACCGTTGCACTCCAATAATACAAAGGAAGTAAGCTCGCTTTATTTCGGTGATTTCAAGAGTGGTTGGCGACAGATCAACATTCACCCCCGCTGCTTAGGAGACAGTATTTTATTTATTTATTTATTAATGAAAAGCACATTTTTCACTGCAGTACATTGTAAGTTTAACATTAGAGGCTTAAATGTAAATAATAGCAAAATAGAAAGCACCGCAGACCACAATTTTTTGAAATCAACGCCGCCTAACTAGTACCATTGATTTTATAAATGCTAGTACTAAGGCAAGCGTACTAAGGCAAGCGTACTAAGGCAAGCGTACCAAGTATACAGTCGCTTGTGCATACTTTAGAAAACTTAATTTAAAAAATATGGTAGGTATCAAATATTATTAAAAATTAACTTATAATAATAAACATTGTAATTTGAGTGTAGTGTGATGTAACTGTAGTGTAGTGTAGTGTGATGTAACTGTATCTGTAGTATGCTGGAAAAATAACATTCAAAAAATGATGAAATAATCAAATTGAATAATAATAATATAATGTTGTAATAAACACAAAAAAATATAAATAATAATAATAATAAATCGAAATAAATGGAAAAATGATATCGCAATAAATAGTTAAAGAATCAAATTTAAATTTCTTTAGTATATTTCCATAGTCTCCAGACTCCTTTAGCAATTAGTCAGAGTGCACAAGCGATTGGCGTCGCTGAGCGGTGCCGTCCAAGTAGCGCCGGGATGCAATGTCGCCAGGAGAAACCGGTCCACCACCTGTGAGGGAGAGAGTCTTATCCGGGGTAGCCTTCCGCACGAGGAGGCTTCTGAATAGGAGCTGAATCGTGGGTTGAGCCGATCCGAGAACAAAATACATCTTACGGCCCAAGCTGCACGAAATTATTCGCTACCCCCGTTTAGGAGCAGCTTTACGTAGCGGTGATTCGGTGTCTATCTACAAGACATCAAGCAGGTTGTAGATTATGCAGCGCATATGTACATTTTTGCCCATTGTTCCTCTCGTTTGATTGGAATAAATGATGCGATTGGCCTATAAAATCGCTTCGATTTGATGTTGCCGCACCACCTGAATGGGATCGTGAAACAGCCAGAGCGCAGGTAATCGCCCGTCGTAATAAACGTTATTGCGAGCGCACAACAGTTGCGCAATGGCCTAATGATCAATCATAAAATGAGCAAGATCCGCCGCTGACGAAGCTTTAATTGATTACTGTTAGACACTAATTGCTGCGTTTTAATCACCTTCATATTATGTCTAGATATATTAATATGTTGAACTCTCTCCGCTAGACGCATGAGATCTCCGCATTTATGCGCAGAACGCCTCGTTTATTAAGAGTACTTAGACGCTTTATTTGGCAATTCTGTTGACAATAATATGGTGTCCGTGAGAAATCGAAAGTGGGCGCCCGGTCGCATTGTAATTCCGTTTCGGGCGGATTGTCTGTCGATTCAGCTCATTTGCGTTTTATTGGCGATATCCAAACAAACGGTCCGCTCTTACCAGCACGATGTAGGCTGAACGGCCGAAGAAGAAAGTGCCTGCCACTATTCTTACATTTTATTTCTTGTTACTGATCTGCGTCGCCATTGCACGAAACTTGTAGAATCATCATTAGGATGAGACAGTCGCGCCCACCGAGGAGATCATAGTCAATAAGTCATAACATGTCGGATGTTCACTTTTCCGTTAGTTTATTTATTTGAATACAGGATCACGATCTCGATTAAGTAACATCACGTGTCCGAATATAAGTAGGTCACGATTAATATTGCTGTAAATACGCTAAAGGAGAATATTGTTGTCAAAAAACTTTATTGTGCAGCAAATTATACAAATAGGTTTTATTACTTACCTATTACTTGTTAACAATACAATATCATATCCCGATCATGTACACAGAACTCGGCTTCTTAAAAAGGGGCATTAGAAATAGTTGTATAACAAGCAAAACAATCACTACGGCTATATAACTCTTGTATTCATTGTCCTAAAATTAATCAATTATTTTTCAATAAAATTAATCAACTCAATCAGCAAATACTTGCTTAACAAAACATTGAAACTTATCCTACTAAGCAACCTAAATTGACCTAGGCGAGCTAATTAAAATAATATACAATAGATATAAATACGATAACGGTGGAAAGTAAAAATTACATTAGGCTAAATTAGCATTGTTTATATTATATTAGGCTAAATTAGCATAACAACCTTAAAACAGTATATGTTAGGGCATAAGTAGGTACATCTATCTAGTGGTAATCATTTAATTAGTGTAATCATTTATAAATTGTAATCGTTTAATTAAACAAAGTAAGTACACATATTTAGTGTAAACCAAGATAATTAATATAGGTTAGGTTATGTTAAATTAGGTTAGGAAGTAGATGTATTAATCTAGTGTAAATCATTTATTTAGTTTATATCAAGTTTGTTATTATACGAAATTATATATTTACATTAATTATATATCACTAATAATTATATAATAATATTATTTATATAATAATATTAAATATGTATTTATATTAATTATATACTGTATTTATATTAAATATATGTTTATAATAATTTTATATTTATAATAATTATATATTTATAATAATTAATTAAATATAAAAAGATATAATTTTATTTTAAAATAAAATCTTAGTTGGAGTTTAGTTTTAGTTTAGGTTAGGTTAGGAAGTCAGTACATCTACTTAGCGTAAATCAAGTCATATTAGATAATATAAGTATAATAGATAATATAAAACAAAGTCGGGTTTGTTCGAACACATAACTCGAGAACGGCTGGACCGTAACAGCTAATCTGTAACACGACATTCATTGACCGTTAGGCGGTACGAAGTTCGCCGGGTCAGCTAGTCTATATATATATATATATATATATATATATATATATATATATATATATATATATATATATATATATATATATATATATATATATATATATATATATATATATATATATATATATATATATATATATATATATATATATATATATATATATATATATATATATATATATATAAAATAAAGTCGGGTTTGTTCGAACACATAACTCGAGAACGGCTAGACCAATTTTCATGGTTTTTGATTTGTAGTATTTGTCTCCGAATAACAGAATAACTATTAAAAACAAAAATTGAAAATTTGTCGAAAACTTAAAATAAAAGAAAAAACGTTTTCCCATACAAAATGTAAATCCGTGTTTTTCTCATGGTCATTTGTACGTGGCATGTTCACGTGTCGGCAAATCATCCGCTTTATTTGTTCTTGCGCCTGATAACAAAACAAAAAAATGACGTATATCACAAGGTGCTTTAATGAAGAGAATTAAACCAAGTGCATCCCATGCTGCACAATATGTAAATAGTTTAATTTAATCATGTCTTGCTGACACGCGATTGATATACTTCATTTTTGTACTTTTATATTTCTTTTTGTGTTATTATCTTAATAAAGTAGTGAGCTTAATATTTATATAGTATTCATTGTATTACTTTCATAAAATTACAAATTAAGTTCAGATAATCTGTAACACGACATTCATTGGCTGTTAGGCGGTACGAAGTTCGCCGGGTCAGCTAGTACATAATATATGAACACATTATTGTTAGTTATCATCTGAAAAGGCACTAACTAGTGGGGAACGGCGGTTTGTAATTTTTTTCTTTTTTTTATAAATAAAGACTACTGCCAAAATCAAAAAAGAATAATCTGCGGATGATACAATACCAAACACATTTTTTTTCAAAAACATAAAAAGACCTCTAGTAAGGGATAAAATTAAGATGCTAATTGAAACTTTAAAAGATAGGAAATCTACCGGAAATAAAAATAAATATATGAAAGACATCAAAAATTGAAACACAACCTTGATTTCTAAATCTAAAAATCAACTACACAGGCGGAATTTTATTTCGTAAATAATCGTTTTGTACGGTTTTCATTATCTACAAAAAAATTAAACGGAAACTCAGATGTTTCATTGGGCGTACGATATCTTTAAAAATCACTGGAATATAACTATAATGCAATAGAACTGCGTCGCATCGGATATAGAAGGGAGAAACGGCCAATATGAATAAAACTGCTAACAAAACAGAAATCGCAATATTAATTATATTTACGGCATGCAGCATTTCGCAGTGCAGTGCAGAACTCTAAAATAAGTAAATATATTAAAAAGAATAAAAAAACAGGGTTGCCGTTACAAAAAGTGAACTACTGTATTTATAATATTTTTTTAAAGATCTCTTTTATAAAATATTTGTGATTCTTGTATTTATCAATAAAGATTTATATATATTTTCGGAATGTACTTAATCAGACCTTTTACTTGACACTAAACACGATAAATTTATGTTAATTTATTAACATTTGGAGATTTGTACTTTAGACAACTATTTATTTGATAATTCGACACTGTAAGGTACTCTATGGCACTCGCGATGACATAACGGTTCTAATAATGCCACATACTTTTAAATCGGCTGGAGCGTTTAGAAGTTATAGTGAAATAATGAAACAGAAAACGTACGTAGATGAACCTGAACTCATTTTTTTTATTTTATTGGTCAGTCGTATAAAAACCATACAAATCGCAACGGGGAAACATATTATATTACGTTACTGAATGAACGAGAACAAATTGATGGCACTGTTAATAAATATCACGTAAGACGCAATTCGTTATTGCAAGATCGCCAGTCGGCTAATATAACGCCTGAAAATAATTATTCCTTAACTGGTACAACTAGCAGCAATTAATACACGCTAACTTCATTACATAAGAATCTGACAGTTGATTGATAAACGAACCGGTCGCGGCGCGAAGCCAGGATGCAAAAATAAAAAGGATTCGCTACCCACTTCACAAAAAAGTGACGTCAAACAAAGCTATAATTACGATCTGGGGTAATTCAGCAGGCGCAGGTGACATATTCATCCTACAAAAGCGGTGGAATTTAAATGAGTGAATCTTGCAAACGTTTAAAAAGGAGTCCGTTTATATCTCTATGTATATGTATACGTAAACTAATATCAACTAATAAAATAATTTCAACTAAATTAAGAAATTAATTGTGAATCAAAATATCTCAAGTAATCTTATTACAAATTATATTACTAGTAATCATTAATAACAAATTACTCGACAAATCAGCATGTTTCGAAATCGACACAGCAGCGAGGTTTACCTTCTGAATGTTGTATCCTCTACATTCTCGCTTGTTACACGACTGCCCAACAAAAAGGAAGTCTAATGTGTTCAGGGTTCATCTATGTAATTTGTTCAGGGTTCATCTATATATGTTTTTACACGACTGCCCAACAAAAATGGAGTTTTATGTGTTCAGGGTTCATCTATGTATGCTTTTACACGACTGCCCAACAAAAAATGAGTGTAATGTGTTCAGGGTTCATTTATATATGTTTCCGTTTCTTTATTCCAACATAACTTCTAAACGATTGAACCAATTTAGAAGTGTGTGGTATTGTTAGAATCGCTATGTCATCCCGAGTTTCATAGGATACTTTAACTGTCCAAATATAAAGTAAGAAGTTGTATAAATGTCGTGTTTATTGTCAAATGAAAGGTCTGATTCAGTATAATAAAAAAAAATATATGTATATATGTGGATAAATACATAAACCACAAATATTTCATAAAAGAATCATCATAAAAATAATTGCAAATATAGTAGTTTACTTTCTGTATTACTTGTTTTCCGATGGATGGTTTATGCACGCTGTTGTCCGGGTCAAGACCCATATTTTACATAACGTTAATTTGTTATATCTTCTTCGTAATTTCCTACATCAACTATCATTATTTTATTATCGCGCGCCTAGAATGAAAACTCGTTTCGTGAAATTTAATTGTCTCTTAGTATGAATAAAAGTGGGATTTATGAATATTGCGGTAAAATCCAATTCATCCGCTGCGTTATGGTCAATAAAATATGATAAATTACCCGAAACAAACACGTTTTATTGTCTGTCCACTAATATTGTTCATCTTTATTAATATTGTTTATTTATTAAATGAAATTACTGATCGAGGTGGGTGTTTGTGGTTGGTATATAATAGATGCTTTCTCGGCTTGTGCTGCAATCGTTATTTTGTTCTCTGGATTCCTTACCGCTGCTTTTTCTTCTTGTTGCTGGTTAACAGGGAAGATTTAACCTTGGATGCGACATCTTGTAACAATAAAGTAGTTTTCGTCCGGCATTAAATTTGATCTCCGACGGTAGTAATCTGCTATCTATCGGACCCTTAAACCAATTCAGTTCATTGCGCTGTACGCCTATATTTTAAAGACTTTTATTCCAATGCGATCATTTTACAGTAATTTTTTTTATGATCCGTAGAGTGGTTTACAAGTTATGGTCGTTTGTATCAAGGTCGTCGGCTCGCGTCGATTTTACGCGCGAAAATGTCGCGAGCAAAAGTGATAGCTGAATTTTTACTTCGCGAGAGGAGGGGTTAATATAGAATCCTGAAAATCCCACTTTTAGGAAGTTTTACGACGTGTCGGCCAAAAACGCAAGCGTTGGCGGACCACCAAACAGCACAAAGACATACTTGGGTCACGTGCTTAGGCACGACAGGTACGAACACCTGCAACTCATTATAATGGGAAATGTTGCAGTGAAGAGGATACCTGGCCGTAGACGGAAATCTTTGTTGCGGAACATTCGAGAATGAACCGGGATTACGAGTGTCGCCGAGCTGTTTGCCTGGCGAAGGACAAAAAGAAGTATACAGAGCTGACTGCCAACCTTCACTAGTTGGAGAAGCACATTAAGAGGAAGAATCCCTAAAATCAAGGAGTGGGTCTTAAAAGGTTATTACAAATACCCAAGAATTTGCTACAGTTGCGTGTTGGCCTATGTTCCCACCTTCCTTATTGTCTTTATTAATTTCGAGGGCATGAGTAACTGTATTATCGGTATACATGATGTTATTTCAGTTACACTTCTTACAGTAACACTATCACTCGTTTCGTTCAGTTTGAAGAGCTATTCGTCAGCGAATCATTGATTCATCATAGTAATAATTATAATTAGATGCGATTGCATGTCATGAACTTTCAATTTCTTCGGCCGACTGGCCGCCCGCGCGCCGCTGAGCAAACAGGTGGGCGGGTGCGTCTGACGCGATCTCGTCATTCGCGGTGCATATTGCGTGCCGTTTGCCTTCTCTCACCCCGCCAAAATGCCTATGATTAGAGCCTCCGGTGCCCTCTCTATAACCCAGTTCGCAAAGCGCGCGACCGCGACGATGAAAATATAAATTAGGCCTTGTCAGCGCGGGCAGCGCGCGTAATCAATCAACCATCGGCCATTGTCTTAGGCCGCTTTTAAAACGCGATTAAGGCCTCGCTATTCGGAGCGATATTTTTACATTTGTTTTCATAATTAAACGCTCTGGATTTCGAACTAGCTTAGGGCCATTTGTTTGATTCGTGATATGAAGGGCTACGCAACATCTTCGATTCTAATACATCAATTACTAATCACAGGCTAGCTCCTTTTTTTACACGACTGCCCAACAAAAAAAAGTGTTACGTGTTCAGGGTTCATCTATGTAAGTTTTCCGTCATTTATTCCACCATAACTTCTAAAAGCTTAAACCGATTTAGAACTGTATGGTATTGTTAGAATCGTTGTGTCATACCGAGTGTCATACATTGACTGTCCAAATATCAAGTAAGTAATTGTCTAAATGTCCAAATGTCAATAAATTAACATAAATATATCGTGTTAAGTGTCAAATGAAAGGTTTGTTTGAGTACATTCCGGAAATATACATGTACCTATATATGGATAAATACGTAAACCATAAATATTCCCTAAAAAACCGTAATAACAATAATTATAAATACTTTAGGTCCCTGTCTGTAACGGCAGTCGTGTTTTTTATTCTTTTAAATATATTTATTTGTCTAATAGTTTGTTTAAAAAACTTTATTACACACACAAGTTGGTGTCCTTGTGCAACGTGGTGGGCTTATTGCCAAGTGGCAATATCCTCCGACCATATCGCCAGGGCTATTGTGACTCTTTAGTCACAATAGCCCTGCCCCATAAACCTTTGGTTTATGCGGGCAAATTTGTTTATAAAAGGAGTAATTTTATAATGTAGCTGAAGTCATAAATAGTGACACTTACGTAATAGTCATCGTAATGAAAATAAAACAGTGATTAGTAACGTATGTCAACTCGATATCAAAGGAAGGAATGGAATATAAGGACTGGACCAGCAAAGGAGACGGCAAGGGGTGGGGGGCGGGGGGGGGAAGAGTGGGGAGGGGGGGTTCATGAGTTGAGTAAATATCTTTTTGTGTTGAGTAAAAGAGTTGTCTGTTTTTCGAGTTGTCTTACGGGCAAAGGCACGGAATTCCCTGTCGGGCCGCCTGCACTGCGAAAGACCTGCACATGAAGTTGATGTTCCCTTTGATTTGGTAATAACTTGTTCTCCTGATCGGATTGTACCAGTGCCTTTGCCTCCAACTGTATTGCCAGTCATCTCTTCAGAGTCTTCAGAATCGTAACACCCAGAAGTGCAAGGCTCCGATACCGAACATAAGCCCCAGCCGGTTCACCTCAACCTTTCTCTCAGGTTGAACTTAATGATCTGACTGAATTATTGGGCTCTTTTTATTTATATAGTACATGCAAAATTGATCGAGAAAATTCCTTATCAAATAGGTTTTTAGCAGAAATATCGATTTTACAAAAAATCCTAACGTGATGGAAAAAATGGTGGTCACATTCGAGGTCACCACACCAAATTACATAAAAATCAACGAAAACTTGTCTTGTATTTTTCAAAAACTTCAATTTTGCAGGCTTGTGTTATTTTCTTAAAGTGGTCATCTCCAAGGCATCTGATTTATTGTTTTTTAAAAAATAATGTAGAATAAGTTTCTTTGCTAAAGGGAACTATTTCTCGCCATATGTCTTGTGTATAGTTTTTAATCCACCTATAAAAGGTCATGTCTAAAAAACAAGTTGATCGGTGAGCGGCGGCGCCGAGTCAAAAGTAACTAACACCCACGAAGAGTGCAAAATATATTATGCAAAGAGCGTTTTGTACGAGTAATTCATTGCACGCGAGTAATGCTATGCGTTATTTGTTGCAGATGGCGACGTCGGGCACGGCGAAGGCGAGGTCAGTTACATTACATTACATTACATTGCTCTCGTCATGCGGCTCTATCGGTATGTATCCTATCTATCCTATCTTTGTCGTTTGCCGTTTGTCATTGCACGACGCACGTCAATCACAATTCAACTTTCAAGTCGTCGGAACTTCTCAACTCTCAACTCGGCGTTTGCGGTTCGAATCGAGACGTGCATGCGGCCTCGTGCGGCTGCGGCTTGCGGCGTTGCGGCAGAGTTTGACCCATTTATGCCGCAACTGCAACGCGTCGCTCGGCGCCTTCCTTGTTCCTCCGTGCCTCGCAGCCACAATCGGTTTCCTTATTGCGTTACGTAACACTGTTTCTTACAATTTAAAAAGGGTCTGCACTTTGTAAACCCAAAAACATCACTTCGTAGGAGCACGATTGCAGAAATATTAGGAATTATGTAGGTTTAAGTAAATAAAGGTCTAAAGTACACTCTACTGTATACTTCCAGTATTACCTATATTACTTTGATAAGTGTGCTCACAATTTACAACTAATATTTTCGAGCCTACATTAGTACGGGCTTCTGCCTTGTGAAGCATTTGATTTTGGAAATAAATGTATTCCAATTATTACTCTAGTGTGCATTCTCTATCTCCCTCTCTCTCTCTCTCTCTCCCCCTGTCTCTCTCTCTATTTCTCTCTCTCTTTCCTAAATTTAAATTCATAAACACTATGACAGTTACATTAATATATATTGAAAGTCAATGAAAAAGAAAACAATGCTTTTGCTGGGATCTTATTCCCACCCATTTAAAACATTTGTTGCCAAACGTAACTCGTTTAAACAGAAACGACGTAGTCGAAATCAAATAAAGCAATAATTCTAAAGTGACAGAATCTAATATTAATCAAATCAGGGAAATCGTAACATCCTCATACTGGTATAGAATAATATGCAGAAGACCTTAACAATACAACTGTGTTTTAACTTTGTAAACCGAGTGGACTGACGATCAGTGAACTAGAAAGACTTCTTAGCCAAATAATCAATATATCGTCGAGTAATAAAGCATGCAGAAGCAAAAATGATTTTGAACAAGTAGATAAGAAACATGCAAATTGTCGATCTATATGTGAGACCTCGTAGGTACGAGCGAATAATTGAAATTTGCGTTTTTTTGTGATTTGGTATAAAATCACGCTCCGGATCGTTCTGTCACAAGGGCAGATTGCTGATCAAATCGCCTACTTTTATTGTAATTCTTATTGCAGTAGCATCTCGAAGGCAGAAGTTGATGATTTTATCTGGTGATAACTCTTACGAACTTAGTAGTAATTCCACGCAAATAACAACATTTTAACAGTTTTAATCGTAAGTACAGTAAACATTTTTTTATTTTGTCCGATTTACACAACTTAAAAACATCTCGTGAACGAAATTATTCGATTTTCCATGCTCGCATTACGAGGCCTCAAATATTTTAATTTTTAGCTAAGATTACACAATGAAATAAACATGACGTTTAAATTAAAATATAGCACCAAATTGATTCATCCCAATTCAATGCAACCCGAGGAACGTTACACGTCTAACTAGGCTTACACCTGTACCTCGATTTGCGATTTACGACTCATTTTTTATTGCGAGATGACATATTAAGTAGGGATTGTTAATAGTAGAGATTAGTAATAAAGAACACTATATTAAAGATTTACCTTTAATAATAACAATAACAATAGATAAAATCTTCTATAGATATAACATTTTAAACAAATTAAACTACAGTTGACAGTTCTTTCTCCGTTCCAGAACTCTTCAACTCCAATAGCCATTAATTAATTGCAGTTTTGAATCTATCAATATTATTTAATATTTTAACATGTTCTTCTAGTTTATTGTACATAGTATACCAGGTTATAGTGCATAGAGCGATGATGTAAGTGAAATAGCCCATATTTCACACATGAGACATTTGATTGTCCCTGGGCAAACTTGCATCAGGCCCTATGTCTGCTAACCCTTTTGCCTCAGGGTGCGGCTGCTGTCGTGATCAGTCCGCGTCGCCACATTGCCACACTTACATCCACGACTGCCACGTTGTGTCGGCGCTCCGTCCCGAACCTCCGTATCGAGAGCATAGTGAGCCACGCAACAATGCCGATGATCGATACCCAATAGGTCGCCGCGATTCAGGATCACCACTACCGCCTTCAGCATTCGAGTAACTCTCGACATCGAATGCCATCGCTCGACGTTTCGGCTATTATATGTTGCAATGATCATTGGCATGCTCTTTTCCTCTGCTAAAACTTGACACGCGCTACCAGTTTCATTGGACGGATAGTAGGACGTTCGTTGGATGCCTGAATCTCATAGTAGGGCATATGAATGTTCTGTTGTTGACAGCGGTGGACGGGCGATAGGATGTTTGTTGGATTCCCGATTCCCATGGTAGCACACGTGCATGTCTGTTTCGATTATACGACGCACAGCATTTATGATTATGTTGTTGACAGCGGTGGACGAGCGACCTTCACGAATTTGTCTCTGACACTGACACGACCGTTTTTGAATTCTGCTAACCAGCTATAAATTATGTCTTGCTTGTTGTGCCAAAGGCAGTTTGAAGCCGATCGAGGCTCTGCTGAGCTGACAAATTACAAATAAAATCGTAGAAAATCATACAGCGAAAATTTGCACGAGTTAAATCCATCGTAATGCAAACACGTAATTTAAAATATGACGCCACAATAAAAAAAAATGCGGTAATGTCACCCAAGACTTTCCCGGCAAGCAGACAACCCCCCTCCTCGCGTGCCAAACCCCTCAACCCTCAACTCAATCCCCCCAATCCCTCAAACAACCCCCAAACCACCTCCACAAACCCCTTCCCCCTAAACCTCCACCCTCTAAACACGACCCTCTTTTGCATCCTGAGCACTTGGGTATCTATTAAAGCGCTCTAGAAAATGCGGGATAGGACCCACGAAAGAGGAAAAATATCGGAAGAAAAAAAATATTTTCATGCGGAAATGATTCTTGCATGCATCATGATTCTTCAAAGTTAAAGCACTCGTGATTAGGCAGGATAGCACCCCCCCCCCCTCCCCCACCGCCAACCTTGGGGGCCCAACCCCCCATTGAACCCCCTTCCACCGACCCCCCACTGAAACACCCCCCCCCCCCCCCCCATATATATCTGACCGATAACAAATCTAGTATATTTATAGTATTTTTGTATTTTTTCCGTCGTAATAAAATGAATATTTTCCGATGTGGTTCGTTTCTCGACTAGCCGCCGGCTAGCGGCTCCAAAATTTAACAAGCTTTAACAATGTGGTTTCGACCCTACGACGCATCTGTGCACCGAATTTTACGTCTCTAAGTCCAATATTTCGAGATTGAAGTATGACAAGCGCGGTCCCCTGGCGGACCAATTTCAACACTTTTCAACTCTTGCCTTGACCAAATGATGCCTGCATACCAAATTTCAGCTCAATCTGATGAAGCGTTTGTACGCTGTCGTAGAGGAATACACACAGTCACAGAAGTGCGTTCACAATACTTTCCCTTGTCGGGAAAGTAAAAACAATTGACTTACAGTTTGATGAAACTGAATCATATTTTAGAAAACGTCACATGTTAGACAATGATAACAAACAGTCAAATATTGGAAACGATAATAGCCTGAAACAATGACAATAATCATATTGATCATACTCGTATTACAATTATCACTGCACTGAATGGCGGTATGTCTTATACATATAAGATAATGAAACGGTTAATATTCAGACGATAATTTAGACATTGTATGCCATCGCTCAAATTTTCGGATATATTGCAATGATCTTTCGCATGCTTTATAGACGGTCGATCACTCTCTTCGTCTAGTCAAATTTGACATGTGCTACCAGTTTGATACGCAGCTTCCTGACGGATAGTTCTGTAGGACATTCGATGGTAGCGATCAGTCAGACAGATCAGTTGGTATTCGCTGGGGTGCTGCCCTCGAATCTATACTAATAACAAAGCTGAAGAGTTAGTTTGTTTAAAAGCGCTAATCTCTGGAACTACTTGTCGGATTTGAAAAATTCTTATTGCATTTGATATACCAATTCTTAAGGAATATATAAATATAGGCTATTTAAAATCACGTTACCGCCCTTAGGAGCTGAGCGAAAAGAACGCTAAGCGAAAACGAAGTATTGTAAGCGACGCGGGCGTGCGACGCGGTGGGTCGTGCGAAACTGAGCATTACCGAGAAAACCCGAACTATGCATTCCTTATCTAGACCAGGTTGCGACGAATACCAGTATCTAGTATCCACTAATACCACACGAAAATATGACTTAAAATATTTTCTATGCCGAAGTACTCTAAATTATTTGTAAATAATCCGATTTCTTTCAAATTAAACGGCGGGTGAAACCGCGAAGCACAGCTTGTATGTTTGTTATATTGTTTGTTTTTGTTAACGTATTTTGGCCGACTCTTGAGATCAATTAACTTTATCTGATGCCGACCAACTTGAATCTTGGTTCTCAGCTAACAGACTTCTTGTCACGATGAGCACTATTTGAATGTACGTAATGAGACATTAGATTACTATGTGGACATTAGATTACTATATGCATCTGCATATGCAAAATGCACATATTGGAGATTTAGGAGATTCATGCATATATTACCACATTTTTTTCGTTTACGAGTAAAGTGCATTTTTTCTAAACATTACCAATTAAATATGAGTAGATATTTGAATATATAGGTAAAACACTTCAGCCACTTATCTAACTGTATTAAAAAACAACTTGGAATTATGATTCTCTTCATTAACAGTGAAAGTATCAAACTCACTGCTAGAGTTATTGTCAGGTCAGTCCGAAAAACGGACCACACCTCATTTTTTTGTTGACTAATCGTATTTTTCATAGCTCACACATTTTCAATGAGGTTTAGGCAAGGCCCGGCCATCTTAGTACTAATATTACGATCTTCACTTGGAGCTGTCAACTAAAACGGGCGAACTTGTCACCTCAGAAACATTTAACGATATTTGATCATTCTGTCCCACGTGAGGTGAGCGTAGAACGAAATTCGCATAAGCAAGCGGGCAAGCGCGTCGTCATATGCTTCCGATTCCGTGGATATTTCTTTCGGCGATGATTCGTAGTATGTGATGAGTTCCGTCGAAATAAAATTCCGCGTATTATTTTGAACGAAAGCTGCGTCCTTTATTTTACTAATAATTATTACAATTTGGTTATAACAGGTGTGCGTGACCGCGGTAAAATCGTATGAAGAATGATTGGGACGAAACAGTACACTGTCTCTCTCTACGCCACTCGGTCGTAAGAGACCAACACCTTACCGCGAGAAGCCGGGTATGCAACCTGCGGGCCGACACTCGCGCCCTTACTTCCAGTTACGGCCAGATTTCTCCGACCTTCCGACTGGTTACGTGTTCCAGGTTGCTTGCGCGGTCCTCTCCCTCACTTAGCGGTGATCCCTCACTACCGAATCTATCGCTGATCACGGCATCCTTTTCCCGGCTGTACACCCGGTATCGGTCAGCCGATTCGTCGTTTCAAGAGCAGTTGACGTAAGGTTAACAACCACTCTCGCTCTATAGGCAACAAAGCCGTTTCCAGACTCCTCCAGTTATTTGTCGGAATGCACAGTCGATTGGCTGACGTCGCACCGAGCTCAAACCGTCCAGGACCCGTAGGACGATTCCTAGAGGAACTGGTCCGAAGGCACATAGTCCTGCCCGGGATTGCACTTATGCTTTGAGGCTACCGGATAGGTTGACCTGTGAGTTGGGCCGACCTTAACACATATGTCATAATGGCCCAACTACCGGCCCATTAGCTCCCATTACGATCTTCACAGATTTTTCCATTTATTTTGAAATATAAACATCGTGTTCGCATTCAATTCGCAAGCCATTGTAAATTTCTAGTGTGCGTAACCACTGAGTAATCGATTTTTATATGCGTTGATCCTCAACTTCATTGGAGGTGTATCTAATGTTGAACCCTCAGTCGATTTTCGCTACAATAGGCTTGTGTTCTACATCGTGATATTCTAGTTCATTCATGCAGTAATAAATGAATTGCTCGCATCTAATTTTACCCGCGTGCCTTTGTGCTGAGTTGGAAAACAGAGAGCAAAATGGAGTTTCGCAATCAGCGCCCGCGAACTATAGGCCGTCGGCATTGAAGACCTACGGGCCACAGTTGAGAGCAAATGTTTTACAATTTGAAGTTCAGCGGGCGATCGAGCGTAAAGCTCGCCATGTAAGGCAACTGACCGAACCGCTGCCGCTGCCGCTTCGGCTATCTCCAACATCTCGGCGCCTTTGTGTTGCGAAATGTTGCCAGCTTATACAGTGACTCCGATCCCGCAATTATGCACTTTTGCCGCATTTTACAATGCTTTATACGCATTATATTACAATGAATTACACGCATTCGGGACTGATTCAGGGATCAAACCTGGATCGGCTGCTATTTAATATTTGTGTAAACGAGCTGCTAAAGCACCGTGGAGACATCACATTGCCTTTCCGTTCGTCGGTGAATTGTTCATGAGATCCGGCGACATTGAGTCGTGCGACTTGTTGCAGAATAAATTTTTAATTAATTTATTTAGATATTTATTAAGATTTACTCCAGAAGGGCTATGATATTCGATATACATTGTTATAAATCGTACAGGAAATACAAATTAAACTTTTAGCCATTGGCTCATCGCATACTTAACTGAGCAAGAAGGGCCCCGTATTTAGGGATGCTGATATTTTACTTAGGATATTGCGTTTCCACGACCTGACCGTTACGATCGGTTATATGAAATAGAAAAAGAAAGCATTTCCACTTGTATAATACTCTCTTTCTATCTCTCTCTCACACATACATATAATAGATAGACATAGAAAAATATGGCTAATATGATATATCGTATTTCAATAGCAGCAAATGTTTCGTATAATAAAATCAATGGTATAACGTACTCGAGGTTTATTATCCCCCTTCAACGCCAGATAGGAGGTGTGTCAATGGCAATGGACGAACCCGCCACCCCAGGGAGTCCGGGCTAGGTTAGGACTCGTTCTCAAAAATATGCGCCCCCCCCCCCAGGGAATAATATAAAAGACTTGACCCGAAGGTATTATAACTACTGTTGCCATCCTTTCTCCCTATTATGAACGCAAAGTCTTTAGACCACACAATACACAGTCAAACTACTTTATCAGCCCGTAAGAGTCCAACGCCTCACCCTGCTAGGCACTGGCAAACGCCATCTAGTGGGGCCTCCTTGCACCCAATGGTACCAGATTTGGGCAGATTTCTCCATCTTCCAGTCTGGTCACAGCTGCGCGGTCTCTACCTGACGTTAACGGTAATTCGTATTTAGAATTTTGCCCGTCAAGCTCACTCGGGAGCGGGTGACCAACGGATCGTTTCTAAGGATAGTTTAAATAATAATTTCCCCACGTTGGAAGAAGACCGAGTCTAAGAAGCAACTGCAACAGCAAAGTAGTGAAATTCGGTTCTGAGTAGGGGGTTAACTTTTTGGAGAAGACGAATAATAAGAGAGAACAATACGATGTTATTCGATGCAGAAAAGATGTGAAAAACGAGCATCTTAAAATGGGACAAATAAAACTGCAAAGACTTGATTCTACATTTAAGGACCTTAATACACTTGAAGCGGAAAATCCGAAAAACAAATATTGTCGATGTCAGACTCACGTGACTATTGATGTTAACGACTAAGGGAGATTCTTATATCAAATACTTACTATACTAATCTGCAGTCATTTCAAGGTACACAGCAAGGTAAGATACAATATTTATTGCATCGCAGCGTGATGAAGGGAATTGTTTTAAAATAAACCATTTGCTTCAGTAAAGAGGGGAGAAACACTGCAGCTCACGGCGGCAAATCTGCGAGAAACAAAGTCATTAACTAAATTCAAGATAGCGCAATTAAACTTTTCATTGTTTGTTTAGGAGAGAGAGTGCATATTTCAGCTTCCGCACTCACTTCTCTCTCATCGTCGTTAATCAATCATCTCTCTGGTAAAACGTAACAAACGGACAGGGTAATGCTATGTTACGTTTATCGCATCAAATATTTCTGTGCGGGTTAAAGATCTCCCGTCGCACAGTGAATTGTTTTGGTAGTACTTGCAAGTTAAAACATGATAATTGCAGAGTTAGCATGCATTGATGTATATAGTTAATTAAGAATTAGTTGCTATAACACATTGATTTTGCTTACAAAAATAACAGGAGCCAAATGGCAAAACCTTAACCTCATGCTTATACGATTCTGTCACCAATATGACCGGGGCATTATATCTCGACTCCCAATAACAGATATAGCTACCGATGATCGTATGTTCTTAATTAAAAAACAAAAAAATATCCACAATCCGGCGAATAACCGGGGGAGTCTGGAGACGTTTTGTTTCCGAAGAAGCGTGGGGTAGCTGTGTTGACCTGGCATCACCTATATATATACCTTTAGAAACGACCCGTTGGCTGCTCGATCCCGAATGAGCTTGACTGACAAAAGGCGCTGCGGATCCGCGATAAATTCGATCTATGAATTACCGATAATGTCATGTAGAGGCTGCGCCAGCGACTTCGAATCTGTGACCAGACTGGAGGAGAAATCCGTCCAAATCTGGTAGGAAGTGCGCGAGGAAGCCCACTGGGTGAAACTTCGAAGCTGCGAAGCTGGCTGTTCTGTGTTTGTCTTCTAAGACTTTGCGTTGACCCCATGGGACAACAAATTGACAACCCTCAATGTACAACTGTCATGTAAATACTCGAATAATCACTCTAGATAGCTTCACTAGTAAATTACAATGGTTTAAAAGCGGCCTACTACAATAGGGCTTGATATTCGTCTTCCGTTTAGTCAACCTTTGTATTAGTGACAATAGCCCAGGATTGGGGAGGGGTCGCCCCCGCAGCCACTAAGCCGTTCTCGGTGCCGCTGGATCTCGTACTTCATTCACGATACGTTTCCATTCTTGGCGATTTTTGTCGACGTCTCGAGCTTCGATAGCCTTTAAGTCGTCTTCGATATTCTCTAGCCAGGTTTTTATCTGCGCCGAACGCTGAATTCTCCATTCCATCGGAAGGCCTCGCCAAAGAAGTTTACGTGGCAACCGATTATCTTTCATTCGGCAATATGGCCGAGCCATCATATGGTTATAATGGAATTGGAGAAAGTGAAAACCCAGACTGCTGCAATTGGAGAGTGCATCCTAATTCGGCAAAAACAAAAGACTATGCATTACATCTTCACGACCAGCGAGCCCACCAAAAACTTTACGTTTCTTTCAGTGGCCAAATCGTCGTACAGAATAAATAATTGTAACCTTGGTTTCACTCCTGGTCATTCGCTTACTTTTGAGAACATTTTAAAAAATCAGCCAGAAACTGAAAATTTGCAAAGAAACTATATAAGGAAAAAATATAATAAGGAAACTGGCTGGCTCTGGGTGGGGACTGCGCACCGGTCTGTTACACGAGTAGTCATAAAAGTAAGGTGCAAATAAACGAGGCGTTGCGAGTAATTTCATTTACCGTTAGTTCGACTCCTTTTTCCTTGCTATCGTTCTGTCCCACATCGCACCATCAAATATTATTATGCAGAAATAATGTTGCTAAACGAGACAAAGAGCTAAGCGTACCAGCAATTAGACACTACTCATACGCAGTGACGTGTACAGCGTGTACAGTGGCGTAGCAGGTGGTCAAAGGCCCTGGTTCGAAGAGGAAATTGAGCCCCCGTCACCCATCTGAAATCAAATCAAAACTAATTGAATTGATTTTTTTAAAAATTTATAATTGAAAAGATTGAACGAATCATTATTAAATTACAATCAAATAAAAACCGAATCACACTATCCCCCTCCCCTCCCGTCTCCTTTGCTTGTCCTTATATTTCACTCCTCCCTTCAATATCGAGTTGGCATACGTTACTAATCACTGAATTATATTTTATACTATGATGACTTTTTTGTAAGTGTATTTATTTATTACTTGTAAATTTATTTGCCCACAAAAACCTTCAGTCACAATAACCCTGGCGGTATGGTCGGTAGATATTGCCACTTGGCAATAGTCCCACCACATTGTATTCTTTTGTGTGTGCAATAAAGCTTTTCAAACAAACTATCATTACTCAATTTTCCTAATGGTTTGATAATTGCGGAGCTATCAATGACTGTACTCGCACTAGAATTGAGACGTAGCAGGGGTAGTAACAAGCTTCGAAGATTTAGGTCTGCCCAAAAGTTTTGCCAGTTTGGGACAACCTTTGTATATTTTTTTCCGTTTTCTACTCATGGCTAATCGCCCGATCTCGCGCAAACGTCCGAAACCTTGGACGTTCGCATTTATGCGCCAGAACGAGACAGTAGCTCGCGAGACTCTTTTGCTCGTATACGTAGTACTACCGAATTCCGTTAGATAGAGTTTTTATAACCAGCTATATTTGTTGCGTCTGGGTAGGGGTTTTGAGCAAATTGTGTGTTTTTTAATAATAAAAAAATCGTAAAATATTGCCATTATTTTATTTAGATCATCAACCATGAGCCCCATGGGCCCCTTAGCACTGTGGATCCTGGTGCACTGCACCACCGTAGCTAACGCCACTGTATACAGCCCACCCCCAAAGAGACTAAAGTCGCTGTTTTCCTTACACCCCTCCCCCCTCCCCATGCCTGCATACTATTGAATCTTCCTAAACTTATTAACTTATAATGTGTTTTTGACAGCTGGCATAGTACTGATCAATTACATAGGGTTTTTGGTAAAGTGGACTGTTGTTAATTAAAATTATGTACGATTTGTATTTGTAGCTTTACTAAAAAGTACTTAAATTTTGCATGGTACGCATTTAATTCCTAAGCGACCACGACCTTGCAGTACGAATCATTTGTGAAAGCCACAGATAACTGCACAGATAGCATTATTTCGCTTACTCATTCATGTGACGCCTCTATCCTACACGCTCGCACGGATACCCGTTGAAGTGCAATTTATTCACATATCTCGCTCGCAACTTCCCTCTTTAGTTATGTGCGCTGGCCTCTCCAAATGAATAATGATGCAATTTGAGTTGAGTGTTGATTTCGTTTCATGACACTTGTGACGCGCGCGTTTGTTTATTGCGATTAATGTAAGTTTAAAATACTATGCTGACACATAATCTGTTTTAGGTGTGATACGACATTTACGGAAAGCCTTATTGACATAGATGATGACCTGTCCTAATGGAGTCTGCTGACGTGGAACCCCATTTACATCTCGTGCACCCCAATTTTTTTTCTCGCTGACATGAACCGCCTGCAACTAGAAATCGATCCCTGGGGACGATATAGACCACTTTGGGAATCACTGGTCTATAACAACGCTGTCACCGCCAAAAGTCCGTCTGTTTAGTTCTGGGACTCCCGTATAATTACTAGGCTTATAGGATCCACTGTGCGTCGTCCGTCGCGTCGCGTCGGTCGACGATAATGTGAAAATTGTTGGCCTTCGCGCGCCACTCGGTCCATTTATGTACCACTTTTACTCTTACTTTGCCGCCTTTTGCTCTAACTAAACGGCCTTTTCCTCAAACATACTCACACGCACACGTCGGCGATTACCCACAATAACAATCTAAACACTGTCGTTCCTCACTATTTATTTCCTCACCTTGAAAACTTGGCAACTTTTCGCTTTTTATGCGAACATCGGGGAGCTAATGGGCCTAGTGCAGTTGAACCATAATGCCCCATGTATTAGGGTCGGCCTAACTCACAGGTCAACACTCGACACCCATCCGGTAGCCTCCAAGCAGAAGTACGAGCCCGGGCAGGAGTGTGTGCAGGCCAGCTTACCTAGGAATCGTCCTTCGGGCGCTCATGGATGGTTTGCGCACCGTCAGCCAATCGACTGTGCATTCCGATTGATAAGTATTGGAGTCTGGAAACGGTTTTGTTCCACAGCGACATTTCACCGAGACAGAACGATCAAATATCGTTAAAACTTTCAGAGGTGACGGGTTCGCCCGTTGTAGTTGACACCTCCAAGTGTACCAACATCGTGCGTCAATGACGTTTACAAAGAGTTGTGACTTACTGTATTTACGTGGAAATTATGTTGCTTAATTTTAGCTACATCGCTGCTTTTTGTAGGGAAATAACCTGCATGTCAATATTGATAATTCATGGAGATTTATATGACTACATCATCTTCCAGTGAGACGATGATAAACCTTTTCCGGAGTTCTTGACTCTTTCATTAAGAAGAGGATACATGCCGAAAAGCCCAAACAACACATCGCATCCTTACATGATATTACAAATGTAACGTCTGTATGCATGTCTGTCTGTGTGTTAATAACTCGAGAACCGGCGGACTGATTTCAATCAGCGTTTTTTCCACAATGTACCTTGCCTATTCCCATTTGATGTCAACTATACGAAATATAAATCGTCTGAATGATTTCCGAAATATCATACAAAATGTCAGGCAAATTGGAGAAAAAATTGCCAATTACAAAATTTCGAAGTTAAATATGTTTCAAAGTTGAATACCGTAACCTTTGTATTTTACACATTTATTCTCAAAGTCTACTTTATCAGCACCTGTACGTAATTGTGATTAATTTGGAGTTCAAACTTAGATTAATTTGCATTTGGCGTATCGTATGGAGAACTACTTCTTTACCGGCCCCATGAGATCAAAATTAAACAAAAGTAAAACTAATAGTAAGTTGGTCATTGTAAAATATTGCTATTACTTTATAAATAGGATGAAAATGAATTTACCGTGTGAAGTTTGTAGCACCCGATCTTTCGGCGATGTTGCAACCGCCACAGCCTACCTTGGTCAACGGCAATTGAAACATCGCCAAAACGTCGGGTGATACAAACTTCACGCGGTAAATTTGGTTGTATCCTATTTATAATATCAAATAACTGCGATAGTCTTCGATTTCATATTGTTAATACTAATGTATTTTTTAATCCATTAGCTGATATGTAAACAATCTATCTCACAGGTATATTCTTATAGTTAATTCAGTAGTGTGTCAGCTCTGGTAAAGGGTGAAGTTTCCCTCAGGTGGTTTCATTGCCTTTTGGGCAAATAAGGAAACTGAGAAATATGCAAATTTTTACTCTCTGATTTAACTCCTCCTCTATCTATAGCAACTGCAAGAGCAAAACATCAGTCATAATTATTTTCGATGTTGCACTGTTTTTTTATGCGTTGGCGTAGCGAAATGGCGCCGTTTCCTAACATAATACGCGCGGATCGTGTCGAAAGAGAGTTTTGTTCGGAGCGCAGATGATCTCCATCAATTTTGAAATGTTTCCTTCGTCGCCATTAATTTTTGGGCAATTCACCTTTTATTTTGCATATTTACGACATCGCTCCACTTTGCCCCTAATAATAATTACGTAATTGGTGCACTTGAAAGCTCACGTACGAATTAAGTAACGAGCTGAGACTAGATGCCCGTCAACTCAACCTCAGCACTCAGCTCACGTACTCGGCGACACGGTTGCGTCCGCATCACGCTGATGACGTCATTAGTGTCATTAGATCGATTGCTTGAAGTGCTGTATCCCGAAAATCGATTTAGAACTTAGACTCATATAGAAAATATTTAATTTTATCATCCTCGTCCTTTTTACACGACTGCTCAACAAAAAAGGAGTGTAAAGTGTTCAGGGTTCATCGATGTATGTTTTCCGTTTCTTTATTCCACCATAACTTCTAAACGCTTGAACCGATTCAGACGTGTGTAGTATTGTTAGAATCGCGGTGTCATCCCGGCTGTCATAGCGTACCTTGACTGTCTAAATATTAAAAAAGTAGTTGTCTAAATGTCTAAATGTCAATAAAATAACATAAATATATCGTGTTTAGTATCAAATGAAAGGCCTGGTTGAGTATATTCCGAAAATATACATTAGATACATATGGATAAATATGTAAACCACAAATATTTAATAAAAAACCGCAATAAAAATACTTATAAATACATTAGGATATTTTCTGTAAAGTTATGTTTTTTATTCTTTATATTTACTTGTTTTAAAATTATTACTTTCCTTTTGATAGGCCGCAAACATTTTAATCAACCCTCGTATATCTATAATAATTTTCTTGAAGTGGTCATCTCCTTAACTGACCAAATATCAAGTAAGTAGTTGTCTAAATTTCCAAATAGCCAAATGTCAATAAATTAACATAAATTTATCGGGTTTAGTATACATGCATCTATATGGATAAATACAACTATAAATATTTCATTAAAAAACTGTCATAAAAATAATAATAGTTATAATAGTTTACTTTCTGTAACGGCAGTCGTGTTTTTTTTTCTTTTTAATATATTTACTTGTTACATAATATACATATAATTGCATTTCATTTGTTTAAGGCAATATATTAGATTTTTTAAACACAGTGATTCTGCGGCATTACTAACTAGGCAGCGCCGGTGCCAAGGAAGACTGCAATTTTATGTGATTGCAATATTAAACGTAATTTTATGAAAAAATTGTTTTCGAAGTAATTGGTTTCATATGTTAAAATCAAAACGGTTGTAAAATTGTTATACTAAAATTTTACAAAAAACATGCAAAATGTTAAATAATAAAAGTAGTAGTAAATATTTATAAAATAAATACAAATACAAAATATTACGTAATCGAAATAAAAATGTGTAACTTACTCTTGTATATAGGTAATTTATATTGCCAGAGATGTGCGGGTGTGTAACTTATGGAATTCAAAGTTTTAAGCGTTAGGTTATTCTAAGAATATTTTAATTCATCTACGTAGGAAAACCATACCAGCAAAGTCACAACAAACATTAGCAACCAGGAGAGCAGCTGGAGATTACATGAATATGCGTCTCATGAGAACAACTTCTGGTCAAAGAAATTTCTCGTTCATTGGGCCAAAAATTTATAACATCCTCCCTGTTTGTATAAAAGGGACACCTAGTCAGCAAGTCCTCAAAAAAGAGTTATGGAAGTGGCTGCTAAGTGATAGTAACTAGACAAAAAAAATATTTTGAAATATTTAACTGAGTATTTGTTGTTGAATATTTTTTATAACTATGACGACTATTTAACTTTTTGAATTATTTTTATAACTGATTATTTGATTATGTTTATGAGTCTCTTATGAATATGATGATTAATGTTTTTACTGTTTTATTATTATTTTATTATGATTATTTCAACTGATTATTTAATAACTACCATGTTTTTGATAATTTAACGTATTCCGTACATTTAAAAAATAACTTTTTTATTTGTGATTATGTTTTTATAACTCTTTTATATTAATTAATGTACACTGCGTTTATAGAATGTCCGCCCAAGTACAAGCTCTGCTTAGTTGGGCGACATCGGACAATAAACATCATCTTAAAAGAGTTTAATTCCTTGTTGTGGTTTAATTAATTTGGTATAATATTGTATTTGTTGTTTTTTAGTTGTAAATTGTATTTTTTGTTTGTTTGTTTGTTTCTACTCTTTATTGTGATATCACAATGGGCGGGTTTATTGTCATATGACAATCTCTTACAACCAACCCTAGTGTGAATTGCTTTATGAATAAATAAAATAAAAATAAAAATGTCTGTATAAAATGCGTTGATATTTTCGAAACAGCATGATGACACATTCAGTTTCCGTTCTTTCTTTACTAATTAACCACTAAATGACGCATCTTTAAGAACCACCTGTGTCAGTACTGATATATGGAAATGCTTTCTAAAATATTATTAATCATTAATCAACATTAATCTCGCAGCAAGGTAAAGGTAATAATTGTATTGTCCAAACAATGTAGATCTCATGGGCACTATATATTATGATAACTGCGCCGATCTTGTGTTCTTTCTTAGTGATTAGTTCTAAATGATTAGTTGTTAGCTTGCGGGTGATTGAAATTTAAAGTAGTTTTTTAAGCTTTATATTAACTTGCAAAGTTTGTATGGAAATTGTCCGTTTCAAAATTTACAAACCATTTTTCAACCACTTGCTGGTATCCGATTGAGCTGAAATTTGGCATACGTATGTACTCATAAGTTCGGTGAAACGCAATATTATGGAAACATCGAGCTGATTTGATGATTGAGCCGGGATGTAGAGACTAGAACTCCCTGATGGCAAACGGTAGGACAATTTGAATTTGGGCTGGTGTGTTATGTTATCATGAGTCCATTACACATGATGACGAGAGTCTGAAGATGGAGCCGGAAGATTGCCACTGGGACTCCCTAATGGAAAGTGCTAAGATAGTCGAGTTTGGACTCGTTTGTTTTGTTGTCTTGAGTACTTTCCATTACACTTGAAGTCGAAGGTCTGAAGATGGAGCCGAAAAGTTGCCACTGGAACTTTCCAGTGGAAAGTAAAGCTTGTTTTTAAAAATCCCTTTTTACTTTTAATTTACTTTTATTAAACAATACAGTTGCCTAATAGTTAGTATTTTCGCTTCTAAACCGTTCTTATACAATTGGCGAAAGTGGGATAATGTGACAGTTTTTATTTAATACTGAATAATTATGCTTATTTGCAATTTATAATATTTCGGTCAATCCTGTCAAACCATAACAGTCACTGACATAACAATAAAAATATATTTATATTGATGCGAGTCTTCTATTTCATAAAAAAATATAGACAGAGTTTTATAAAAGAGAAACGCTATGGCCTATTTTACATTACATTACATTTACGTCGTGTCCAATTGGTGGCTAAAAACCGCTCTTGGACGTGTCAAAATATTTCTGTTTTAAGTAGTAAGTGTCATTACTACTTTAATCTATACGTTACATACATATATTAATTTTAAAAAATATACAGTATCTAAGAAACTTTGGAACCTACTAAAAGTTATTCGTCGTAGAATCGTATTTCAAAACAAATTAAAGAATAGTAAATGGCTACCTACTAAACACACAATAATTAAAATAGTCAGTTAAAAAGTTGAATAATCAAAGCAGAAGCCCAACAATTGAAATAGTCAATAAATCAAATATATACGTACTAAAAACTGTACATAGTAACATCCAAAGTAGTAAGTAATTTGTTAAATAATCAAACTAAAGCTAAATCTTAAATTTAAATACTAGAAGTACATATATAATTATCATTCAAATTGGTACAATATTTGCAAAGTCATGGCCCTCGAATTCGGTCAGATTATAGAAAGGGTGGCCTATCAGCATCTCCTTAATGTTTTTTTTAAATTGTTTGTCCTCCAGTTCTTTGATAGTGGTAGGGAGTAAATTGTAGAATTTAATGCTAAGGTATAAGAAGCTCTTATAATGCTAAGGTATAAGATGCTAAGGTATAAGATTGCTGATTCTTATAATGAATAACTAATAAACAATAATAAAATAACTTAAAATCAGATCGTGCTACATTTGTAATAATTGAATTTTATAAGCTCGATTGATATCGAGGATTTACTTTAATGTTTACTTAATGTCTTTTTTAATGTATATTTTTCATTTGTATGGTAGCGAATGGTTTCGTGCAGCTTGGACCATAAGAACCAATGTGTTCTCGGGTCGGCTCAACTCACGATTCAGCTCCTATTCAGGAGCCGCCTGTGTGAGGGACTACCCCGGGAAGGACTCTCGCGTCTCAGGCCTCACGGCTGGTGGATCGGTTTCCCCTAGGGGATTGCCCTCCGGCGTTACTGGACGGTTTGCGCAGCGTGCGTCGTCAGACAATCGGTTGTGCATTCTGACTAATTACTGAAGGAGTGTGGAGACTGGAAATATACTGTCTCCTAAGCAGCGGGGGTGAATGTTAGCCTGTTGTCATGCCACTCTTGAAACGACCTATGGGCCACCCGATCCCGAGTGGCTTTACGGGCAAAGCACGTACTACACGAACTACAAAGTCGATAGGTGGTAAACGGTTTCGTGCAGCTTGGGCCACAAGATCCATTTTGTTCTCGGATCGGCTCAACTCACGTTTCAGCTCCTATTCAGAAGCCTCCTCGAGTGGAAGACTACCCCGGGTAAGACTCCCGTGTCTCAGGCCTCAGAGCTGGTGGACCGGTTTGTCCCGGCGGGATTGCATCCCGGCGCCACTGGACGGTTTGCGCATCGGTCGGCGAAGCCAATCGGTTGTGAATTCTGACTAATTGCTGAAGGGGTCTGGAGACTATGGAAATACACTGTTTCCTAAGCAGCGGGGGTGGATGTTCACTTGATGTCATACCACTCTTTAAATTACCTTGGGCCACTCGATCCTGTATGGCACTTCGGGCAAAGAACGCCGAGGTCCGCGCTAAATTCAGACTGAATTACCGCTGTAATTAGAGGTACAACAAGTAGAGGTTGCGTAAGCGACTTCGGATCCGTAACCAGTCGGGAGGACGGAGGTATCTTGAAGGTTAATTCCAGATGGAGATATCCTGCCAAAACTGGTAGTTAGGGTGTGAGGCTGCCCGCTGGGTACCTTTCCCGGTGCCTCGCCGTAAGGCGTTGATCTCTAACGGGTTGCTAGTGAACTAGACAGTAGATTGTCTTGTCTTCCTAGTCAAAGTCTTCTACGATCACCTTTCGGGAAATAGAACGAACATTATCGTTAAAACTTCTTTAGGTGACGGGTTCGCCTGTTGTAGTCGACATCTCCAGATGTTTGTTTATCTACCCGGATAACACAGCATTGTACGAAAACGTACAAAAAGCTCAGGGTGATTATGCATTATGATAAAACTAGCTGCTCCCCGCGGTTTCACCCGCGTGGTGATGGAAAATTGTGATAATGATGATAGAAAACTATATATCTTTATAAATGTGTTATTCTGATGTGTAAGCTATATTATTATAAGTGTCATTAAAATCCATTCAGTAGTTTTTGCGTCAAAGAGTAACAAACATCCATACATACATTCTTACAAACTTTCGCGTTTATAATTTATAATAGTAGGATGACTGTCTACTCAAAAGTTGTTATTATAGGTCGTTGATATAGGTGGGGGGGGGGGATTACAAACAGCGTCATCTGTTATCCGGTCAGAAATGACGGAAACCGAAGATTAGATTTT
Source organism: Micropterix aruncella (assembly GCA_944548615.1). Lineage (NCBI taxonomy): Eukaryota > Metazoa > Arthropoda > Insecta > Lepidoptera > Micropterigidae > Micropterix > Micropterix aruncella. Next base: position 32,603,775 of record OX155951.1, read on the forward strand.
TTTCGAAGTAGTTTCTAAACAAAATGGCACGTCCAGCATTATAAAAATAAGAAAATACTCGCGCCGAGCCGATATTAAACCTCGCTGTTTGCCTATCTTGATGGCACTTGACGGACAGCTGTACTGCTTATATAGTTGCAAACCCTCGTTATTGTTATCTTGTTCCCATGCGCGTCGACTCTACTGTAAGACTCATGACTAAGTTTTACATACTTTATATTATTTTATTGTTCATTATCAAATAATGAGATTTTCGCTTGATATTTCCATATCAGCGGATTACAAACGTGTTTGATTTACCTTACGTTTGCAGGACCAAACCGTTGTATGAGGGCTTCTCTTCTCTAAATGATGTTAAAAAGTGCAACGTCTGTCTGTTAATAACTCGAGAACCACTGGACTGATTGCGATCGGGTTTTTCCTTTATATATCTTGACTATTCCCATCGGTTATTTGCTATACCTAAAGCTTTTCAAAATCGGTTATATGCAAAAAATTAAAGCAACTGTAACAAAAGTGCTATTGCTTAATTTTCCCTTAGAGATGTGTAGAAAATATGTATGGAACTTCTCGTGATCCGAGATTCTATGCTCGGGTTGCAAGACATAAAATTGCGGGGCTGAACGCCCTGCGGTAAATGTCCGCTGTGGCGCCCAAAGGTACGGGCACCTTCCTTGTTGACATAAATGTGAAAAGGACATAGCGTCTTCTCCGACGAAGTGCTGCTGTGCTGCGATACCCGCAGTTAGGATCTGCTAATCTAGCAGACTTAAAAGTTATCAACTACTACGGGCGAAACCGCCATTCCAGGAAGATATAACGATATTGATTATTCTTTTAATTGTAGGGTGAACGCAGAGACTTAGGAATGACACAGTCCACCGCCTAAATACGTTAACATCCCCGTTAGAGACCAACGCCTTATCGCGAGGCACTGGAAAGTGAAACCAGCGGGCAGCCTAAAGCCCTCACTACCAGATTTGGCCTGATTTATCCGTCCTCCAGTCTGGTCGTAGATTCGAATTTGCTTGCGCGGCCTCCCACCTGGGGTTAGCGGTGACTCAGTTCGAAATTACCGTTTTTTTGTTTGTTTGTTTATATTCTTTATTGTGAAATTTCACAATGGGCGGGATTATAGTCTTACGACAATCTATTCCAACCAACTATACATGTAGTGTTTTATATGTATATGCGCGTGTATTTTGTGTGTAAGTGTGTGTCTTGTTATTGCATTCCTTCGACAGAATTGAAATACGATTCCGTTATTTTATCGCAACGGAAAATGGTAACCCAATCGGGATTCGATCCCGGAACCTTCTGCATTTCAACTTCGCTTAGAGTCTGTCTAACAGCCGATTGGCTGATGCCGCAAGATGCGTCAAACGCGCAGCAACGCCCGAAGATCATCCTCCAGAGTACTCGCGATATATTAGCCGTGACAAAGGAAACAGAGTCCATTCCAGGTTAGTCCCTCTTCGGGGAGGCTACAGGATGGGAATTCAACCGTGAGTTGAGCCGATCCATAATAACGAGCAGGTCATATAGCCCAAGCTGCACGGAACCGTTAGCTGCCTAATCTAGCAGACTGCGCGGATACGGCTTTCGGACTTCCGGCGGCTTGGTGTGCAGCGGAGCGAGCTTACGGATGTGCTCGTGCGGCGACATATCGGCCCGAGGCATGTCTGTCCGACTGCCCAACAAAAAATTAATGCAATGTGTTCAGGGTTCATCTATGTATCCGGTTCATCTTCCGTTTCTTTATTCCACCATAACTTCTAAACGCTTGGACCGATTTATAAGTGTGTGGTATTGTTAGAATCGTTATGTCATCCCGAGTAAGGTCAGTTAAGGTACCCTATGATGACATACTCATTATGTCATCATAGGCTACCTTAACTGTCCAAATATCAAGTGAGTAGTTTTTTAAATGTCCAAATATCCAAATGTCAATAAATTAACATTAATATATCGTGTTCAGTGTCAAATGAAATGTCTGATTGAGTACATTCCGGAAATAAACGTGTACGTATATGGAGAAATACTTGTATATATATGTTTCGGCGTCGCCGGGCGTTGTCGCGACGGAAGCAACCGCGTCAAAAGCGAGTTCCGGTCGGGTCGCCCGCGCGTCACGCGGACAGGTTCGCCTCACCTCACATCGCGCCGCATCTGCCCACGCACTCGATAACGACCCAAAATGGATACGCGCCGGCCGTTACAGAAACAAACTAAAAGAACACAATTCCGCATACTGCAGGTGTAGTTTGTTGTAATATATATACGAGTATTTACCCGCGCGTTCGAAGTGGGTCGGCCGAGTGGACCGATTCACCGTTCGATCGCGCGCTGCCTTTTTTTCGGACCCACCGCACCAAATGCGTACTCCGCACCTCCCGAATTGAAGGTGTTTTTGTCCGCAGACAAATTACCACAAAACATCGCGTGGACCATTTCGCCAGTAATGGTCCATTATTATTTGACATTTAACTAAGTACATGATAGTCGGCGCCTTCTCTCGCTCGACTAGCTAATTTTAATGGCGTTTCCAAATCGTTCTAAATACTCGCTATAAAGGTAGCTGCCGCTGATGGCGAAACGCATATTATAATCGTTAACTGATTTATCAAATTTATTTTATTAACAAAAAAAAAATGTACGAAAGAGCTTTATACGAATTGCCCAACTACTCGTTTTTTATTAAGTAAACGTATTAAAAAGAATAAAAAACACGACTGCCGTTACAAAAAGGGAACTACTGTATTTATAATATTTTTTTTATGTAATACTAGCTGACACGTGCCCACTTTGTTGGGCGGTAAAAGTTTTTACTTGTGATGAAATTATGAGTGGGGTTCGTTTAGTACTGAGTGCTATGGTTTATTTTCCGACTGCCAAAAGAAGGGTTATATTTTTACTGCATATGTATGTATGTATTTGCATGCCAATTTGACTATATTACCGTTATTTGTGAGTGTCTTCTTGTGAGTGTCCTATTTGTGAGTGTCTTATCTCTTTAACCATTTGTGCAGTAAAAGGAAAATTATATGCAGTAAAATGGAAAAGTCTTCTGTTTTATATATTTGAGACGATAAATTTACTTATTTTGATATAAATTCATAATTGTTGATTATATGACCAATACACATGACCTAACGATTTAAATTATTCACTTAAATATAAAAGTTAGACATATACTGTCGCTGACTTTTTTGTAGGCATTACCAAGCTCTACAACTTTACTCTAGAACGTAATCATATATCTGTCATCGTTAAGGCAGCGTTAGTTAGAAACGTTTTCGTTCGACCGTTTTTTCTCTGACTTACTACTTCACAAAAAAATCTTTTTAGTTTTTGGATTCATATATAGCCTATGACACTCACAAATAACGGTTTTCAAATTTTCGACGGTTTCAAACACTCACAAATTTTAAAAGAATGGTAAAAGAATTTTCAAAATCGGTTCAGTAGATCCAGAGATTACTTCCTACAACCTCCCAAACTTTACCTCTTTATAATATTAGTATAGATATGTGGTTTATGTATTTATCCATATACATTTCTTTATTTTTATTTTCACACATACATACATTTATTTATATTACATTTCATGACATATGTAATTACATTACTTATTACATTGACAACGTATTACATTTTTGGCAGGTGGTAGTGCATAGGCTATAAATTAAACAGCATTCACAAACAGCAGCAAGAAGGGACTGAGTGTGGTGGCATTCTACGAACTACATTCTGAGGGAGAGGGAGAAGGGGGGGGGGGGAAGTATACTAATCCTTAATTGAACCTTCAAAGTAGCCCTGACCGCGAAGTTTAGGATGTTACTTCATTAGGAATCCATAGTCAGAGAGCAGAGAGAACCTGGACGGCGAAACACTCGCACCCAGAGAGGGTGCGATCTGAACCCTCAGTTCTTCTAGCCGCGACGCCTAGTGGACCACGAAGATACGAAATGCCGCAGAGCATTCCTTGCTACCTACTAGGTCAGTTTACCAAATGGGATTTCCACTTATGTGGTCACACATCGCGTCCAGCAGTTCTACCCTGGCGTGCGACAGTAATAAGCACGACCATAGTATATGCTGTGCACTGTGTAGTCTGACGACCACCACCACACACACAACAAGGACCAACGGCGATTTATAATCAATCACTCTATAAAAATCAGTTTATAAAAAAAGATTCCTTGTCCATGTTATTTTAAATAGCCAAATAAATTACTATTAGTTTGACTATCAATGCTATCAGCGCCACCTGCATTTAGCCTTTTCATAAGGGTTTCCAAATCATACTATAGTAATATAATCATACTATAGTAATATAATACCATATATAATCATAGAGAGAGAGAGATAGAAAGAGAGAGAGAGAGAGAGAGAGAGAGAGAGAGAGAGAGAGGGAGAGAGAGAGAGAGAGAGAGAGAGAGAGAGAGAGAGAGAGAGAGAGAGAGAGAGAGAGAGAGAGAGAGAGAGAGAGAGAGAGAGAGAGAGAGAGAGAGAGAGAGAGAGAGAGAGAGAAAAGAGCACTAGCAAGATGTCGCAAATACGAGTATGTATATTCTTGGTCCTTCGAGCCGGATTTCTACACCAATCGATTTCTTGATCCTAGGTTAGCTAGGTTCTTTATATCCACTAGTTTGTATTGCTTATTTTCGGGAGTGACGTGGCATTGGAATTCCTTTTTTCCCGCGGTGCGGTGGTTCGTGCAGCTGTGGCCTATCGAGGACAATAGTGAGTCGGACGGTGGTCGTTGGTCGTTGGTCGTTGGTTTGTATATATGTAAGGTGGTATGCGCATGCCCCCGTGAATGAGAGTGGATCGGCGCAGTGCGGCGGTCGCAGAACTCGTTCCGTGACCGCGCCACTTCCACCTCCATAACCCCCCCCCCCCCCTGCCTCTACCCGCCCTTCGCCTTCTACCACTTGTGCCTTCTGCTACCCCACATACCTAAATCGACGCTTGACAGATTTCTTCCGATCCATACGGTCGCGACGCGACGCGATGGATCTGCTCTCTCTCAGATCCATACGGTCTGCTCTCTTTTTAATTACTTCCTCGTAGCTACGAGTATTATAACGACTGGTCCAACTGCACAGTGCCTTGGTCACACGCCTTGTGCTTTATACTAGCTACATTGAGTTTTTGTCGCTTTAAGTGGGAATTCAAAATTCAAAGAAATTCATGCTATTCGATGAAGAAAAGTCATGCTATTCCTATTTTTAAATCAGTTATGACTTTGACTTTCTGGCGTCTATTATTGCTTGGATATTTTGTATGTGCCATCATGGAAAGATTGAAAATTCGCCCTATTTTCGAATATAACGCCTTATACCGGTGTTATCAATTACAGCTTATTGCGGCGTGTTCCAACAGTTAACGTAAATATGTACTGTCAAGATGTATGACAGTTGACTCTAGGGAGTTAATGGGCCCTTGCTGAGTGAGTTGGCCACGGAGACCCATTCTGTTCAGGGTTGGTCCCACTCACGGGTCAACACCTATCCGGCGGCCTTCATGCAAAAAGTGCGATCCTGGGTAGGACTCTGGCCTTATGGTTAGTTTCCCCTGGGAATCAACCTTCTGGCGCTCCTGGACGGTCTGCGCACCGTGCGGCATAAGCCAATCGATTGCGCACTCTGACTAACAGTTAAGAGTTTCAAGGCGATAGGTGAGGGCAGCAAACCCCGCCCACCTCCCGGGCAGTTATAACGACGAGGGTCGTCTTGTCTGCCCGGGATGTCGTGCTACGACAACCCTACGGCGCGCACCAGAAGGGTAAAACGCGCAGGGGGTGAAATAGGGTAATCCCCCCCCCCGTACCGCCCCGAGAACCCATTTATTCATAATAATAAGTATTTACAAAAAGAAAAATTTACAAAAATATTACAAAATTTAACATCTTCACAAAAAGAAAAAAAGAATCAACAAATAGCATAAATTTAGGAGCCGGTAAGCGGGGTAGAGGACGCTCTAGAACGATGATGGTGAAGGCGCACGGTCCATGGGCAGGTCTCGGAGCAGCCACGGGGGAGAGGAATCCCTGGATCCTGCAAAGAACGAAACGCCCCTCGGGGCGGTAAAGAGACGGACACAAAGACGGGCACTTTGGGCTGGAAGTAGCCGCTGAATCACGCCACCAAGGAAGAGGGTACCCCCTGGGGGGTATCCCGAGGCCTCATGCTTTCCCAAGAAGCCACCCAGTGCTCCACAAACTCGGCAAACGACTGGAAGCAGCTCCTACAACTGACCAAATCCGGGTACCAAATCGGAGAACGCCCAACGCACGCGCCCACTGCATCCATCAATTTTTCCTGTGCAGCCGCTATAATTGGGCAGGACCAAATTACGTGTTGCGCAGTTTGGCGACCATACCCACAGGCGCACCGGGGGTCATCGGCAAGTCCAAAGTCAAATAGTTTGGCTCTGAACTCTCCGTGGCCCCCAACAAGCTGCGTGGTATGGTGGTTGAACCACAGAAACGAATTTCCCATCCGCACTGCGACGGACGGGAAAAAGCAATGGGTGAGGCGGCCCGTACCCCCGGCGTCCCATCTACATAGCCTGGGACAAAACAGTCCCACCATCTAGCTACGCCACAACCCGTAAGAGACTAACGCCTTACCGCGAGATAGCCAGTAATGTTACCTGGCGGGCGACACTCGCGCCCTTACTACCAATTGTGACCAGATTTCTCCGGTCTCTCGATTGGTTCCGAGTTCGAGGTCGCTTGCGCGGTCCTCTCCCTTACGAAGCGGTGAAACGGTGTATACCGAATCTATCGCGGACCACGGCGTCCTTTGCCCGGCTGTTCACCCAGGATCGGATGGCCGATGGTCATTTCAAGAGCAGTCGCCGTCAGGTCCGCAACCACCCCCCGCTCTATAGGAAACAGTACAGCTTCCAGACTCCCCCGGTGTTGATTTGAAAATGGGCCCATGATGCTAATGGGCCCATGATGAGGTGGCCACGATGACCCATGTGTGTTCAGGGTCGGTCACCCTCACGGGTCAACACCCATCCGATGGCCTCCACGCATGGGGTGCGAACCTGGGTAGGACACTGGGTCAACCAATCTCCCCTGGGAATCAAACCTCTGGCGCTCCTGGACGGTCTGCGCACCGAGCGGCGCAAGCCAATCGATTGTGCTCTCCGACTAACAGTCGGGGGAGTCTGGGAACTGTATTGTTTCCTATAGAGCGGGGGTGGTTGCCTACCTTACGGCGACTGCTCTTGAAATGACCATTGGCCATCCGATCCCGGTTCAGAGTCGGGCAAAGGACGCCTTGGTCCGCGATAGATTCGGTGCACACCGTTTCACCGCTTCGTAAGGGAGAGGACCGCGCGAGCGACCTCGAACTCGGACCCAATCGAGAGACCGGAGAAATCTGGTCACAATTGGAAGCAAGGGCGCGAGGGTCGGCCCGCCAGGTAACATACTGGCTATCTCGCGGTAAAGACGTTGGCTTCTTGCGGGTTGTGACGTAGCTGGACGTTGGATTGTTCTGTCCAAGTCTTCTACGTTCACTGCAGGGCGACAGAACGAAAAATCGTTAAAACGTCCTGTGGTGACGGGCTCGCCCGTTGTAGTTGACACCGCAAGTTGTTGATTTGAAAAATAAGGTTGACAGCGGTACTCTCTATTTTGCTACTATTGACAATTTAGCCTCTAGTGTTAATGTTATAATGCACTGCAGTAAAAAAATGTGCTTTTCTTTTAATAAATAAATTTAAAAATATATATTTAGAGAATTACATCTTCACAGCGTGATTTCAGAAGCTATTTTGTCCTTTTCGATAAAAAGAAAGCGCCCAAATAGGATTCGCTAACAAGCCGTTGGTTAAAACTGCTCGATCACCGCCCCCTATTATAAAGCAAATTTATGACGAAAGTCGGTGTTTATCAGCTGTTCGGGGGGCGATCAATCTCACTCGGAATGCATCCAAATCGGCGCGGATGCGTTACATAAACAAACGATTGGGAATATCGGAAATTATTATGTGTTTGCGAGGCCGCCTTCGCCCGCCCGATATATCATTCGCTCGCCCATTCTCTCATCTCAATAAAAGCACATTAACGAAATTGATACCCGCCCGCGCACTCTCATTAATGCTGCACTCTTTCCTTCTTTATCGGGCGCGAGAGAGAAAGTTACACACCAAACAAACACTTCCGCCTTCCAGGAAAGCAATAAAAATCGTATAGCATCACGCCCTCTTTCCCCAAATAAAACGCACTCTTTGGCATTCTCGGCGGCTTTCTACTTTACTCTGGTTTATTGGCCATATAGGGCCCCTAGAATTTATCCAGAATTGTAATTGTAGCGGATATTGACTGTGCTACGAGAATAAGAAAATAATTTATTTATATATTTTATTAAGTAACGCACAAAGCAAATGAACTGTATATGCATATCGATGATAATCTATATATATAAAACAAAGTCGGGTTTGTTCGAACACTTATAACTCGAGAACGGCTGGACGAATTTTTAAGATTTTTGATTTGTTATATTTGTCTCGGTCCCGAATTGCAGAATAACTATTAAAAACGAAAATTGGAAAATTGACGAAGAATTAAAATAAAAGAAAAACATTTTCCCATACAAAATGTAAATCCGTGTTTTTCTTATGGTCAGTTGTACGTGGCATGTTCACATGTCGGCAAATCATCCGCTTTATTTGTTCTTGCGCCTGATTAAAAAAACATGTCGTATATCACAAGATGCGTGAATGAAGAGAATTAAACCGAGTGCATCCCATGCTGCACAATATGTAAATAGTTTAATTCAATCATGTCTTGCTGACACGCGATTGATATACTTCATTTTTGTACTTTCATATTTCTTTTTGTGTTATTATCTTAATAAAGTAGTGAACTTAATATTTATTTTGTATTCATTTTATTACTTTCATAAAATCATAAATTAATTTCAGATAATCTGTAACACGACATTCATTGACTGTTAGGCGGTACGAAGTTCGCCGAGTCAGCTAGTAGTTACATAAATGTTACATACTAGTTACAAGTAAATATTAATGAGTGAAAAATCTTTATATGTTAAGATTAGATACTTGTGTCATTGGATTTTCCTGAAAACAAAAGCAAGTCGAGTTAAGGTAACAGCACCAGTAGCTGACACACACGATGTCCAAAATTTAAACTGAAACAAAATTACGCAACAGAGACATGTTATCAACGATTTAATTAGTAAACAGATATTTGAAAGAGCACTCAAAAACCATTAAAATATTATTAATCTCCATACTGTAATGATCTTTAGGCTGTTGCCTCATATTTCGTAATTCACTAAAGGCTATAATACTTGTACAGTGGAACCTCTCATAACGAGTAATTCGCAGTAACTCCTCATAACGTGTGATTCGCACCTCTCATAAGCAGTATGGGAAAAAATGTTTCGCTTAACAAGTGTTTCGCTTAACGAGTAAGGGTCTGGAACGAATTAAGCTCGTTATGAGAGGCACCACTATACTCTGTTTTCTCTCATTGTAATCAATTATTTTTCATTCAAAATTATTCAGTCCGTGGAAACTTTAATGGTCTACTTATTATTTAATCGTTTAAAACAAATAAAAATATACTAGCGGTCTGTAAGTTCTACAGGGAATGAAATTAAATAATGTATGAATGTCAAACGTATGTGTAACTGCTGAGAATACTATCGGCCCGCATGCGTAATGCGTATTCCTCTATTTGATGAGCAGGGGCATTGTGTCGTAACTACGCTCGCCTAGATCTCGACTTTGTCATAACCGGAAGCTTCGAAACATTAGTTCACACAATATGTGTGTGAGTTCCGCTCGTCTAAGCGCGGATAAACACACAGCAAAAAGCATCATTCTTTTTTAATAATGAAGCCATTGTCGGACGCGTAAATCGTCACATCAGCGGCGGAAACTATTATTTCACTGTCGCCAGAATGCCTAATAATGTTGTTATTATACCTACAATAATAGGAAAATTAATTAATTATGAGAAAACGGCATAACCTTTTCTGTATCTAATGGTGATGACTAGAAACCATTGTTTTTCAATAGCTATCCTGCCATACGCATGATAAAATGCAGAATTATTTTATGTAAATCTATGTATTTCTCAAATTTGACTATTTTATTTTAAAATAATGTATTATTCGGATTTGACTTTATTCAATAACATTTTAATTTTCCAGTCCTAATTTTAACATCATTAAAATTAGGACTGGAAACAAATTTAAACGTTTACCTTGGAACAGGTCCCGGCTTGGTGAGGTGACGTTGCCACTGGACTAAGCGATTTATTCATTTTCTGTTATTAATTTTTGAAAGACTTTAAGACTCTACTGACGTATGGTCTGTATCTACAAGAATAATGAAGAGCGGTATTGTTCCAGTAGCCGGTCACTTGACTTCTTTATTCAATAAATGTATTTTCTCTGGAGCTTTTCCAACTGAAATGAAGATGGAAAAAGTAATTCCTATCTACAAAAAGGAACCCCGAGAGGACATAAACAACTACCGGACAATATCACTTTTGCCTTCTTTTAGCAAGATCTTTATAAAATGTATTCTTTAGTAGCTAAGTACCCTTTTTGCCGAACACAAGATCCTCACGCCAAAGCAATTTGGGTTCTGCAAGTCACTTAGCACCATAGATGCGATTGCGAGTCTTTGGAAAAATATTAAATATTATTTTGTGACAAGTGTATGAACTTCAGTCAAGTGGTTTAATAAATAAAATAAATTAAAATTCAATGTTAAAAATATTTTTATGTATAGCTCTTAAGTTCTGACAGTGTTTACTAAATTTTATCTTGGTATAACTAAATAAATACATATATTTCGATATATCGGCGCTGAGCTGGCCAGACTTTTAAGTCTGAGGTCAACGAAGTGAATATACAACTTTTTAATGAACGGCAATCTGTGTCTCATTTTTTACATTCACAACAAAATAACCCGTGTTTTAAGAAGTATGTACAAGTAAATATATTAAAAGGAATTAAAAATACGACTGCCGTTACAAAAAGTTAACTACTGTATTTATAAATATTTTTAGTACGGTTTTTTACAAAATATTGGTGGTTTATGTATTTATCCATATATATATACATATATATATATATATATATATATATATATATATATATATATATATATATATATATATATATATATATATATATATATATATATATATATATATATATATATATATATATATATATATATATATATATATATATATATATATATATATATATATATATATATATATATATATATATATATATATATATATATATATATATATATATATATATATATATATATATATATATATATATATATATATTCGGAATGTACTCAATCAGACTTTTCATTTGACACTAAACACGATATATTTATGTTAATGTATTGACATTTAGTAATTTGGACATTTAGACAATTATTTACTTGATATTTGGACAGTAAGGTACCCTATGATTATCTAAGATGAAACTCAAATTGAGTGTTTGTATTTTCATTACTTTTTACACGACTGACCAACAAAAAAGGAGTGTAATGTGTTCAGAGTTCATCTATGTATGTTTTCCGTTCTTTATTCCACCATAACTTCTACACGCTCGAACCGATTTAGAAGTATGCGATATTGTTACAATTTTGTTATGTCATTCCGATTGTCATACGGTACCTTAACTGTCCAAATATCAAGTAAATAGTTGCGTAATTGTTCAAATCTGCAAATGTCAATAAATTAACATAAATATATCGTGTTTTTGTCAATTGAAAAGTCTGATTAAGTACATTCCGGAAATATACATGTATCTATATGGATAAATACATAAACCACAAATATTTCATTAAAAACCGTAATAAAAATAATTATTAATACAGAACTTAAATTTTAGTAACGGCAGTCGTGTTTTTTTTAAATACATTTGCTTGTGTATTTTTACAAAAAGTATAAGTTTACTCAATCACTTTATCGAAAAACCATTGAATAGTCTGTCATGGATGACGTAAGGAAAAGTCCTAGAACAAGAATCTTTTTTTTAAGAACTGAAAAATACCGTATATTTCTATAATTAAGACAGATCTGAATCCAAACTCGTCCTATAGTCTCTACGCAAAAAAAGCTAAATAACTGCAGAAGTGGCAGCCTAGTGAACGAAGTCTCGCCTGCGGCGGCCGATCGTACCCGTGACCCCAGCTTTCGTGGCGAGTTCTCTGACCTCCGAGCTATATGGCTGTTCATTGTACCGGTTTTATTTTAATAATAATAATAATTAAGAATCACTGAGTATGATCTTGAAAGTAAGAATAAATAAGAGAGTTTGGCCTCTCTCAAAGGACCTTGTAGCGTGCTACATTGACGCCGTGCCGTGCCGAAAATGCGCAAAAATCGAATTATTTCTGTTTTAACTCTTAGAAAGCTAGCCATGGGAATAAAACTCACGACGGAATGTTTTCAACCCTCGAAAATTTCTTTGTAGAAGGTGCTACTGCACGCAAACTAATTTATAATGGTAGCTTATTCAATGAAGGCGATTTTTTTCGCATATAATTACGTAATTGCATAAATACGGAGATCGGGCGCCCTCGAGTTGTCACAACGGAAAAATCAACGATCGGTGGTAATAGCATTCCAGCAGTTAAAGGGCAATGGGAAAAAAATGTATGGGCGCTGGGCCCACCTTTTCAATAACAATAACGTACTTACCGCTGTAAAGATCTATTTATCTGGAATATTTATGACTAATACAACTCACCTCAATTATGAGCCGTTTCGGACTTTCGAAGTTCGGAATCTTCTTAAAGGTTACTATAATTCCAATCATTGATTTAAAATATATTATTCTCAGTAAAGATCCATGAAAGATAGTAAATTATGATGTACGGTCACTGGGCTCACCATCTTGGACAGCTGACCTTAACATATTACCATTGATTTTATAGTGTATAAAATCAATGATATTACAAACGTCAGTAAACAGAGCGGCAATGAAATCATGAGACACATTACAGAGTTTAAGCAACATATTCCAGTATTTCCCCTCCATATACTGCTGACAAACTCGAGCATTCTTATGAATATATACATAGTTTGTACTCACACAGCGTATGTAGTTTATCATTTCGGGTATTCTGCGACGATTTTCGTTTAAAAAATTATTAAAAATACGATGCCTGGATGTTAGGTGCCCTAGAGGATACCAGGTAATTAGTCATATTTAATAAGATTCAACTCGGAAACGGCTTATAATTGAGATTAGTCGTTTTAGTAATACATGTTCTTTATAAAGAGTTCTTTTCATTGGTATATGATTTACAGCTATTAGAAAAGTGGGGCAAAATGCTAATTTTCTTTTGGCGCCATAACTATGAACTACCACATGGTTATGACAGCGATAAAGATAGTACTCACCTGAGCAATAGTAGGTACGATTTTCATTGGTTTGGAAAAATACCTCATGAGTATATACTTTGAGCGAGAGTCGGACGGCACTGTTTGTGTCACTGTGGGTTTAGAGTCGGCTAATGAAGAGTGCACTTATATCATAATAATAATAATTTCTTTATTGTGAACTGTAAGTAGGTCGTACAAAATGGATAGGTCCTATTTTATTTGCTATACATTTACCTATAAGTAAAGTTAAGGTACACTCTGGGTGACATAACGATTCTAACAATATCACACACTTCTAAATCGGTTCTAGCGTTTAGACGGTATGGTGGAATAAAGAAACGGAAAGCACAAATAGATGAACCGGAACCCATTACACTCCTTTTTTGTTGGACAGTCTTGTCAAAAAAAACACAAACATCATATTCACTAAGACTAAAATACCAGGATCTTCCACTTTTTTGCACATATTAAGATTAAAAAGATTTCAGGACTCTTTTATTTGGAAAATCTCAGATCTGAAAGGGTTGATGTAGTCATTATCCTCATCATCCGCTGCTTCGGGCATAGACCTCTGCATGTAGACCAAATTAGCATCCATATTTTCGCAAGCCCGAGCTGAATGTCAATTAGAGATCTTGGGATCGTGACGATGGTCGTGTCTTGATGCTCAACATATGTACGTGAATAGAACCGTCAACTCGGAAATGTGGCATCTCTCAGATTCTTTCCCACATTTTACGCTACGACACCAAGTGCGGAATGACAAACAAATCGCAGATTCGCTATACCTGTGCGACGTGAAGATAAGGATAATGAGCGTTCGTGAGCAAATTCGGCGGCACGTACCGGCCGCCGCCGCCGACGCCGCTGCGCCCGCGCCGACCGCGTCTCGTGGGACGTTTTCGCCGCATGCGATGCGAATCATACGTGCGTCGCCAAACGCTTATAGACTCGGAGATGACGACCAAAAACTCACGACATATTTGAAATTTAAAAACAAGCAAATATATTAAAAAGAATAAAAAACACGAGTGCCGTTACAGAAATTGAACTAGTGTATTTATAATTATTTTCATTACGGTTTTTTATGAAATATTTGTGGTTTATGTATTTATTCATATAGATAGATGTATATTTATGGAATGCGCTCAATCAGACCAGTCATTTTTTATTTTTATTTTTATTTAATTACGTAATTTAAAAACATTTACAGTTCATGGACATGTAGGTACAATGTAATAGACAAAATAACCAGTAGCAAAAAACTGAAAACCTGATATGCCAGAAACTGTTGCCAGATATTCCATTTCAATGTCGCCTAACTAGGCTATAGCCTGTTCTAAGGCAGACATTTAAATTAACATAATTTTATAAAAATATAGTAAGGTAATCGCCGTAATTTTAAGAAATAAAATTTTTGTAAATAAAAATAAATATTTTTTTACACAGAAACATGAAAATAATCCTAAAAATTTCAATATAAATTAAAATAAAATAATTGAAAGGCCTACAATTCCTACAATTTAATAGAATAAAGAAATGGTTTGGAAATATAAATAATATAAAAGTCATTGTTTATATACATTTTCATTTAATAACTACAAACTGTCAATCAAACATCCATACAAACTGTCATAAACACTATCATTGGACACTAAACACATATATTTAAGTTAATTTATTGACAATTGGACATTTGGATATTTAGACAACTACTTACTTGATATTTGGACAGTTAAGGCTCTATGACACTCGGGATGACATTACGGTTCTAACAATACCACACACTTATAAATAGGTCCAAGCCTTTAGAAGTTATGGTGGAATAAAGAATCGGAAAACATACATAGATAAATCCTCTGAACACATTAATAGGCGTGTACTCCTTTTTTGTTGGGCAGTCGTGTAATAACTTGGCATTTCTCATCTCATCTCATGGTGAAAAACAAGTAAGTGTTTTATAATAAAGGTGTGTTAAATAAGGGAAAAGGAGTAAGGCAAGGTTACCCCATATCACTCTTGGAATGGTGTCTTGCAGACTGTAAAGGAGGAAATAGAAAAATTAAACCTTAAACAGGATATTGAAATTAAACTGCCAGTAACACTGTTGTACGCAGATGATATCGTCAGCAAAGGACGAAGAATCATTACAGGAAATAGAATCAGAGCAGCCGGATTAAAATTAAATGGGACAAAGACAACAACAGAAAAAAAAACTAGAGTCTATCTAGATGATCACAAAACATTTATACATATTATATTTCATTTAATTTAGTTCATGGACATAATTTTATCTCAAGTATATTCATTATAATACCTATATATCATACCAAAAATTAAATATAAATATATTTATTTATATACATACATAATATTTTTTAAAATCTATTTTGTCTCTGCCTTTCACCTCACTTCCCATCCTGTTTCCCCCCATCTTCAAGCGGAAACAATATAAAATTGTATTGCGTTCATTTTGTATACTTTATATTCGGAATCACATTAATGGATTTTTGTCACTTTTACATAGGTTTTTATTGCATTGTATGTAGTTCTGTTTGGTTCCAGAAAAAAAAATAGTGATTCTATATCCAGGAATGAATTGATTGACATAAACGGAGTTGAAATTAAAACATCAAACGAAATTAAACATTTGAAAACTTGTATCATATCGGGCGTCAGCTGAAAGAACCCTATTAAAACACTTTCATTTAAGTGTCTTACACTGTCCAGGCACTAATCTTTTAACCGCCCTACCTATACGAACGTACGTGATGTGTCCGTTATATTAACGCCTGAACGCAACAAGCCGTATCACGTACGTTCGAGTACAAATACAAACAACAACAAAAAAAACCAAAACCCACAAAGTGTAAGTGATGCGTCAAATTGTTCCTACAATTCTATTGTAAATACAAAAAAGGGCAATAAATTGGTGTATTGTGTAAATAAATTGTCTGGTATATTGTAAACACATAATGTTATTAAGAAATCTAATGAAAAAACCCAACGATTTTTGACCTATTTTTTTTATGTAAGGTAAGACGGTTATATAAGGTAAGACGGTTAAACAACTTAGTGGCTAAGAAATTGACACGTGTTGGCTATCTTGATTGGTGAATGGAATTTAGACCTTTATATAACTATTATATTCGTATAACATTTATATACATAGTTGACCCTATTATCTTGGTTATGGGTTGTGTATATATAATAAAGGCTTATGGTAAGTATTTTTGACATAAAATGTCGCTGGCTTTTAGTATATTACGTTTTTCAACACAACGCTTCTTGTAGAACCATGACTAATCAGCCGGAACCTCTTCCGCCTCCACTGCCACTGCCAATGCCATCCAACTCAGTCTACGTGATCGCTTAATAGTTGAGCCTATTCGCTACTAGTATATCGCCATTATGACAAGCACTTGACCGAATCGGATGACTAGAAAATTTTCTTTTATTGGAGAAATCATATTGGATCATATCTACGAATAAAGATGTTCGACTAAATGCACTCTAGGATTTTGTTTTAGCCTGATCAAAGCCCCAGGTTGGTGACCTATAATTATTTTCTAGATTTTAATATATCATCGTATAATAAAACTGTTCGACTTAAAAATATATACCTTTATTTTATTTTTAACTTTTTAGTGTTTGTAGGTGCTAGTTCAATGACTGGAGTCATTTCTTGTGGCCTTCTTAACCAATTTAGAACCAGCAGATCGTCCAGTCTCATAGTTTAGGCAGTCCGTACCATTGCAGTATCAGTAGGTACTGCGGAGTTGGAGCTCGGATTGCAATGGCAAATCTTTGCTGGAGGCGCACAATACTAATTTAAAACCAGAAGAAGTCTCTGCTGTAGACGCGCAATACCAATTTGAATCCAGCAGATCGTTAAGTCTCATAGTTTAGGCAGACCGTACCACTGCAGTATCAGTACTGCGGAGTCGAACTCAGAGTTCAATGACAATTCTCTGCTCGAGACGCACAATACCAACTTGAAACCAGCAGAACGTTAAACTTCGTGGTTTAGGCAGGGCGTACTACTGCTCCATCAGAACTGAGAAGTTGGAACCCGGAATTCAATGACAGACTCTGCTCGAAACCCACAATACTTATTTATAACCATAAAATCCCTAATCCTCACTGTTTCGGTAGGCGGTGCCCCGCAGCATCAGGATTTGAGGATTAAAGGTTGTTTTGTTACGAAGACTGAATACGTATGCGAGGATTCATGAGAATCGGTTAAGTAGCAGTAGTTGTAAAAGTCAGTCGCAAGGTGAATCAGTACTATACGGAACGTGAATCTAAATAAGAACGTTTAATAACAAAAATCTGCACCACGAACATTTTCATACAATAAAATAGCCCATGCATGACATGACATGTTACGTTAGTACTATTTAATCGAAATTTCACAATTAGGCGGGTTGTATTATATAATATTACGACAATATCTATAACCAGTCCTGCTGCGAAGTGTGTGTTTGCGTGTAATATACAAATTCAGCCTGCGCCTTGCGCTCGCAAAACTCGAAAAGTAGTCGGTTTATCCCATACTGAGCCACAGCAAAGTGTGGCCGGGCTTCGCTAGTGCGGGATAAAGGTGACCCGGCCGATAAGCGTATCCGGAGTTAACGAAGTACGATCAGGTGGCCTAGCCACCATACCACGGTGTCGTCAGCTAATAAGGAATTCGGTGAATACTTTTCATCGCTAAACCTTGCATCTCGGCGAGGCGGCGCTGTAGGTGCTTTATCCGAGGGCGGTTTAATAGATTAAAAGTAGACGTTCCGTAATGGAATCCCCGGAGTAGTTATAAGTGAGCGTTCGTGACGAATTGCGCGTCGTTTCAGCTGATCGACGCTCGGCGCGATTGGAGGGCGAGATAATGACGCCGGTCGCGACGCTGCTACATCAGCGAGAACTCATCTCGGATGGCAGCCGAAGAACTGCTGCGGAGGTACACATGCAGTGCCGGATTTAGCACCAATAAAATAAGAATTAGAGACACCAGAGATAGCCAGTGTGGACCAAACATAATTATATATAAAGAACATAGACACTGCTTGAAGAGTATAAAACGGCATTTATAAGGTCCATTACTTATAAAGTTTAAACATTACTTATAATGTTTATTTATACTCTCTATCTCGGAAGATAGTTACCTTATTGGACAACAATTGGAGACTTTTGCATTCCTCCTCCAATGCACTGGAAAGTAATGTTATATGACTAAACGCCAGAGAAGCTGAAATTTTATTTAAATACCTTTCAGCATACACTTCCAGATCCCAGTAACCTCGCTCGTTGGAGCTATGCCGAGGATAGTTCATGTCCCCTTTGTAGCAATACCCCTTGCACTGCTAGACATATTCTAGCTGGCTGCAAGGTGGCCTTGAATCAAAAACTGTACACTTACCGCCACGACAAAGTTTTTGCTGTAATTCGCGAGATAATTAGCCTCTCAGTGGCTCTTGCCAACAAAGGTTTGGCAGTACCCTTCAAACCCCCAATGCAGTGTGTGCGGGATAGTTCTAAAGGCAATAACTACAAAACATTTCTCAATAAGTCGATTCGGTCTCGAAACAGTATAAATTCCCTGAAAGTCTCAGATGCACAGCCCTCCGTCCAGATATAACTTTGCTCTATCTCGGAAGATGGCCCTTATCGTAGAATTAACTGATGCATGGGAATCAAATATTCCAAAAGACCACAAGTACAAATTAAATAAATACCATAACCTCGAAAAAGCCATCATCCAGAACGGCTTCACTTATCACCTACACGCAGTGGAAGTTGGCGCTCGTGGACTGCCAGCCGAATCTGTGTTTCACATCTTTAATGATCTTGGCCTCTCTTGGAAAATAATACTCTTCATAGAAAAAAATATCTAAAACCACGATTTCCGCATCTCAAATTATATGGCTTCCAAGAGGGAATGAATGAGTGGTAAGATGAACGCTCACATGTGGCAAGATAGCTTTTCTTAACTTACCACAGCCGGTCGTTACACCGAAATCCACCGCTCACCCCCAGGAGTTTAATAATAGTATTATGATTTGACCGACATCGGCCGGTGAATTCCATGGCAGCTCCGTTTGTAATTAATTGAATTTTTATTTTATTACATTGCTTAACTCACCAGTACGAATGGCAACCCTTCTGAAACGGCGGAATTCAGGTGGTGCTGATAGTATTGACGTCCAAACGAATAGCAATGTGTTTCGCTATCTATATCATTAATAATAATTTGGTTTTAATAAAGGACCGATTGTTTATAATAACCCAATAATTTAACCAATGATAACAATAATATTCAATTATTAGTGCCATCTATCGCATTTTTTTATAGGCTGATTATGTCACAGGAATAATATGGAGTAATAGAATGTCATCTATTAGGTAGTCTATCTGAACTTAAAATGCGTATTTATTACGTATTGAAACCTGTATACCAAATTAAAAACTAATAGATTTATGTAAATTATCTTAAAATAATACGCGCTATGATTTCAACATTCGTTTATTATTATTTTATACGGCTAGTACACAGCGCCATCTAAAGTATGCCATGAACGCCGCCATATTGAAAATGATAGGAGAATTTAATATTTTTTTGTAACTATGTGTGCCATCTATACGTTGCGTTTCGTAGTAAAATCCTAGTTTCCAAATCGTAATACGACGCTGATCAATCTAATAGGCTATGGTGCCTGCTTTGCGTTTAGGTTGATCCGGCACTGGAGGTACGCGTGCCGCATGCCGTCGCGCCCTCGCCCGAGGCCATTGCGGTGCCGTGCGGTTACCGACCAATGCGCCTCGACCACTACCAGTTATGCGTCACATTATGCTATGCAGCATAATCGGCCATCATCGGTCCGCGCTCGCCCATACTCGTTTGTAATCAATCAATCCAGTTCTAGGCTACGGACGCGTAAAGGGCGGCACGGCAAAATCACAAACGAACTGAAGAATCCACAGGCAACACCGCTCTGATTGCAAAATATGCGTAGATGAGGGGCGAGGGGCGTAATCTTGCTTGTCACCATTATTGCTCTTCTATATCTTGTTTATGTTAGCAGGTGGCCGACATCGGTCTTTCCGTAACGTCGTTCCTCTTTGTCAACGTGAAGCAAGCGGAAATGTATGCACACTTTCACCTTTTACTCTACTGGCATCTAAATTCTTTTACTTCCACGAAGGTTGGCTGTAAGAGATTGATATTTAAGCAATAAGTTCGCCTGTCATATCTTTTGTTTTTAAAATATGCAATAATGCATTTCTATCTATCTATCTTTCCATAACTTATACCAACTATGAATACCTTGTTGAAATTTGTTGAACGGGATGTTCGCAACTGTTTGAATAACCCTTCAACTTCAACATGCGGATTATTAGATTTTCTTTTCTCTGTCACAAAGGCCTACATCAACAAGTAAATATATTGAAAATAATAAATTATTATTAGTTTTTATTATTACTAGATTTTTTATGACTTCTACAACTTGCTTCAATTATGAGCAGTTTCAGAGTTTAGACGTTCGAAATCTTTAAATATTGCAAATTACACGAAAACCCCCATGCCAGTTATTTATTAAAAATATATTATTTGCAGTGGCAATCCATATAAGATAGTATATTATGATGTACGCTCACTAGGCACACCATGTTGGACAGCTGACCTTAGCATATTACATACGTCAGGAAACAGAACGGGAATCAAGCAACATATCCCAGTATTTTCCCTTCATATACTGCTGACGAACTCGAGCATTCTTAGTAATATATAGTTTGTACTCACACATAGTATGTACTTTATCTATTCGGGTATTCTGGGACGGTTTTCGTTTGATTAGCTATTAAAAATACAATGCCTGAATATATTAGGTTCCCTAGGGATATCAGGTAATTAGCCATTTTTAATAGGATATAACTCAGAAACGGTCGTTATAGTAATAAATGTTCTATATAAAGAGATCTTTTTGTTGGTATCTATTGATTCACAGCTATTAGAAAAGTGGGCTTGTAACCACTAACAAGAAAGTCCAGATACTTTAATCGTTAATCGTTAATCGTTTTAACTTCCAAACTGCTGAATCTATAATAGGAGCGCGCTTCGTGAATAACAAAACTTCATAATGGAAAAACCTATCTCCGTTAGTTTTAAGTGATGGTAATATATAACCGCCAGAAATTATTTAATGATATTAGTACCACCTCAACGCAGCTTCATTCAAGTCAAAGAAATGAATTTCCTTTCTGAGCTAGGTTAAAATATGTATACTTTTTGTAAAATGATTTTGTGTTACGATGATTATTTTTTGTAGCGCAATTTGAATTATGGAAATAAATAAATAAATAAAATAAATAAATAAATAACAATGTTACATTTAAACTATGTCAGTGAAAACTATTTTGGGTATATGCTAGCACCGACGCATTATTGAATTTGCGAATAAATGAATTTTATCAATATAATAATTTCAGAAAGGTCTCATAAAATACCAAAATACTCGGAATTGGCCATCCTTATCAAAAAGTTTTGTTCTGTATTATATAAATTAGGA
This sequence comes from Micropterix aruncella, assembly GCA_944548615.1. Lineage (NCBI taxonomy): Eukaryota > Metazoa > Arthropoda > Insecta > Lepidoptera > Micropterigidae > Micropterix > Micropterix aruncella. The sequence continues at coordinate 32,625,765 of OX155951.1, forward strand.
GTTTCCTGATGAATTATTTCATCCCAGAAGTTTATAACATCCTCAACAAACATGGGCAAAGTGGACTTATTCCAAATTTCATATCATAACAAAATATTATTCTTCAGTGATAGAAAATACAATACCCAAAAATTTTAAAAGCGGCTGGGAGATAGAAGTATAGGTCAATGGCTGTTTTAAGCAGCCTCTGTAGCGGACTCTTAATATGTCGTCTATAAATGTATCTCATTGAGCACTTTAAATTTCCTTTGATCAGGTAATAAGGTTTTTTACATTTTACCGTAAAATACTTTTGTTGGTCTCCTGTAAAAAGTACTCTTATAGACTTAGTGTACTTTTAATGACACTCGTTTTAGTTTAGTTTTATTTTATTTAATAGCACTCGTTTTAATTTGCCTTCGTAAAAATCGAAGACAAGTGAGATTTACTTGTTAAATGATGTTATAAATCAACTACACTCTTTGACTGTACATGTTTCGGGTTAATGGTTGTATAATGCGATTTTTTATGTTACGTCCACGATAATAAATTGGTGTTTGTTTACGTAAAAAACTACGGTTGTTACCCCGTTTTTCATAAATCGTTACTTAAGTACAACGTGTGTAAGTCGACTGATTTTCTGCGCACTGGATAGCGTGTCTGGAAACACGTCACCTCGGCGTATTTGAGTAAATTTCGAGTAGAGGCGACCTCACGATTCAAAGTCACGACACCGCGTGTTATTATAACGTCAAGATTCCAGAAATAACGACCTGAAGCGGACGGGTTTCCGTGTGCGATTTATTGTGAACTAGAGGCAGATACCCGCGGTTCCGTCTGCGACATTAATATGATATTATATTATGAATACCTAATAACAAATTTTAATAGGACCCTCTTTGCTCGCAGGAAACCACGAACAGCATGGCATCGAGATGTCTGTATACATTCAGGATATCAAATTCCACCAATGATAATTGATGCTACTCAGTTTCACTCTTATGATACTTGTGTCAAAACTGAGGGTTTTCGAAACAATCGACTAATCAAAATGTATGGTCATATTTGACACATAACAATTTTATTACTGACTTTTTATGAACGGATTTATTTATATTCAATTTATTTATATTTATATACATATCGACGGATTAGAAACCACCGCGTGCCGCGTCGGGGTCGCATCAAAATAATGTATGTATATAAGCATGCATAGGCTCATGTGGTTGTAAATTCAAAACTAAAAGAGCTATGAAGCATTTTTTTTGTGTGATTGAAGCATACTATTCTATTTAAAATAACTAGAAAGAAACATATTTTCATGACACTTACTTTTGGACAAAATGCTCTTTGTAAATAGACGATTTTAGAAGAATTGTGGTATTGAACAAGCCGAATAAATTTCACCAAGACAACGCTCCTCGCCACACATCAGCGATGACAATGAATTGGCTTCGAGAAAATTATGTGAATTTTCCGGACTGGCCAGCCCAGTGTCCTGACCATAACCCAATACAAAACTTGTGGTGTATTTTGATGTGAAAGATGCGGAATCACTCAATAACGTCGAAAAAACACTAAAAAATGTTTTAACACAAGAATGGCAGGAGATTTTTAAGAAAGAGTGCGGCAAGGTAGTAAGAAGTTTGCAAAAAGAATTGTTGCCTTAATTAAGTGGCCTAATTTAAAAAAAATAATAATACGTTATTTTTAATGAGATGTGTTTCTGTTTGACTACTATTCAGCTGCTGCAATTTAGTGGGTGCCTAATATTTTTGGCAAAATATATATAAACAAGTTTATATATGGCCTGTTTGTAGTTTATATATAAACAGCTTATGGCTGATTACCTCTAGTACCCAATCTGCCATCCCAAGCCAAAATGCCACATCTTAGCAAGGAAATCATACTAAGATAAGGGACCCCGGCCCAAGAGGATAGTATACCAGCCAAGACAAAGAACTCGCCTCAGCATGAGATTTATACTGATACCATTCCCCCTACCCAAGCGGACAGCCCCAGCTGCCCCAAAATCTTCATGAGATCGCGAATTTTCGTATCAGTCTTACGACTAACTGGCAGGATTAGGAAGACGTCCTCCACGTGGCCTCGGCGTGTTTGTGCGAAAGACAGTGCGGTAGTTACAAATTCCGACAGCTGCTGATACCGAGGCATCGTAGAATATGGCATTCCGTGGTATGTAACTGCTAACCTTGGTTAGGGTCATTGTCGGCATGGAGGCTGGTGCGCGACATTCACGATTCGCTGTGACAATGGCTGGAATTATTAGACGCGGGAGAAAAGCGGGTATCGGCGACAATGGCGCAGGTATCGCAGGTGACGATGAGAGTTTGCGCGGGGAGCAGGCGGCTGCGGGCGGCGCGGGCTTCGCGGCGCGGGTCTCCCACGGGCCACGATGTGGGCCACGAAGATAAGCGACCTCCGCGCGGGTCGCCCACTTCTCATGGACTTCCCCTCCGCGATTGTGCCACCGACGACCGGCAATTACTCATGCTTTTTGCCATACCTCATCTGCATCATATTACTCTGTTATCGAACGGTAACACTAATGCCGCGCCTGCGCCTGCTTCGGCCCGTTCTCTTCCGTGTGCCGCCCCACAAACCAATCCTTATAACTGCCCACGATACCTACTATAGGCACAGTATAATAACACCCAGTAAGTTCACTCAAGAGTTTCAAGGTAATGCGGGAAGAGGGTGCGACGGAAGTGGGGCCAGGGGTAAGTCATGTCGCGTGGGCTGTGGGCTGTGACGCGTTGTGGGCTCAGTATGCGTCCGTTCCTACTATTACTTTTTTGTGGAGATTTACGAGTCGACGCCATATGGTTTTCTCAGAATAGCATAATAGCATCTGCTTCGCCGGGGCACCGTAAATGTTGCCGGGACGATGCTTCAAGAAGAAGACGAGTAATCATATTACGATTTGTGGTAGCCCTTAAGATTCCTGACGTCACTTGCTTCGATTTCAATTTTGTTCTAAAAGAAGCTACTGTCTGGTATAGGTACTGTGCTACAGGTGTCGCCCAAGCCGCCTAGACCATTATAAAAAAAGAACGTTTATCGCTTCGCTCCTCGCACCTTGCATTGGCTCTCGGCGACGTAGTATTTTGTAACTTTATCGTAATTTTGCGTGTACACAAACATGACGCAGACGACACAAAAAACATGAAACACGGTTTGCAAAACAAACGAAAAAACAGTTTCTTAACTGTTCATATTGTTAATATTTTAGTTTAGTTCAGCTAACTCTGCCATATTTTAGTGTCAACAATAGCAAGCTATTTAATTTTATTTCTTAATATGTTTTTCATTGATAATACTAAATCAGGTTCATAACAAGGAAGAACCTGTTGAACGTATTAATGTACACCATGAGGGCTCTAACTACGGGGTAGTGCCGACTCCGAAGTCGACTACGAGGTTGAGAATCGACGCGAGTTGATTTCCATTCGAATTTTGGGATGATGGACTCAAATTTTAACCGCCCTGCCTTTGGGTTTTATTAAAAAAGTAGGAAAAAAATCGTTAGAGTTTTTTCATAAGATTTCTTATTATAAACAATACTTGTTTACAATATTAAATTTTATTTCTTAATATGTTTTTCATTGATAATACTAAATCAGTTTCATAACAAGGAAGAACCTGTTGACCGTATTAATGTATACCATCAGGGCTCTAACTAGGGGGTAGTGCCGACTCCGAAGTCGACTACGAGGTTGAGAGTCGACGCGAGTTGATTTCTATTCGAATTTTGGGAGGATGGACTCAAATTTTAACCGCCCTGCCTTTGGGTTATTATTCAAAAAGTAGGAAAAAAATCGTTAGAGTTTTTTCATAAGATTTCTTATTATAAACAATACTTGTTTACAATATACCAGAAAACTTTTTTGCAAAATAGACCCATTTATTTATTACTTTTTTTTTGTATTTGGAGTCTTGGGAACAATTTGATGTATCACGTACGCTTTGTGGGTTTCGGGTTTCTTTTTTTTGTGCTTGAATGTACGGGATACGTTTTGTTGTGTACGGGTGATAATATAGCGGACGTATCACGTACGTTCGTATGGGTTGGTCGGTTAAGAATCTCGGGTCGGGTCGCTTGATGTAGTTTCACATGTCAAAAAAATGTATTTTTTATTTATTTATTTATTAAAGGTAAAGCACAAAATATAATTTCCTGCAGCATTACAAAAAAATATGTGTTTGGACCAGTAGCGAAAAATAGAGCACACTGCAGCATCTTGCTCACTACGTCAACACCGCCCAACTAGGCCTAGGCCTGTACTAAGGCAGGTGTACCAGGAAATATTTTACCTGTGCACACAAAAAAATATCAAAAATTCTAAATTATGTCTTTGTCATAAACATCTTAAAAAAATTAAAATATCATCAAAAAGTATTTGAAATTATAATCATAAAATTATCGAGTAAATAAATAAAAATCGAAATCATAATAATAGTAAATAGATAGATAGATATCTACGCAGTAAAATAAAAAAACGCAATATTCGCAATCATATCTTGTTGCCATTTTACTGGTTTCTTAAAGATAATCTGTTTCGTTTTTATCGAATCTCTGATCGAAATGTGTACAACAAAATCTTCCAGCATGATATCCACAGGGCGGCTCACTTTTCTCGTCCAGGATAATAGAAGTATATCTAGAAACACGTAATTTAACACTCTTAGGATTGTATTTTAAACAATAAAATGGTCAGGAAAGTGGAGCGATGTGTGATGTTAAGCTCATTTTAGTCCGATTGGACAAAATAGGTACATTCAGTAAACATACTCCTCAATCGACTCGGTGAATGTAAAAAATCGATAGTACCTCCTTTCGGTTTGTTTTTGTGAGCCTTCTCTTCGCCGAATAAGGTTCGATTCAAATTCCAATTGTATGGCCGCTTTGTGGTCGCTTCGTTGCCTGTCAGCCCAGGCGCGGTGAAAATAATTCGTGATTTAAAAAGTATCGCATTATTGTGTCCGCCATCAAACGTGGCGCAAAAAAAATGAAGAGAAAAGACGCCGAGAATCTTTATTTTCAATTTTCTACGCAATCTCATATAGCTTACCTATCGCGTCGATGAATACGCGCGTAGCGATTTTTTTCTCTTTTAAATTGTGTTGCATGATCCGTTGTTATTTTGATGGGAGGCTTTCACTTGAAATGCTTCAAAATTGGCCTTTGACACCACCGTTCTAATGTGTAGCCAAGTAGATGGCAATCTCGAATGATTACTGTCTCCGAGAATAGTGCGATCGACTCTGACCTTTAAAACGTCCCCGTTTGGTTCGATGCGCGCGAAGGACACGACGCGGGCTGCCTTAGATGGATCAGTTGATGTTAGACCAGACCCTAGATGTACCGCACGTGGGATCCGTCCGATCATGACGTCACACCAAAAGCGACATAATTAGACATTTCAAAATTAAGGAATTAATTAAAGGATAGGGATTAAGGGACGTTTCGGTTCGATTGCCTATTTTCAGCGGACTGTACTAAAAATATAAACCTTTGACCGAAAATAAAGAGTAAAATATATGAAAATTAAAACACCGTATGTCATATCATAAGGAATTAAATATCTAAAAACGAATAAAAAACACAACCGCCGTTACTAAAAGTGATTTACTGTATTTATATTCTTTTTTACGGTTTTTAGATGAAATATTTGTTGTTTATTTATCCATCTAGATACATATATATATATATATGTATATATATATATATATATATATATATATATATATATATATATATTTATATATATATATATATATATATATATTTATATATATATATATATATATATATATATATATATATATATATATATATATATATATATATATATATATATATATATTAGTAAAAGCTACTTAAAAAGTAGCGAAGGAAATCCCAGCTTGTATTGGGAAATGCTTATGTTTGAATGAGATATACTTACGGATGTGCACGACTTTCGACGGTGCAATCATTGATTTTATAGTGCAATGTAAGTTTAAAGGTCCTTTTGCAGTCGACTAACGATCACTATTCATCCATATATCTCATAAATAGGGCTTATCCTTATGCAACACAAAATGCCTTCAATTGAGACGAATTAAGCGAAAAAATAAAAAATTAAACTATTGATGACTTCGGCAAAGCCGTTTTCCAAATGAAAGTGACATTACGAAATAATTCAAATTTCGAATGCTACCAACATTTAAAATATGATACAATTGGCTGAGTTTGTTATCAACGAGCCATTAAATCGAAATAAAAATAAAAAAACCTCCATATGCTCAATGAAATGAAAGAAGAAACTTCAATCTTAATTTCTGGCAGAGGAGTTTATAAAAAAGATTGTATAATGTTATCAAAATTATTTTTTCGCTTAATTCGTCTCAATTGAAGGCATTTTGTGTTGCATAAGGACAAGCCCTATTTATGAGATATATGGATGAATAGTGATCGTTAGTCGACTGCAAAAGGACCTTTAAACTTACATTGCACCGTCGAAAGTCGTGCACATCCGTAAGTATATCTCATTCAAACATAAGCATTTCCCAATACAAGCTGGGATTTCCTTCGCTACTTTTTAAGTAGCTTTTACTAATATTATTTTAAATAAAAACATCATCCTATAAACGGATTTCTTTACAAACCTTATCATATATATATATATATATATATATATATATATATATATATATATATATATATATATATATATATATATATATATATATATATATATATATATATATATATATATATATATATATATATATATATATATATATATATATATATATATATATATATATATATATATATATATATATATAGTTTTATATATATATATATATATATATATATATATATATATATATATATATATATATATATATATATATATATATATATATATATATATATATATATATATATATATATATATATATATCCGGAATGTACTCAATTAGAACTTCATTTTACACTAAACACGATATATTTATGTTAATTTATTGACGTTTTGAGATTTGGACATTTAGACCACTGTTTATTTGATATTGACAGTTAAGGTACCCTATGACACTCGGCATGACATAACGGTTCTAACAATACCACCTACTTATAAATCGGTTCGAGCGTTTAGAAGTTATACAGGAAGAAATAATCGGAAAACATTCATATATGAACCCTGAACACATTACACTACTTTTTTGTTGGGCAGTCGTGTAAAAAAAGAGCGATACGAATTAACTGTTAAGTTAAACTGAATAAAACATTTAGACCTATTTTTAAACGATTGAAATACTCGAAAAAATTTCAGTATATAGCCAAAACAATCATAATTTCAATGTTTTGAACATTTTGTTACTTCGGACAAAATACATTTGGAAAAGTTACTCATTAGTTGTAATTATTTACGGAGTCTAATTTTAGTTGTTGCTAGTTATATTCCATCCGTAGATAAGATTTGATAAAATCACTATCTTAGATAAGGGCTACAGCTGATAACAAATTTTATGCAAAATATATTTTCATTCAGTTGTTCACATATGAAATTTGGTCGCAAACTAGCATTGCTACAAAATGAAACACAATATTGACACAGTGATAACTGAACGTACCTAAACAATTTTTGTCCATGATAATACATAGTTACCTATATATTACTGACATCTTTTGTATTGTCGAAATCTAAAAAGAAGATTATGTCTGCGATATAATATTCAAGTAAATTGTTTCCTATGTTTACTCTTTCTAATATTGTTATTTAAATTCTCTACTTATGATATATGTATTTTATACTATTTGCAGAGCAAATAATGCTGATAATGAATGAGTTGAATGTAAATACTGACTATGTGGATTTCTTTCGCAGATAGTGTCGTGTTGGATTAAGAACATTTTATCAATGTTCAGAGAATTTTCTCGACAACATCGTATTTATTTGTCAATGCTTATCGCAAAATATTGATTTACGAGTAACTCTAATCGGCGAAGGACGTTTCTGATATGATAACGAATCTATGTTTATCTGATGATTTATCGTTATGATCCGGATTTTAATTTTAACGTTTACGACTGTAATTCCAAAGTACGAACGGTTTCGTGTAGCTTGGGCCACAAGATCCATTATGTCATCGGATCGGTCCAACTCACGCTTATACTCCTATTCAGTAGCCTCCTCGTGTGGAAGGCTACCCCGGGTAAGACTCTCGCGTCTCAGGCTGGTGGGTCGGTTTCTCCTGGGGGATTGCCTCCCGGCGCTACTGGACGGTTTGCGCACCGTTCGGCTTCGCCAATCGCTCGTGCACTCTGACGAATCGCTGAAGGAGTCTGGGGACTGTGGAAATATACTGTCTCCCAAGCAGCGGGGGTGGATGTTGCCCTGTCGTGAACCACTCTTGAAATTGCCATTTGGCTACTTAATCCTGAATTCTGAGCCGGGCAAAAGATGCCAATGGTCCGCGATAGATTCAAACTCAATCACCGCTGAATTTACGGGAGGTAGAGGCCGCGTAACCGAGTACGGTCCCGTAACCAGGCGGGAGGAAGGAAGGAGGTATCCTGAAGGTTAATTCCAGACGGAGATTTCCTGCCGAAACTGGTAACCAGTGGGCGAGGTGGCCCCACTCGCTTACCTTCCTAGTGCCTCGCCGTAATGCGTTGGACTGGCGAGTTCGTGGCTTTGCTGAACGGTAGGTTTGTACCGTCTTAAAGTCTTCTACGCTCACCTCATTGGAGACAGAATGATCACTTATCGTTAAAACTTCCTGAGGTGACGGGTTCACCCGTTGTAGTCCAATTTGTTACATCAAATTATATGAAATTGCTCAAACTGTTTTTTAATTTAATTTTGATTGTCTTGTATATAGGTTTCTACAATCTGCAAAGATTTTTTGAAATAAAGTGAACTATGAACTAACTATGAACTATGATGTACTCGATAGTCGTAAATTTCACTCGTGTGTATTTTGATGTTTTAAACAAACGAAACGCCATCGTCGCTGTCATGATTTACGGAACCACTTTCGAATGCGTCATTTTTGAAATAGAGGAAAGCAATCAACCCGGAAAGCCTGCCCTTGTCTTAGAAACTACCGACAATTTTAATTGACTGCCGGTCCGAACATGTCTCGCATGGCTTGTCTTGTGTGGCGATTAAGGCCAACTCCTGTTCATTTCGCGTGACTCGAGGACTTGACACAACTTCAACTTTTGCTACAAACAGCTCGCAAAAACTGTTTCTTCGTTTCCTTTATTGTTTGAATTTCTATTATTTTTGTTAGTCGATATATTACCCGGGCTTCCTTGATATTGGGCTATACTTCCGAGGCATTCGCATCTGTTTTTACACTTCTGCCCAACAAAAAAGGAGTGTAAGGTGTTCAGATTTCATCTATGTATGTTTCCCGTTTCTTTATTTCACCATAACTTCTAAACGCTTGAACCGATTTAGAAGTGTGTGGTATTGTTAGAATCGTTATGTCATCCCGAGTCTCGTAATGTACCTTAGCTGTACAAATATCAAGTAAGTAGTTATCAAAATGTCCAAATGTCAATAAATTAACATAAATGTGTCGTACTTAAAGTCAAATAAAAGGTCTGATTGAGTACATTCCGGAATAAATACTTAAACCACAAATTAAAAAAAAACCGTAATAAAAATAATTATAAATACAATAGTTCACTTTCTGTAAGGCAGTCGTGTTTTATATTTTTTTTATTTATTTACTTGACGTAATTTCCTGCAAACTTCGACTTGACTTGGAAAAATTAAGTGACTTCGCACGTGTGCCTTATTTTCGCTTATGTCCCACTGCTTCGGAAATATAGGACAGTCAATTTGTATACTAAGAAGACCTCGAGCTTTCATAGGATCATGTGGTTCTAATGTTTTGATATGTTGTTAAAACCTATGCAAACTATATGAGACCAAGATTGCAGCTTCGTTTAAAAGACACGCTCAAGCTGCGCAAGGATTAAAAAGCAGCGAATTTTTTTACCGTTTTTCCTTTTTTTTTCAATTTTTCGTAAACTTTGCGTCATACAGAAAAAAATATTCTTTTTTTTTAAAATTAGAGTAATTTGTATACAGTTTCAGCCTAAACCGAGCTCCGTATGTTAAGAAGTTTTGCAGCTCTTCAAAAAATGGCATTTTTTCGAAATGAGTGAAAAATTTCACAACAAAAATCAATTGTTTGGAGATTTGAGGAGCCACTTAGTGATCTGAGGGATAGTGCGTTGATAAGATTGTCAATCATTGCCAATTTTCTGATAGCTGTATCTTGGAGACTTCTGAAGATACAGTGTTTAGTTTAGGCGCAAATTGTGTCGAATTTAGTGTACTTGAAAAATAAAGAATAATTTAAAAATATATAAAGTTTTTATACGTTATGAGGTCCTCTATCACCATGCCAGCTTTGATTATGCCCCTGTCGAATTCCATCTGAGATGAGGCATTCTGAAATGGGGCATGGCATCTTATATCACCAAATTTTTCATTATGCTAAAACGTTCAATACGGGCCCATACTTAAATCTTCCATCAGAGTCCGTGAATTATTACGGAATTCTTTTTTTACTATCATTCGTAAACTCCAATATTTTAGACATTATCTTGATCCAGACAGCTTGCAGATCCATCTATAATAGCATCTGCTCACAGAGTTAACTCGGTTCAGCAACGTTGATTCATTTCATCTCATTATGCAAGTTGCCGCAGTTGAATTTCAAGTTTCGCCACTTGTGAGTTGACCGTAAATTGTGGCGACGCTTATTCTAGTAGCGCTACTCGTAGCACATTACGATATTCGGGAGCCGGCTATTTTGAAGCGACTCACGTGTGATGCGTATATAATAGCGCTTACAATTATATTATCCAACATAATTGCATATAATTACACGCGTTCCACATACTCGCGACGGGGCGAGGCTGTCGTGTCGTTCGTGTCAAGGTTGCCGGAATATTTCCCCCAGCTATCGCACGCCATTATGCCAGGATATAGGAAATGTTCTCCCGCCATTCGGTCGATTTCCTCCGCCGCGCCGCTTTCTATCTACTCGTACATTTCAGACAAACGGCCGTCATTATAGGGGTCATTTCGATTCACTTATCTCATGATGCATCGATTTCTACAAATTTATATTTTTTAATGTTCACTAATTTATCACAAATCCTCGTTAATTATTTCCGTTACGAATTCAATCAAATTACTCTCAATTAATAAACGCCCCAGTAGCTTTATAAGTTTAAATGTGGCAAAATTTCTTCGCGTGCTGTCAACACTCAAAATATTTACTTAAAAAAACGCTCATAAACAGAAAGTTTCGGCTGTAATAAATCTTTCTCATGACCGTTTTAATTGTTCATAATTTTATTGCGAATTTAAAACTGCTCTACGCTCGCGATGATTGTGAAAGTGGCTATATATCTGTATCATCACCAGCAATCACTTTCACACTTCGTCGCATTTGAATATCCTAACGGTTCGAATTTAATTAAGATTTTGATTGCGCAAGAGATCAAATATTGATTTTTAAACGGCTGAATCGGAAACTTTAATTGATAAGGCGTTTGTTTACTTTATGTCAAACGTTTGTATAGCAATCATAGTTTGTCTCCTCGGTCGGCCCAACTCGTGAATCGGTTTCCATTCTGTAGCTTCCTCAAAGAGAGGAATTACCACGGAAGGCATCAGTGAGCTCACTCTCATTCGGGTGTTGTCGTTATCGTTAATAGACTACGCAGGTGTCGTTTACTTGGATGTAAACGAGAGCATGATTGTGGAAATATTACTATTTTTCCAAATGTCCTAACACAGTGCACAAAATTAAGTGACATAGAAATAAGCTTTCATTTTCCCAATAAGCCACAAGTTTCGACTAAAACAAGTATATTAGAATCCTTTTTTTTGGGGCAAAGTACGTTCATATACCTACACTTTTATAATTGAATTCCTGGAGAAATGAAAATCTTACCGCGAAAACAATTTAAGTATCGTTTAAAAAAAATTCTGTTTAAAAGTCATTATAAAACAGACGATTACTTAATTACTTATTATAAATAGACTTAATTATACATGCATTATTTTTTTTCCCCTCACCGGATAGAAGATATTATACGGACGGGGTTTGATTATTTATGATTCACGTGTTAAACGGAGTCGAAAAAAATGTATATTGACAATTGTACCAAAACAGTGGACATCTGGTTTTCTTTGTCGTTCCTTTTTTGTAAATGTTATAGAATTCATAGATTTTTATTACATAATACATGTAATGTCTCCTTTCTTTTTTTATGGTTATTTTAATACTTCTATATGTACACATTAAAATCTCATTTTTGTTTTTTTACTATTTTTTTTATAATTAGGTATGATTATTTTACTCTATTTTTACACGACTGCCCAACAAAAAAGGAGTGTAATATTTTCAGGGTTCATCTATGTATATTCGCCGTTTCTTTATTCCACCATACTTCTAAACGCGTGAACTGATTTAAAAGTGTGTAGTATTGTTATAATCGTTATGTCATCCTGAGTGTCATGGTATTTTGACGGTCCATATATAAAGTGAGTAGTTCTCTAAATATCCAAATGTCCAAATGCCAATAAATTAACATAAATATATCGTGTTTAGTGTCAAATAAAAGGTCTGATTGAGTACATTCCGAAAATGTATATGTATCTATATGGATAAATACATAAACCAAAAATATTTCTTAAAAAAACCGTAATAAAAATAATTATAAATACAATAGTTCACTTTCTGTGACAGCGATCGTGTTTTTTTATACTTTTTAATATATTTGCTTTTTTTGCAGGCTATTCAAATACAATCAATTTGTACCTTATTTTTATCTATTACGCTTATAGTTACAAATTTATATTTCAATTTTACTTCATTTGTCCAGCTTATAAGAATTCTATTATTCTACTATTTCTATTATTATACTATTCTTTCAATTTATGATGTTCTTTTCATTAATTAGTATTTATACATATACCTACATAAATATATTTACAGCAATGTAAATGTCTACACTAGAACAGGATATTACCTAGTTAGGTGACATTAAAATATGATCACTGGCAAAAGTTTTTAGCATATCACGTTATCATATCATGGCATAAACGTTATCATAAATGGCATATCATGGCATAAACGTTATCAGTTTTTTGCTACTGGATTTTTGCCTATGTCATTTTAATTGTTCAATCCCATTTTGCCGAAGATGATTGTGAATTAAAATTAAATTAAATAAAACTAAATTTTAAATAACCTAATATTACTATTATTATCTGCTGAGGATCAACATATGTACGCAATGTATTTATGTTGTGTGTTACACCTCTCGTTAAAACTTTCTATTGCAGCGCTACTTCTGATGATTGCGTCCGCAATAGTACCTTACTAAGCAATCTCTTTCATCACAATAAATGTCTCTTTGTTTTAAAGCTTCTGCAGCGTTTGCATATAAGTTCGTCTTTTGGATTGGAACTGGTTTTTGCTGAATACATAATACGATCAGATCGGAAGTAAAACAAGTAAAATTTGACATATAACGAAAGCGGCGCTGCTGACATTTTGTAAGTTTTATCGTCAAGTTTGTATAATAAATCAGTGTCAGCAATATATCAAAACATAGAAAACAATAATAATAATCAAAATAACAATTGTAAAAATCTTTAGTTTCTAAAAATCATCTCTTCATAGTATATTCTTATAGTAGTACCTGAATATTCCAATAGATCTCGATCGCAGTGCCACTTGTATACTGCTTCTATACAATCGCAGAATAATAAGAGGAACTGCCCTGGAAACTTGCGGCTTTGTGCTTGGGAATGATGGCAAGTTCTTCACGAGCCCATGTTGAATGGTCATATATCAATACGAAACTATCTGCCTACCTGCATTATGGATAGCAATATTTAAATAAAACGAGCGAAGCTCATATGAATACGATGCGACAGTCATCTCTATACGGCAAAAGAGGGGATTCGCGCTTGTAGATTTTAGTCTGCGGTTTAGATAATTCGTTAAAATACTGAAAGAAAGGAATAAAAAATAATACAAATAATTTTATAAATAAAAATAGTAATAATAATAATAATAATAATAATGATTATAAATTAAAATATAAATAATTTAAAAAATGTTATCTTAGATCATTTTTGACACAACCGTGGCACTCTAGTGGGACTCCCGAAGTGAGCTCGCCTTAACACAGGGGTGCCTAGCAAGGCGGGCTCGGTTGCTCTTTGCTTAGCACAATTGAAAGATAATCATTTGCGTTTAATGTATGCCCTATATAACCTGGGCTCAGACAGATGTGTATATAACTTTAAAAGCATACAACGGCATTGTCTAAATTGTCAATTCATTTTCTGTTGTGCTCGTGCATTTAGTAGTAGTAGTAGAAGTAGTAGGCTTTAGTCTTAAAAAAGATACAAATTACATGTCACAGTTCCCCACTAAGGCTAGTGCCTTTTCAGTGGGTAACTAACAATAATGTGTTCATATCTGACTTACGTTATCTATTACCTATTATACTTATATTAACTATTATAACTTTTTACGTAAAGTAGATGTATTGACTTCCTAACCTAACCTAAACTAACCTATATTTCCTATAACAACTAGCTGAATATACACTTATAAATATTTACAGTAAATAAATGATTTTCCACTAAATTAATATACCTCCTTCCTAACCTAACCTAACATACCCAAACCTCTACTAATTATTCTGGTATACACTAAATATGTGTAATGACTTTGTTTAGAATTACAATAATAAATGATTACATTAATAAAATGATTTACACTAGATATCTATACTAATGCCCTAACATAACCTAACTTATCTTAACTAGCTTGGTTTACCCTAATTATTCTACATAGTGATGTATCGGTTACGAATGGTCATATCAACACCGAAGCCCTGGCAAGGAATGGTAACACATTATGACTTGGGTATATATACAGCCGTAGCCAAAAGTATTAGACACCCATTAAAACTATAGTTATTTTAGAATATAGCTGAATTGTAGGGACTCAAAAACACATCTCATTAAAAATAATGTATACTTTTTTAAATTTTAATATTTTGTTCGCCAAATTTAGCCCTAATTACCGCAGCAAATACTTTTCTGATAACTCCTTACTGGATTTCCGCACTCTTTCTTTAGAAATCTTCCGGCATTATTGTTTTAAAACAATTTTTTATGGTTTCTTTCGACATTATTGAGTGATTACGTATCTAAGACATCAAAATACCCAACAAGTGTTCCATTGGGTTGAGATCAGGAGACTGGGCTGGCCAGTCCAGAAGTTTCACATGATTTTCCCGAAACCACTTCAAAACCTTGCTCTATGCGGATGATACAAGTTTCCTGTTTCACGATAACAATCTTAACGACCTAATGACCAATGCCAATCATGCGTTAAACCTAGCAAGTTCATGGTTCACAGAGAATAATCTCTTGCTTAATGCAAAAAAAACCGTAACTATGCACTTCTCCTCAAAATATAAATCGTCTGCTATACCATTCAATATAACTCTAAACAACAGTACTCTAGAATTAAGCAAATCGACAAAGTTCCTAGGTATCATGATCGATCATCATCTTAGCTGGAACATCCATATTAATGAACTATGTAGTACGCTTTCTTCGGCAATATATGCAATAAAAAAGATTAAATTCTTAGCTGGTGAAATCGCTGCAATAACTGCGTATCATGCCTGTTTCCATTCTAAAATGACTTATGGTATACTGATATGGGGGAATGCCACAGACAGTTCTAGGGTTTTCATTTTACAGAAAAGTGCATTGAGAGCAATTGCAGGAGTATCCCGTGACACGCACTGCGAACCATATTTTCTTAAGTACAAAATACTGACTTTTACGTCTGAATATATTTTACAATGTCTACTATATGCTAAATCAAATATTAACGAACAAGAGGTAAACGGGAATATGCACTCCCACAATACACGCAGACGTGATGACGTTATCCTGCCCAAAGTACGCCTTACGCAGACACAAAAGTCCTTTGGATATTTGAGCTATAAGCTCTTTAACCAGCTACCACTCTCCACAAGGAAGATGGAAACAAAGGCGTTTAAAAGATTTATAAAACAAAAGCTGCAATCCACACATGCTTTCTATAAGCTGGGTGATTTTTTTGAGCATGCCAATTCTTTGAAATGGGAATAACATTAATATGTAACTTTCAGGTACCTCATTTTAGTTTTTATTATTTAATTATAATATTATGAATTTAATATTTAATATGTAGATTACAATGTGTAATGTAACATACCTGATCATATACATACGTTGTTTTTTTCCAATTTTGTTTCGATACTTCCAATTGTGTGATTATTTTTTGTATAAAGTGCTTGATGACTATTAATATTCTTATAATAATAATCTATTTTATATGTATACTCATGTACATGGATTCAGCTCTATTATTTTTTTTTTAAAAAAATATTTGTCTGTCGTGTAAAGCCGACTTTAGTCAATGCTATTGTTGAATTAATATTTATGCTTAAATAGTTTTATATCTACATATAAACTGACGAATTCTAATATGCGATAATTAGCTTTAATTCCTAATTCATGCTGTTATTGTATATTTTGAATAAATAAACTGAATACTGAATACTGAATACTGAATACTGAATACTGTCACTATGTCACATGTTAGCTCCAGTATGTATATGGTCCGAAGATGTTTAGGTCATACATCACTTCGTTACATAACTCTTCTTATATATTTTCCCTCGTAGCGTGACGAATTTAATCAATAGAAATCTTTGTTATAAGCGATCGCTAAAGCAGCCACTATACGTGCATTATGTAAATTACCATAGGAAATAATATCCCCCAAATTAACGAGCAAAGACAACAAAATCTGTAAAGACATTTTGTTCGTTATAAATTAAAGAGATACTATTATAATATTACGTTCAGCAGTCACTTTTAAAATTTAGTGCATATACAAGTTACAACTTTTTTAAAAATTTGTATATTTTATTATTTAATTCAGAAATCATAAGTACCTACTAAAAACGTACTAAAAAGAAAATCAAATTCAAAATCACTTGATTTGTTCGTTGGTCATTTGCGATATTAAAAAAATTTGGGGTTAATTTTTATAGGATATTTTTTTTTCTTGCCAATATTAAGATGCTGATGTCTGAATAATATGGAAAAAATATAATTTCTAAATTATTCGTATTCGATAATTTGTAACATGATTTTGAAGTTACACATATGTCCCATGGTCGTTAAAAGATTAACAAAATGTGACTATTTAGAATGTAACTTTAGTCCTTTATTTACCAATCAGTGTATATTTTAGTTATACGATTCGTAATATTTCTGCAATTGCGCTTTTTACAAAGTGTTGTTTTTTGGTTTACATGGTGCCGACCCTTAACGTTCGGAAGTCGTTTTCGTCGCCTAGCTGCTTACTATACACGCTACGATGCGCGGCGCTACGCATCGGCCGCTTTCATCAGTACGACAGGCGAAGAGGTCCATCTATATGCACTTCTCTTTGCATAATCGTCCATTGTTGTCCCAGTGCCTGACTTGTACGTCGTTTGTTACATATTATATTGCGCGCGCGCAATCACCGTCATTAAGTGCCGGGAAGCGCATTTAAAAACAAATGCCGCTTGAATTCTACACACCGAGCAAGCACTCGCCAACATTTAAAATTAGTTTCACCGACCAAACACGGTCCTCGAATACGCAGTATACCGAGTTAGAATAGTAAGCGCACTCTCGAGTGGCAAGGCGTTGCAGGGAAGAGTGCGAGGTAAGTGAGCAGAGGGATACGCTACGCCAAATACCGTGTCAAATTTCTCGAACGTTTGAATATCTGCGTTGTTTGACGGGTAGTGAACGTTCCATACGAGTATTACTACACGCTTGACCGTTTGCTCCTGCGAATTTTGTACCATAGCCAATAAGAACGTTCTACGGCGTGTCGGCCAAAAACGCAAGCTTTGGCAGACTATCAAATAGCGCTAAGTCACGTGGTTATGCACGTTAGGTACGAACTCCTGCAACTCATTATAATGGGAAACGTTGCAGGGAAGAGGAGACCTAGCCGTATACGGAAATCTTGGTTCAAGAATGGACCGGAAATACAAATGTCGCCGAATCGTTTTGCCTGGCGAAGGACAACAAAAAAGTATGCAGAGCTGACTGCCAACCTTCACTAGTTAGAAAGACACCCTAAAAACCTAAAAAGATAAAAACATTTTTTTTTGCTAATGTTTAGTTTCTTTTTAATTTGTAACAGTTACTTCCCCACCTACTACAATAAAATTATCATGTATTCTTACTATATCTGTATTATGAGAAACATTATCAAGATTCTTTGATCTGACCGTATTCGGCTGATGACAATTTGGGAGAAATTTTTGCCATTAATATGTCCGCCAAATAACTTGAAGACCTGGAATTATTATAATAAAAAATAATCTATATATATAAAACAAAGTCTGGTTTGTTCGAACACTTATAACTCGAGAACGGCTGGAGCGATTTTCATGGTTTTTGATTCGTTGTATTTGTCTCCGTCCCGAATAGTAGAATAACTATTTAAAACAAAAATTGGAAAATTGACCGAAAAATTAAATAAAAGAAAAAAAAATCCCATACAAAATGTAAATCCGTGTTTTTCTCATAGTCAGTTGTACGTGGCATGTTTACGTGTCGGCAAATCATCCGATTTATTTGTTTTTGCGCCTGATAAAAAAAAAAACAAAAAATGTCGTATATCACAAGGTGCTTCAATGAAGAAAATTAAACCGAGTGCATCCCATGCTGCACAATATGTAAATAGTTTAATACAATCATGTCTTACTGACACGCGATTGATATACTTATTTTTTTAACTTTTATATTTCTTTTTGGGTTATTATCTTAATAAAGTAGTGAACTTAATATTTATTTTGTATTCATTGTATTACTTTCATAAAATCATAAATTAAGTTCAGCTAATCTGTAACACGACATTCATTGACTATTAGACGGTACGAATTTCGCCGGGTCAGCTAGTAACACAAACAAATGTAGCTAATAGATTAAATTAGAATTTTTAAAATAATGTATCATGAACAATGTAATATTTTAAATACAATTCTATATTAATCTGGTTTGGTAATCTGACCTGATTTGACTTCTTCGTGACGTCATCCAACAAGCGAAAACCTGATTGTTTGTGAGAAGCCGCTGCTCGATTGATGGCGGAAACCACAACGAAGCACTTAAGTACTTCCCCTTATTTACCTGTTGCATTGGGAGTAAAGTAGTTTGCGGTAAGTAATTGGCAATTTCTCCCGTTAAGAAGATCAAACGCGATTTAACGTAGTCAGCTCAACTATGACGCGCACCGACTCTCTCAACCTACGGCGCATGGATAATCCTTAGCAATTTATTTTATTCCGTCTAAATCTACACATTTTATAACAGATTTATGTATAACGGGAACTGCAAAGCTGATTATTTTTTCTGATTGATAATCCGCAGTTCGTTACCCTGACAAGGTCAATAATCTGTTCATAATATTGAAGTATTGACAGTGTTGAATTTTATAATGTTTCATGATTATTTTTATTACTTTTTTGGACCCCCTTACTAAATTCTATCACTTTTAAAATCAGGGATGGATTATTATATTAATATTTGTGTTGACTATTTTTATTGTTGTAATTTTATATTTCTAATATTTCTAATTTAACTCTTTTATCACTGATTTGTCGTTTTTATATTTTGACTATCTGTATTTTTCATGTATACCTACTTAGGTATTTTAGCAGCTCAACTCTATTTATAGAAATAGAGATAGTCGTAATAAATACTAATTTGATAGTTTCCCATACAAAAGTCACGCCCACCAGATGAGTATTACTAATTGCGATTTTTCTATATTTTCTGCGAGGCACCGATGTAGTTACCTATTGCCGGTATTCGTTTCGATAGGCTAACATTCTGATAGGCTAACTTCCTTATTCTAGAATTCGCAAATCATTTTTTATCACTCAAGACTTTATTTGTACAAATGGCAGATCCATCCAGAACAAAGCAATATACCCAAATTGTCGATGCTGCAGCGAGCGCTGAAAAGTCCATATTGTATGGAATATTTGTGAACCTTGTTTTTTTTCCAGATTGTCATGGGTTTGGCGCTGGTCGTGTTCCAAGCCTTGGATTTCGGGGAGACGGAACGCGAGGAGAGGCTTATCTCGCCGGACCTGGAGTCACTTATCGCGGACATGGCCAACGAGACCGGTGAGTTTCTAGCGTTCATTCTAAAGTCCTACTTTACCAGCAGTTTTAAAGTTCGACGTCACTCCTGTTCACTTGGGAAGCTGTCGCTGTGAAGAAGTTAATCGAGTGTCCTCAATCAAATCCACTTCTGTCGGGGTCTTATACAGCGCATTATTTTAAATGCCAATTATTGACGTGAAAACTTTGTTGAAAATGCTCCCATACTACTAAGGTCCCGCTGGAGTTAGCGATGAAACGCATTTGATGTCCCCAAATATTTGATTATATATTGTGTTACAAGGGCTGTGGCGCGTGTATTCTAAAAATAGACCATCGTCCGTTGCTAAGTGTATTAAACTTGCGAGTTTGTATGCTTACGTCATCGAGCAGAGAGGGGATGGATGGGGGTCTCGAAAACTACTCAGCGCGAACAGAGAATCAGTCATAGCTTCGCAGCGTAAAGGTATTCAGCAGAAGAAAGTTTATGTCGTCGAGTGACATGTTGTGCTGAAAAGTTCTCGAAGAAAGAGATTATTTTATGATGTATTCGTAATATGATAATTTAAGAATATTTTTACTGTATGTTCTAAAATCGCATTTTATATTCGCGCAACAACAGCGCTTGCAACCTCGCAAAAACGTCGGGTGCTACAAAATACACGCGATAAATTCGTTTATAATAATCTTATTCATAAAGCGTTTTATGTCGATTGATACATTTAATGAAAAAATAGTATTTTCTGTTTATTTTTATTTTCTGTTTTATTTTTATCACATATATTTATTAATATTGCTCAACACCTACTACAGAGGTATATAAATTATATGTTTGCCTACTACAGAGGTATATAAATTACATGTAGTTGTCTATCTATCTTTGAACAGGCGGCATTCTAGTTAATTTAGGGCGGATATAAAATATTTTAAACTCAGTTAAAATTAATTAATAAATAAATTACTTTAAAGAAAAATAGTCAGACGAAACGTAGCGGTGGCGTAATGCTGCTAAACAAAGCTTTCCGCATGACCGTTCGATTTCCGATCCAAAATGGCCATGGAATGTCCGCATCAGAAATGTATCGCCGAGATGAAAAGATAAGCGAGATAAACTGCGCTTTCTTCACTCCTCTAAAGCCTCATCTGCGAGGTTACAAAAGATTTCGCTTCTATCAAATCGATTTCAAGTCATTCTAATTCTATACCTTCTCTGATTGCCGTTATAAAAGTACGAGTTGGGAGCACATTATAATTTTGAAAATCTCGCTAGTGGTCGCTGTATAGCTGTCAGATGTACCTGCCTATTTTTCCAAACAAGTAAATATATTAAAAGGAATAAAAAACATGACTGCTGTTACAGAAATAGAACTATTATATTTTAAATTATTTTTTTTACGGTTTTTTAATGAAATATTTGTGGTTTATGTATTTATCCATATAGATACATGTATATCCGGAATGTACTCAAGGAGAGAGTTGATTTGACACTAAACACGATATATTTATGTTAATTTATTGACATTTGGACATTTAGACAACTACTTACTTGTTATTTTGACAGTTAAGGTACCCTATGACACTCAGGATGACATAAGGATTATATAATAGGATGACATAAGGATTATATAACACACTTCTAACGCGGTTCAAGCGTTTAGAAGTTATGGTTGAATAAACAAACGGAAATCATACATTGATGAACCCTGAACACTATACACTCCCTTTTGTTGGGCAGTCGTGTAAAAATGGATTGTTTTTTGATGAAAAATACGATAGTGCCACTTGCTAATGATCGTGGAAAGATGATTAAGGATCCAGGAAAGAAGCGGAATGCCGGAAATACGAAGACAGCTTCTTGGATTTTGGCTTCACGTCGATAGAAGTCAACGACGAAGAGGAGCCGCAGTGTTTGATCTAAAGTTCTATCATCCGAGAGCACGAAACCAAGTACGCTGAGTGGCACCTTGAAAAAACGCATCCTAATATGGTCGTTAAGCCACGTGAGTCTTTTAGCAAAAAAAAATATTCACCAACAACATATGTTTTCACTAAGCAAACATCAATGTCAAACAGTGCATCGATTGCTTCATTCAAGATGGCATATAGAGTATCTAAGAGCTTAAAAATCTCCACACTATTTCCGAAAAATTTTGCGAAATGAAGCTGTGTATGGGGACGGTGTCAAGTGGTGTCGTGAGTTCAAAGTCGGCAGAACGAATGTGCACGTTGAACAAAAGAGTGGTCGTCAATCAATCGTGACTGAACAAATTCGAAGAAACGGTTCGTGGCAACAATCGATTGACTTTGGACCTGATCTGGCACCTTCAGATTTTCTTCGTTTCACCTCTCTGAAGCCGTTTATTGGTGGAAAAATATTTTCGGGAGAATTTTTTGACGTAGGTAAAAGAAAGCTCATCCCCCGCCTTACAAAGTGCATTGATAAGGAATAGGACTACGTCGAAAAATAGCGTTTATATGAATTTGTAATGTAACGTCCGTAACCGCGTTGAAACACTGATTCACATCAGATCACCGAAGTTAAGCAGACTGCTTGAGTACTGCCACATGATGTTATAAAAGCCGGCCGTCTGTAAGATAATTTTCGTTACACATTAAGGTGGGCCGTTACCGTATATACAGGTGAAAAAAAAGTTTTTTTTTTGTAAAATATATTATCTTTTTGATTAAAAAAAACAGTGCTCTTTTTACTTATGCCTTGTGTTTTAACTGATTACATGAACGCTCAGCTGAGCAGTTTGCAGCTATTTCTGTTAAAATATACTAAAGGTAATGTCTACATTTGGAAAGGCGTACTGAATATTGTCTTTTCAAATTATTTTATAAAGTTCATTACGACTAAATCTTGTTTTAACACGATTGCCCAACAAAAAAGACATATTCAGGGTTCATCTATGTATGTTTTCCGTTTCTATATTCCACCATAACTTCTACACGCTTGAACCGATTTAGAAGTGTCGGGTATTGTTAGTATCGTTATGTCTCCGAGTGTCATAACCTCAACTGTCCAAATATCAAGTAATTGTCAAAATATCAATAAATAAACATAAATATATCGTGCTTAGTGTCAAATGAAAGGTCTGATTGAGTACATTCCGGAAATATACATGTATCTATATCAATAAATACATAAACCACAAATATTTCATAAAAAACCGTAATAAAAATAATTATAAATACAATAGTTTTCTTTCTGTAACGGTAGACGTGATTTTTAATTATTTTTATATACATTTTATTCTTTTTTATATATACATAATGTATTTACTTTTATATTTTCTGTTGCACTAAAATTATGACGTTCATATAAATGAGACTGCTTAAGTTCAGCTGGGAAATTACTGTTAAAGTCCTCTAGGTACGCATCAATCAGATTTTGACAGCACTGAGAACACGTTTCAGTGTTAGCATATGATAAAGTGACATTATATGGCACATCACGCGTTAGGCCGCCTGACACTCCGTTTAGGCATGTTGTAACTTGCAAATTATCTCAGAGATGTGTGGGCGGATGAACGGCGACATCGACGATTTGATCACCCATTCATTACAACACCTCGACCGATGCAGTAGGTATAAAAGTAATCCCTAATCATTCCTGGAACAATATCGTTACTGCATCTTGATAATCGGATTAGACGTTGGGTTGTTGCTCTCGCTCGTGTCGGAACCCGCTTTATCAGTGCGTAGCGTCGCGACGCATCGCGTCACCTCTTATCAGAGCTATCTCGTACTTTAAAGTTTTCGGATAGCCGCCCGCGATGCTGTGACATTTTCACTGAATCGGCCGCACATACGTGACCCAAAAGCGAGGCGAGCGCGGTCGACGACCCTCCCGAACTAGTTCTGCTACAATCACTGCAGTAATTTGCCAATAAATCCGGCATCATATGCAAATCGTGTTGATTTGCGTTGTTAATAATGACCCGCAGACGAATTTTAGCATAATTATGGAAATATATACCATAACAGGCAATAAGACAACGGAAACATCGATATTTTTAATACCATAACGGCAACGTGCCCACGCGCTTACTAAAAACGACTGTGACATCAATTATACAAGCAATTAAGTTACACATTATAGAATAGGTTAAAAATAAGTGGAAGGTTAATAAGTGTTAGATATAAGAGTGTTCGAATTAAGTTATTGGTGCATATTTAGCATGTTATCGTCTCCTAAACAGTAGCCATCTATTCCCTATTGCTAGCGTCTTAAAAGAGCATTGTTAAGAAGTCTATGGGAGATGCTCAATTTCATACGAAATTAGAGGCGATAAAGGTGGATGATACACAAACATTTTACCTTTAATATTTCTGTAGACTTTAACTTATAAAAAAGTACTTTAAATGATTCAAATCGGTGCAGCGATTATCGCGATACCTCCAAATTACCAAACCCTCTCACCCCAAAAACATCTCACTCGCTCATTTTCAACGCTGTTCAACAGTAGCATCAAATGATATCCGAACGATCAGCGTAAGAAAGAGATGACCACATTTTTTTGGTAAATTATCCGAGAGTCGCTAGATTCACACCACAACTAGATAACTACAAATTGAGACAATTTGAGTTGTCTACTTGGAATGACTTAATACTTAACATTTTACAAAATTGATAGTATGGCTCACGCTACTGGCCTTCAATGCCAGAATGATTGGACAACAATTGGAGACTTTTGCATTCCTCCTCCAATGCACTGGAAAGTAATAATGTATGACTGGACGCCAGAGATGCTTAAAATTTTATTATGCCTTTCAGCATACACTTCCAGACCCGAGTAACCTCGCTCGTTGGAGCTATGCCGGTCGATTCGGTCTCTAAGCAGTATAAATTCCCTGAAAGTCTCGGATGCACAGCCCTGCGTCCAGATATAACTCTTTACTCTCTATCTCGGAAGATGGTCCTTATCGTAGAGTTAACTGTTCCATGGGAATCAAATATCCCAAAAGACCACGAGTACAAATTAAATAAATACCATGACCTCGCAAATGCCGTCACCCGGAACGGCTTCACTGTTCACCTTCACGCGGTGGAAGTAGGCGCTCGTGGCCTGCCAGCTAAATCTTTGTTTCACCTTTTTAAAGATCTTGGTCTCTCCAGGAAAATAATCAACTCCTTTCTAGAAAAATTATCTAAAACCGCGATTTCTGCATCTCAAATTCTATGGCTTCGAAGGGGGAGTGAATGGGTGGTAAGGTGAACGCTCACATGTGGCAAGACAGCTGTCCTAAACCTACCACCGCCGGTCGTAAGTCCGGAATCCACCCTTCACCTCCCAGAAGTGTAATAATTATATATGATGGGCCCGACTTTTGATCGGTGAATTCCATGGCAGCTCCGTTTGTATTTTATTTAAGTACCATCTAACGCTGCACTCCTAATACTCAGTGACAACATATTATATACGTACACTGAGAAAAATATTAAATTCATTCTTACATTACCAATTTGTTATTACGGTATTTTAAAGAATAACGATGTTTTAATCGCAATTTTGTTGAATTACAAGGAATTTTGTTGAAACTTCATTACTCGATTATATGTATTAACATTTTACGTACGGTTAATAAGGAAACAACAGTATACTGTAGCTTCAACATGATCAATGCTACAACTTGATAACTCAAAAATTAGAGAAATTGATCAGGCATTACGAATATAAATATCTGAAACTCTACAAGTGCCTTACATATAGGATTGCACAATATATCTTTAAAATATATCAATATTATCTGGTTCGATATATCGGGATATCGAAGTGGTGAGTCTTAATTAGCTCCTTATATCGTCACCTGAATGCTACAGCTAGATAACTAAAAAAATAGACAAATTGAATCTTACAAAAGATGTAGTTATTGCTGCTAGATTTGTGTGTAAAACCAAGATAACTGCACTGAGAAAAATATATCGATGTTATACACGAAAATACGCATGTTTCAACAAGGATTAGGTATATAACTCGGACTTTGGTCCATACGTATGAATTAACATGACGCATAATGGTGTTGGCGTGACGGTAGTCGCTTCTAACATCATAGCATGTAGTAGTATACGTACGGTTATAGTCGGACACATGAATCATGTTGAAACTACAGTACATTGCTATTTCCGTATTAACCGCAAGGAAAATGTTGATACTTACAATCGAGTAATGGAGTTTCAACAAAATTCCTTGTAATTCAACAAAATTACGATTAAAACATCGTTATTCTGTATAAAGCCGTAATAACAAAATGGTAATGTAAGAATCAATCCAATATTTTTCCCAGTGTGTTCTTATAATAAGATGTTACATTAATTGTCCATATAGTATATGTGTTTTTTAAAATATTTAGTATCTTGAAGTAATTGTAATTTGAAACAATTTCCTCCTGATAACCAGAATTTACAGCGCGCAGCTCCTTACTATATTTTTATATGCAAATCTAACGCCTATACGCCCTAAAAATCATGAATATATCAATCTTGTATCTTCCATTACATGCTTTCCTATCACTCAGTGTTGAGAATATCCTTCAGGAATATGTAAAAGACGAGTACAATATAATAATTATTATCAAAAGCATTTGCAGTAGTTAATAGCAGTGGGATTTCATGTAACCCTGTAACCATCGGCAGGTTAATTGCCAATTAACCTGCCAATGGTATTTTATCTAAATTAATAGGAGACCCGATTGCATGTCTAAATAAAGCTTTAAATTCGGAAGTCAACTGACATGAAATTATACGGCCAGAAGGTGTTAAGAGACACAGCGGGAACTTTTCGATGGAATTAATATCACCGTTGCTTGTCAGTATATTTCTAGAAATATAATGTAAATCGAATTTCAGCGTAATCGGATACTAGCAAGTGGTTGAAAAATGGTTTGCAAATTTCGAAACGGACAACTTACGTACATACGAACATTGCAAGTCAAAATAAACCTTGTAACAAGTAAATATATTTAAAAGAATAAAAAACACAACTGCCGTTATAGAAAGTAAACTATTGTATTTATAATTATTTTTGTTGCGGCTTTTAATGAAATATTTGTGGTTTATTTATTTATCCGTATAGATACATGTATTTATTTCTGGAATGTACTTAATCAAACCTTTTATTTGACACTAAACACGATATATTTATGTTAATTTATTGATATTTGGACACTTAGACAACTACTTACTTCATATTTGTACAGTTAAGGTAACCTATGACACTCAGAGTGACATAACGATTTTAAAAATACCACTTACTTCTAAATCGGTTCAAGCGTTTAGAAGTTATGGTGGAATAAATAAACGGAAAATATAAAGTACATACCTACGAGTAGATGAACCCTGAACACATTACACTCCTTTTTTGTTGGGCAGTTGCGTTAAAAAGAGCCATCTGGTTTTTCTTGACGGCAACCAATGCCTTGTCATATTCGTCTGTTCACCTCGTAGCAAACTACAGCCACAGGATATTGGTTAATGGTGTTGGTTAACCGTATTCATGGTTATTATCTGAGATTTTACGGTTTTAAAGATGATCCGACGGCAGCAATTTTACCGGTTCGTCGTGTCGCACCGCATCAGAAACGGATTGAAGGTGAGAGAGGCAGGCGAAGCGCTCGTTTTTGAATATCACGCTTGGTAATTTGCCCAACTGCACCATCTGATTGGAAGGCTAAGGAGAAACGCGCACCGGGAGGCTAATTACGAATGCTAGCATTCGTAATCGACGGCTATTAGTAGATTTTTAATACTGTTGGCCTAAAAGCACCACCTAGCTCCGGAAAAAGTGATTCGCGTAAAATTATAGATTTACAAGTTTTTTTCAAATATAATACGCATTGAAGGACAATTAAATGAAAAATGAAAATCTAAAATTGTTATATCAGATATTTATTGACCTGTTAATCGGGGAAGTCCCTAACGGCCGCGCACTTTCTCGTATAGACGTGTTATTACGTCACGCCCGCGTGACGAAATTTATCGTTACTCTTTTTTTTATCAATGCTTAAAATTAATTAAAAGACAATGAAACATATATTTTTTCGTTAACAATCCACAGAATTTAAATCCGGCCAGATTTTCTTTCATAGTGCGCGGTTCCATGTGCGTCTATAGTCCGCAAATTCTCCGGAAACCTTACGCACCGCGATGCGCACCTGGTCTTAAACTCATGTCAATACACGTACCGATGACTCCCACATTCTTTAAACGAGAAAACATGTCCCTTCCGTTCAATGGTACAACGTATATTTCGAGGACGTTTCTCTACGTCCTACCCATACTCGATACTGCTTACGTTTGACGTATATATAAGTCATGCTCGATCGGTTTTCTCATTATAAAATAACAGTACTGGTTTTCAGTCTTCCCCGAATTTTATAAACATTTCACCCTGAATTGTAAAAATCGTATGCTATAGGATATATTATTATTAATTTATATATTCACACACATACATGTATGTATATATGGCATACACAAATATTTAGTATCTCTAGCAATCACTCTGGCAACTAATTTCGACAACCACCAGCTTTGCGCGACCCCTTGGCAGAGCATTTTCGTAGGCAAGATGTATCGTCCGTAGCTGTGTTAAAACACTGGTTCCTGTAGGAACCATAAGTTAAGCAGCGTCGGGCGTGACCGCTACTTAAATGCATGCATGTTATAAGTCAGCTGCCTTACCGTAAAGGCTAAAAAGTCTACAAATGGTATAATGGCAAATAAAAGACAATCCAGACTTTTAATGCCACGAATTTAAAGGCCTCTGAAGAGTTGGAGTTGGTATCGAGGAAGACATAGTAAGACATCTCACCCTCTGATATGACGGTGATGCGTATTTACAAACAAGTTGTATTTTCACAACTCAGAACAGATATTCCGGCCTTTGTTACTCGCGGTTACAGGAAACAAGCATTGTCCTTAGGGCCATACATTTAGGAATTTTGTATTATATTTCAGGGTCGGAGTTATACGTAACAGTATTTCACGCATTCGTTTTGGACACGCTAGATTTTTATATACCAGGCAAGGCCCATAATACATTACATCACCAAATTCTAAATAGATAGGAATTAGTGACCAACATATTGTAGGTACACAATTGTACGCAATTATATGACAGTAAAACCATTGCACTGAATCTTGACACATCACGTCGATACGACATTATTAATTGCGTCACTTCAAGCTAAAATGTATGGCCTATTATTCATATTTCTTATGCAGATTTGCGATTTAATTATATTACCTTTCGTGATAACTTATTGCCTTATTTTTACACGACTGTCCAACAAAAAAGGAGTGTAATTTGTTTTGGGATTAATCTGTGTATGCTTTCCGTTTCTTTATTCCACCGTAACTTCTAAACGTTCGTACCGATTTCGAGGTGTGTGATATTGTTAGAATCGTTATGTCATTCCGAGTGTCATATGGTGCGTGCCATGATCCCTTGCTCTCATATAAGGACAAAGCAGCGACTTAAATATAAATCGCCGTTTCCATGCCCTGAAAAGTTTGCTTGTTGGCGTGTACCAGGTTTCATATACAGTGACGTTATGAGATGCTGTAAAAAGCACTATTTGTAGCCGAGAAAGATGGGCACCTCGAGAAGAAGTCGAGTTGAAAGGGAAACACTTAACTTGACGTGACTGATTTACGTGAGAGCCTGCTTAGGCCAACCGGCCGAAAACGTGACTTCAATGCACACCGTTTTACCGCAAGCTAACCAGCTTTCAGGGCGCTCGCAGTGAAATCTTGCGAAATCGAAAAGACGCCGCACTTTTGCGTTTAAATTTCACTGATTTCAAGAGGAATGCGACGCGACGAGGCGGCGACCCGCGACGACCTAAGCTGCTGCGACTAACGCGCTCCTTTCCAAAGTTTGCTCTCTTTCTGATACATTTCTATTCATATTCGTCTAGCCCGATTCTTAAATCAGTGCACCTTCCATCAAAACTTCCAGCAGACGAAATAATGAAACGGAAAATGCCAATTTAATTGCAAATCTGACTATTTCAATTTGATTATTTAACTATTTATTTAGTTATTATTATTTCACACACATTTAAAATAGTATATTATTAAGTTTAAAGTTTACCTTGCTGGAGGGATGCCTATACTAAAATAAACTTTTATGTATTGTTTTTTCCTTTTATTTTTTTATTGGTTTGTTTGTTTGTTGGTTTAAAAAGCTTTATTGCACATACAAAAAAGTACAATGTGGTGGGCCTATTGCCAAGTGGCAATATCTTCCGACCATACCGCCAGGGTTATTGTGACTAAAGGTTTATATGGGCAAATTGATCTACAAGTCATAACTGAATACACTTACATAATAGTCATCATAGTATACAATATAAAACAGTTGATTAGTAACGTATGCCTACTCGATATCGAAGGGAGTAATGGAATAAAAGGACAAGCAAAGGAGACGGGAGGGGAGGTGGGGTATTCATGAGTTGAGTAAATGAGTAAATCTTTAGAGATTTTTTAAACCCGCTCAGATTTTCAAGTTGACTTATGGGCAAAGGCAAGGAATTCCAGAGTCGGGCCGCCTGCACTGCGAAAGACCTGGGCATGATAGTTGATGAATTCTGAGGATGAATGATGAGCCAGTAATAGATTTTCCTGAGAGCGCAATGGAAGGCGATGGGATGAAAGCGTAGAGAAGAGATTATACAAATAAGTAGGACAGTTTGACTGTAGTACACGGAAGAGTAGGGCGAGTATGTGAAAATCCCGACATCGTCAGTGACAGCATATGTCTAACTTTTATATTTAAGTCACAAAAAGTAGTTTTTCATATTAAAAAAATAATTTAAATCGTTAGGTCATGTTTATTGGTCATATTATCAACAATTTTGAATTCTTATCAAAATAAGTAAATTTATCGTCTCAAGTGTTTAAAACAAAAGACTTTTCCCTTTTACTGCATATAATTTTCCTTTTACTGCATAAATGGTTAAAGAAATAATACGACATAGGTATGGAACCGCGACCGTATCTCGGGTTGGAACTCCTGTAAGAACGGTACCAAATAATAACATTACATGTAATATAGTATACAGAGAAGTTTTGAACAATTAAAATACACATAATTTATTCAATCAATCATTTCATTCACTCATTTGAAACCCGGTAATATAGCCAAATCGGCATGCAAATACATACCTACATACATATGCAGTAAAAATATAACACTCCTTTTGGCAGTCAGGAAATAAATCATAGCACACAGTACTAACCGAACCACGCTCATAATTTCATCACAAGTAAAAATTTTTACCGCCCAACGAAGTGGGCACGGGTCAGCTAGTATTTATATAAAGTGAAGTGTATATTCAATGATAATTGAACTTAACGAGTAAACTCCAGTCGCGCGTCGGAGCTGACACGCACAATTTTTTTATTTATTTTTTATTACATCCTATTGATATTCCTTTAACTATTTCTTTCATTATGTTTTTTAATTATTGTTATTTTTCAAATATTATTCGCAGGCTATATATAGGTATGACTTAGTTTTTAGATTGATGTGTTATTTTTAATTATTATTAATTATTACTAATTATTAAAAATTATTATTAATTATTACTTTAATATTAATAACTTAGTGTATTATTATTTGTTCACTTTTATTATTATAATATCAAAAAAATATGTAATTTCATGTATTGTACATATAGCTTGCTTATTTGGTACGCTTGTCTAAGTACGGGCCTAGGCCTAGTTAGGCGGCGTTGATTTAATGAATATAGTCGGCTGCGGAGCTCTTTTTTTGCTACTGTTTAGAATGAAGCCTTTATTGTTGCTAATGTTCTGCAGATAATAATATTGTGATTTTATTACTCGATTACTTCGGTACGACACGTATAGTAAATTTGTCGATTAGACATACTACAATTGTACGCAATTATGTGACGGTAAAACCATTACACTGAATCTCGACACATCACGTCGAAACGACATTATTAATTGCCCCACTTCAAGGTAAAATGTATGGTGTATTATTCATATTTCCTATGCAGATTTGCAATTTAATTATATTATATCTATACAGATTTTCAATTTGTAAAACGCTCGTGGGCAGAAATCAATAAATGTTTTGAAGGCGTTTTTCACTGCCTTTTTCTGTAAAATTTTATCTAAATTCCAAAAAAATATATACTTTGAACGAGCTAGGTCTGACGAGGACGGTGAGTGCCGACGAGTCTCCACTCGCAACTCCTGCAACTTTGAAACTGTTTGCTTTGAGTTTATGGTAAGCAATAGTACGGGCCAAAGGAACGTTCCGGTGAGGCAATAAATCATTAGGCCGGCCCTGCCCCTTTTACTACCTGCTTGTAGGGATGCGTGTCGCAACATTCGCAGATTATCTATCAGATTATTATATTATTGAGATTGAGCAGCGAAACTTTTGTCGGGTCAGTTTTCAGTTCGTCAAAAAATGACAAAATGTTATGTATAAGGCACCGAATCTGGATGTTAATATCACCCATCAATTTCAATAGCTCCAGGTTAGAAAATATGGTCTCCATTGATCAACTGATAGGCAAGTAATGATGTTTTATCCGCGCAGCATTTTATAATATACATATGTGGGACTCATGATTACAAAATGCCATGATAACATTTTACTAATGACTGTTTAGAAATTAATAATGACCTATGATATGCCATGCTATGATAATCAGTTATCTATTAAGTACTCATTTAATAACTCACATCACATAATTAGGTAATTATTTAATTACTCTAATTTTAAAATAATACTTAAACCGAAAATATTAATAAATATAGCAATCGGTACTATAATAAATGCAAATGTATAATACTGTTTCATCGAGCAAGCGTAATTCATCGATGAGCAATATCGATGTTAGCTGCATCCTTGTTGACAGCTCGGTTTATTACCCCATCGGAACATTTCTTTGGCCTGTACAGTCTCAGTTGTTTAATCATTGATATCCTCCATTATTGTTTGCAGTTCTTGATGGTACAAATTGGCTTTAAGTGTTGTGTCAGACCGCAAAAAGCTATAATGGGTAACACCTGCACAAGGCCTCATATTGTTAGAAAACTACCGCAAATTTTCAAGTTTGCACACTCGAAATATCCAAGCAATAACAAACGAGAGAAAGATTAGTAGTAACGGTAGTAGTCGTAAACGGAGTGGGGGGCTTGTTTCCAGCCCTCGATGTCACCTAGATCTATGAGATCTTTTGTAACTACCCACTATGTGGTTATGTCAGTGGTCAGCTAGTAGCCCAGTACTTCTTACCAGTCCAAGTAGATCACTGACTTTCAAGTTGGGCAGATCGCTAGTTCGAGAAAGGTTCGTCCCAGTAAACTGTGTATTTTTGCGGCGAGGCCTGGGCAGCGACCAACGATGTGTATGCTGTCTTCAGGTTCTTCGCCACATATTCGGCAATCTTTGCTCTCGGTCAAGCCAAGGTTGAATAGATGTGCTCTAAGGGTCGTGCTCTAAGAGAAAGATAAATAAACGACTAGTTTTTAAATAGGAATAACATTGCTCTGAATTCCGATTCAAACAGAAGTTAAAAGTGGTCAGTATAAAAAAAAGGTCGGTTACATAGTTGAGGACCTAATAGTTATCGCTTTTGGTTAGGTTTTATTATACTGCATCCGCCTTTTAATAGCAGTATCGTTTCGATTACATTCGACGCGATTTCCAGCAATATGTGCTCGAAATGATCTCCACCTTCTGGGAATTTATATTATGATCTCTATTATATTTTTCCGTAATTGAGTTGTCTTTTAAATGACTTTTTACCGTTTCCCGCGGTTAACGATCTCGTGCGCTTCGCCCATAAAATAGTATGGCTGTCACTCGAATTCTCGTCGGGCTTCTCGTTATGCTGATGATTAATTCGTCTTTCTTCTTTTGACAATTTCTTACGAATTTAATCGCTGATTTATTGCCCGTATTAAGCGGTATCAATGCCGTAATACAAAGCGATTGTCTCATTGCTTTGACATTTCTTTGGGATTATGACTCCATTGAGGCATCTCTGAGCGGGCCCATTACCTAACGGAAATCGCTGTACACTTTGCGGCGAAATTTAAATTAGCATGTGCTTAATTTATAATTTGATTTCTAGCTTCTGGCGGCCTACATATTAATCGAAACGTACGGGTACGTATGTGTAATTATCATGGGAATGCCTGAGGAATGTGTACTTAAAAATAGAAATTTAACACGATCCGACGCCGTTCTTGATAGATTGCTTTTCTAATCCGCGATTTGCATGCCAGTTTTTCACGCGCGCATCGTATAATTTGCTTTTTGTCCCTCAAGGTTCTGTCTGCGCTATCACCCTCTGACAGACTTGTATCGAGCGAGATGATTTCCTTTTCAGATTGCATGTGGTTTGCTCATTACTCGCTCTCGGGATTATTTCGTTGGCCGCAAAAGTGCGTGACTTGTATTTCCAAGTCGTTTTAAAAATTCCACAGGCGACTTCGCAAAACAAGAAAGATGTTTCTGCATCATCGTGCTAAGTTTTACGCCAATATATATCAACGGTGATTTTGGAGAAGATTGTTGAATATTATGATTTTCACGTTTTTAATTAATTTGTACACGACTGCCGAACAAAAAAGAAGTGTTATGTGTTCAGAGTTCATCTATGTATGTTTTCCGTTTATTTATTCCAATATAACTTCTAAACACTCAAACCTATTTAGAAGTATGTGGTATTGTTAGATCCGTTATGTCATCCTAAGTGTCATAGGGTACCTTAACTGTCAAAATATCAAGTAAATAGTTATCTAAATGTCCAAATATCCAAATGTCAATAAATCAGCATAATAGTGTCAAATGAAAGATCTGATTGAGTACATTCCGAAAATATATATGTATTTATATGTATACGTACCTAAACCACAAATATTTCATTAAAAAACCGTTAATAAATGATTATAAATACAGTAGTTCACTTTTTGTAACAGCAGTCGTGTTTTTTTAATTTCTTTTCATGTATTTACTTATTCTGTTTTTTCTTATGTTTTCTTTTAAAACAACATAAATAATAGACTTTACAATATGAGGCAACAGTAGTTGCTAGTGCATATAACGCTTCCAAAGAAAAATGCAAATTTAGTAAACACTGACAAATAAAATGATAGAAGATTGAGTAGCTAAGATTTGTTCGCTCTGTACACAAAATAAAATACACACACTTTATCCGTGTCATCAGTAGATTAACAACTTGATGCAGGAAGTAACCTAAGAAATGGAGCACTTCGGAATTCGTGGAAGACTTCTGACTTCTGACGTGAATGATATTCTAAACTAGTCTAACTCGATGTATTCAGTGGAATTCCGCAAGGTTCAGTACTTGACGTAGTAAAATTTAGAATCTTCATAACTGACTTAAAGGCTATCATGGAATGAAATCTTGCTCTGTTTGACATTAACTCGAGGTTTTCGCAAATCCCGTCAGATCCCATTATTTCAGGCTGGACAACCTCAATAGAATGGATGTTTGCGCTCAAAATAGACAAATGCACCGTCCTCCATATTGAGTCTAGTAATCCGTACCGATAGTACAAAATTGAAGGAAAAGCGCAACAATCCGTCATGACCCAGAAGTACCACGGCTAACTATTTCTGGGGATCTCAAGTAGGAGGCATAATTAGGATAGTTAAGAGAGTTAATTCGCTCCAATTTTGATAAGAAAGGCGTTTTCATTCATCACCAGCGATCTTTTTATCAAATTCGCTCTCCGAATACTCATACCAGATACGGAATCCCTATTTTAGAAAGGATCGTCTGGAAAGAGTGCAGTGCAGAGCAACAAAGATGGTGGCAGCGCTGAGAAACAAGGCATACGAAATTTCTAAGTGGATGGTGTGGTGTCCCCGAGCTCGAAACGCTTAAACACTAACAAACTACGCTGTAAACACCTACAAATACCTTCGTGGTCATTCATTGAAACTCAATCAAGCAACTGCAACATCTGACTCAAATCAACACTTTTTGATTAATCCTGTGATTTAAAACTGGCAGAAGTTACCAGAATAA
Organism: Micropterix aruncella; assembly: GCA_944548615.1. Classification (NCBI taxonomy): domain Eukaryota; kingdom Metazoa; phylum Arthropoda; class Insecta; order Lepidoptera; family Micropterigidae; genus Micropterix; species Micropterix aruncella. The sequence goes on from OX155951.1 coordinate 32,662,109, forward strand.
TTGATCATTGCAAATCTGTGAACAGTTTTAAAAGCAAACTGGATACCTTCATATTATCTAAGTTAAAATAAAATCAAATCAAAACACGTGCCTGTGATATACACGAATCAGTTCGAGATATTCATACGTTTATGCTGGTAACCGGATTCATTGCTCCCGAGTATATTTCATTTATATCAATATCGCAATGATTTTTAGCCATTACTTTTTCATAATATTTTGTGTTCAGTTTCTTGTTTGTTTTCGGTATGTGTATAAACGTGGAAGTGGTCGACTGAATGTAGATACAGCAGCGGGCGGCTTTTAAACCAGTCGGTAGATGTTGACACGGCGATTGTGTACCAACTGGTATATTGCGGTTATCCGAGCGGCTCATCTCCAAGTCTTGGTATCCGCTCGCTTGGCTGCATCGCCTGGCATTCCTTCTACGAACACCTATAACGCCCTATTTGCACACAATGCATCCGTCGGACAAGACTGATTGCACCTCTCCGATGCAAAATGAGAACCCTCCAATCGTTTATTACATCTTACACAAAGACACATTCAAATCTCACTTTATCTCGCGCCAAGTTGCATTGCTAATGAATACGTAAATAGACTGAAACAATCGCCAATCAAGGCTATTTCGTACTACAATCAAAACAAATTGGATATAAGCTAAGAGATTTCACGCGGAACATGATCAATTGATCAAGTTGCAGTTAAGGGCTACAGCATGGAATTCGCAAACGAATTATTCCGAATAGCATCAATCTATATAAATAAAAATGAAATGCTGTTCGTCGGTAATTGCATATTAGGTTGAACGCCTGAACCGATTTGGCTATTTAAAAAAAATAAAATGTTCATAATAGTCCAAATAAGGTCCTAGCGGAGAGGAAAACAGCAAATAATGCCTGGAAAAATGAAAAATTCGGAAAAACTTGAAAATGATTTTTTCCTACTCACGATTTGAACGATGGTATCCGTAATTCATTTTTGAATAGGAACGACATATTAAATTGATTCTTTTTTGTTTTGATCGCTATGCTCTCGGGAAAGAAATATTTCAACCGAATGTGCTGAAGAAGATGGTGAAGCGTTGGCTACCGAACAAACGGAGAAGGGAAAGCGAAAATCTACTAAAGGTTGCCTTAAAAAAACAATACAAGATGCTTATATATGGGTAAAAATATCTATTCTTTGCAATCTTATTCTATTATTTTATTTGTCATGATAAACTTCTTGACACACCTTGTAGATAATAAAAACTAGTGTGTCGCCGAATATTTGGCAACTATTAGGTATTTGACCTATTCATTAAGCCTCTTTTTAACTATTCGGCCGAACACCGAAAAATTTTAAATTTGCCGAATATTCAGAAGGTCGAACTCATACCTACTTTTTTTTTAGTTGAATGAAATAATTTTATTACGAAAGGAAAAATTTTAAACCATTTTTTAAGAAGAATTTGTTTTTATAACATTATTTATTATCCCTTAATCAAAAACCAAATAACAAATTTAACATAGATCGTGTCATCGCGACGGATATTGGATAGGCCTGTTCTATAGTACGGCCAAAATGAACGTGCCCCTGGAGTCATAAATCATTAGGCCGGACCTCTCGCTCACACTCGCTGTCTTTCGCTCGCACTATGGGGATGCGTGTTTTAAAAATAATAATAGCAGTATCGATGGATTATCGATGTATCGATGGAATATCGATGGATTATAATGGATCGATGGCTGGATCGATATAGATACCAAGATATTATAGATTATGATGAAAATTTTCGAAAATATAGATTATGATGAAAATTTGTAATAAATGGTTTAGTTAGTTTTAAACTCATTTATTAAGAAAAATTTTCGTAAATACAAACTAACGTATGTAACGGCTTCGTGAAACAATTTCTCGACATCTGCTAAATTAAACGTATTATTCTTCGAAGCGACTTCTTCTTTAACCTAAGCCCAGATGAGCTCAATAGGATTATATTGACAGTGGTATGGTGGTAAGCGTATCAATTCGTGTCCTAATTCGTTTCCAATTGATCCAAAGCATACACTTTCGAAGGATTACTTGCTTTCACCTTACGTATTAACTCCTCTACAATCTCGACTTTTAAAAAACGTTCGAACCACTCCATGTATGTGTCCCCATTCATTTCTATATGATAGTCTAAGTTCTTAGATTTCCTAGCTCTAAACAACAATTTAGCCTCTGGAACAAAACCAGTCCTTGCAGACCCAACATGACAAAGAATAAGCCTAGATCCTTTTCCGGTTTTCTGGTTCCTGAATCCGCCTTCATCGTTTTTGTCGTGCCACATACGTCTTCTTGAATGATTCTGGTTAACCCAGGTCTCATCGAGGTAAAATCGGGATCGAGAATCATTGGTGGTAATTAAGTTGTGCATTTTTCTTAAAAACTCCATTCTGGCACACAATGTCACTCCTTTCTATTAAATATTTCCGTCCGTCGTCTTCATTTCGATATTTGTAACCTATACTCTGCAAAATGGTTTTCATGGAACTTTTCCCGCATTTAAATTCAGGTATGGCATCCTTAAATTTGTTGAGTATATTGTCCACTGTAGGATATTCTCCGTTATCATAATATGATGTGATGATACGTCTCAGCACATCGATGTCGAAGTTATCTAAATTGGTTACAGTTGCCGGCTTAAACGTCTCTCTTGGTGTAGTAGGAAGCCCTGATTGTAAAACTTCTTGTTTTATTTTTTTGACAGTCCGCAAAGATACTCTACAAATTGACGCCGTCATTTCTTGAGGTTTATTAAGATTGATGACAGAAATTTTTGCATGGTCTCTTTTAAGTTCGTCAAAAAATGTCAAAACGTTATGGATAAGACACCGAGTTTGTATGTTTTAATATCGCCCTTCAACTTTAGTAATTCCACGTTACAAAATAATGTCCCCATTGAGGGTTGTAAATCCTCCTTAGTTGCACTGTTAGAAATTATACTGCACCGCACTGCTCGACAGACATACTCTAACTGACTGCCGGCAAACTACAATTGATTACAGAGCTACATTTAATTAGGTGACAATGACACATATGCTTGAATTTGGTCGTTAAATATTTTGCAATCGCTACTTTTATCTATCAGAATATTTCAATCCATCAGTTATGTATTTCGCAAGACTGTAATGTTTTGGCTTAGTCATTATTGATTTCTCTTGAATTCCCTTTATTCCCTGAAAGCTTATTATAATGATAGTGATGAAAGCGACACGATGAATTTCACTTTTAATGCGATTTAAAATAAACAAACCAAGGTACTCCACATTTTAAAAAAAGTGGTTAAAAAAACGATTTCTATAAAAAATACCCGATGTATTTTTGTACGACATTCTAAATAATAAATATTTTTCATTTTGTTCGGCAACATTATAGGGAATTCAATAATGTAAGAAGTATAAATGTAAGCAACGATACAATGTCTACGCAACTACATACCTATAAGTTTTTAAGAGAATAAAAAATTTTATTTGATTTGAGTAAATTATCGATAAGCAACGTCGACTTGTTGGAATCCTTACGCGCGTCGTCCGGCCTAATGCTTTATGACTCCAGGTGCACGTTCATATTGGCCCTACAATAGCAAAAATCGTGTTCTACCTTCGACCTTTGTTACCACTCAAAACATGTAAAAACGCATTGCGCAAGACTCATGGATAATAATGGGCCCAGTGCAGTTGGACCACTAAGACCCATGTCTTAGGATCGGCCCAACTCACAGCTCAACACTCATCCGGTCTTATGAGGATACCGGATGGGTGTATATGTTATAATCGTTTCACAAGGACATCTTTACAAGAACCTTTTGCTAAATATAAGAATGACGAACACCGATTATACCTCTAGCGGGACCAAATTTAATGATGTAAATCGGTTGAATAGCAGCAACCGCAGATCTCATAGCGCCACAACGAAAAGACAAATAAGAATTAGATAAAACAAACTTTATTCTACACCAGCTGACCCGTGTCCACTTCGTTAGGCGGTAAAACTGTTTACTTGTGATGAAATTATGAGTGTGGTTCGGTTAGTACTGAGTGCTATCATTTATATCCTGGCTGCCAAAAGGAGGGTTATATTTTTACTGCATATGTATGTATGTATTTGCATGCCAATTTGACTATATTACCGTTATTTGTGAGCGTCTTTTTGTGAGTGTCTTATTTGTGAGTGTCTTATCTCTTTAACCATTTATGCAGTAAAAGGGAATTTTTATGCCGTAAAAGGGAAAAGTCTTTTGTTTTAAACACTTGAGACGATAAATTTACTTATTTTGATATGAATTCATAATTGTTGATGATATAACCAATAAACATGACCTAACGATTTAAATTATTTAAAAAAAATCTAAAATACTACTTTTTGTGACCTAAATATAAAATTTAGTTAAATAATATCTTTCATCGTTTTAAGGCAGCGTTAGTTAGAAACGTTTTCGTTCGACCGTTTTTTCATCGACTTACTTTGCAAATCCGACTACCACGAGAAAGTCTTTTTTTTCGGATTAATAAATAGACTATGACACTTACAAATAACGTGGCTTTCTATTGGTAAAAGAATTTTCAAAATCGGTTCAGTAGATCCAGAGATTACTTCCTACAACCTCACAAACTTTACCTCTTTATAATATTAGTATAGATTTAAAGATTTGCATTTTCAAATGTTGTAATTATTGTTGCTTAAATTTTGTTAAGTGTCTATTTCCAGAAACTTTAAGTGTGACTTATGTATACACGGTTTTTGCTAGAAAATATACACTTTTCGAATGAGAGAAATCAAATATGTATACTACGTGGTTGCAGGACAAATTTAGGCAAGACTTCCAGAGAAACACAAGAACTGTTAACCGTTGCTCCACTACCTCTGCATTTCCGTGGGAGTTCATTTCAATTTTCAAACGCATACAAGGTATTCTCTCGAGTCGAGTGTTTTCTTTCGATGAGATGCTTGTCTAACGGCGACTTTTTTCGTCCGCCTTTCAGAATCGAGAAACCGTAACCCGCCAGGGAAAATGTTCTCAGAAATTTTGCCGCGTAATTGTTGTTACACCAGCTTCGCGTTACGCACTTCTCATCTCATATTTACTGCAATATCTCGACACCGGCGTGCGGAAGACACCGGTATAGTTCATGGCACGAGGGAACCCGTACGATGAAAATGTTAGTTCGTTGCTTTCACCCTTATACAATACAATACAATACAATACAATACAATACAATCAACTACTCCAGTAGATAGGCATTCCTACACTTGGATGCGTCACAAAATTAAATGCTAAAAATTTAGTTATTAAAAACATAACTATCGTGATAGTTGTCATGGCTGTAATATTATATTCAATATTACCTACATACAAATAATCAAAATATACTAATGTGATTTAAGAGTCAGGGAGAATAATATATTAAAATAGAAATGCAAATTCTATGTAGAATAATCAAAAAATATATACTTTATTGTCAATCCAGCAATATGCCTTCGTATTTTTTTTTTTTAATGAATAGATGTATAATAAATTATATGAAAATTAGAATGTCAGCTATCATAATACCATTATGTTTAAAACTTTTCGCATTTCATTAATCATGAACATGGAAAATAAACTCAGAATTTTCAAACTCCCTTATACCATAAATTGTGTTTCTTACCAAATTATGTATAATTATCTTTTTAAATTGGTCCTCTCCAAGGCTCTTATTATAGAAGGACAAATTTTGGTGAATAAAACTGTTTCGCACTTTGCTAAGTCGCTGTCGGTTTATGTGGAGATTGGATTTATTCCTCGTATCGTGATGATGAAAATCACTATTCACCGGAGCTTCTGTTAGGTGTCTACGAGCGTACATAATATTTTGGTAGATGTAAGAAGAAAATAGAGTCATTATTCCTGATTTTACAAATAGCGGCTTACAAGAACTTCTCGGTGAGACTCTATATAAACTGCGTACCGCTCTTTTCTGGAGGAGAAACATTCTTTTTGAGTTTGGTGCCATTCCCCAAAACAGTAGGCCATACGTTATTATGGAGTGGAAATATGCAAAATAAACGGATTTCGCTGCTTCAAAACCGCATAAACTTCTTATCTTTCTAATGGCGAATATGGCACTGCATAATTTTTTACTGAGATACACTTTCTTATACATAGATTGTTGCCACCTTATGCTATTATTATTATTTAATATTGATTCCTTACCTATGTAATTCCTGTTTTTTCACACTGGCCACTTTGAACTTGGATAACTTGTGCTTTAGGAGTTATGCTACGTAGTTAGAATATCAAATTTAAATCAATTTTAATTCAAGATCATGTTATACTTTTTTAAGAATCAGCTGTTTATTTGTCTTTCCGTCTTTTATTTTTGCTCAAATATTTTCATTTGTGCAACCATGGTAAAGTTGAAAATTTGCATTATTTTCAAATATGAGATCATGTGCCGGTGTTTTTTATTACAGCTTCTTGCAGTCTGGCTATACAGTTATGTAAATGTGTACTGTTAAGAACTGCAAACAATGATGGATAAGTCCGTGATTAAATAACCGAGCCTGGTTAATCGCTCATAGCCACTGCTTCTGCATGACGACGTATAACCACAGATTTCAATGCAAACAGTCGCAAAGCTGCAGGAGTTGCGGCTAGAGACTCTTTGTCCACCGTACTTGCCAGATATTGCTCCAACAGAGTTTATTTATTTTTTTCAAAATTTAGATAACTTTTCAGCAGATTTTTTTTTACAAGTCGTTGTAAACGCCTTCAAAGCTTTCATTGGTCACCAACGAGACCCGCGATTCATTTCTGACCGCGAGAGCTTTACAGCAGAGTAACTAAGCAACTCCTATTAAAATAACAAATCTGCATAGATAATAGGGGTCAATAAATCCAGCTAAGCTCTAGGCCTACCTGCTGGAGATTACGATAGGATGACTTTCAGTGCAACTTTTGTGGCCATATTGACCATATTATAATATATTTACTGCAGTTGCATTAGTTAAGATTAGTCTGCGGAGAAAGTCACCCTGTTAATAATGTTTACATAATAAGTAAATATATAAAAAAAATAAAAAACACGACCGCCGTTACAGACAAGTGAACTATTGTGTTTAAATTTATTTTTATTACGTTTTTTTGTAAAATATTTGTGGTTTGTGTATTTGTATATATATGTATAGATATATGTATATTTTCTAAATATACTCAATAGGACTTTTCATTTGACACTAAAAACGATATATTTATGTTAATTTATTGACATTTTGATGTTTGGACATTTAGACAACTACTTACTTGATATTTAAACAATTAAGATACCATATGACACTCGGGATGACATAACGATTCTAATAATACCACACACTTCTAAATTGTCTCGTTTAGAAGTTATGGTGGAATAAAGAAACGGAAAACATACATATATGAACCCATTACACTCCTTTTTTTTCTTTTAAAAAACATCGTTCGTTAGACTCATTTTGCTGACAATCTCTATGAGTTTTCTAAGAAAAAGATAAGACGTCCTTAATGCTGATATAATAATATGTATGTATGTATGTATGTACTTATTCGTAACTTTTACACGTGTATTTTACTTTCATTATTTTTTTTAAGCTAACTATTTTTAGCGGTGAAACGGTGTAAACCAAATTTATGGCGGACCACGGCATCCTTTGCCCGGCTGTTCACCCAGAATAGGGTAGCCGACGGTCGTTTCAAGAGTAGTCGCCGTGAGGTCAGCAACCACCCCCGCTCTATAGGAAACAGTACTGCTTCCAGACTCCCCCGACTGTTAGTCAGAATGTACAATCGATTGGCTAACGCCGCACGGCGCGCAGACCGTCCAGGAGTGCCAGAAGGTTGATTCATAGGGGAAACTAGCTCTAAGGCCAGAGTCCTACCCGGGCTCGCGATTCATGCGTCGAAGCCGCCGGATGGGTGTTGACCCGTGAGTGTGACCGACCCTGAACGGTCTCGTAACCAGTCGGGAGGAAGTTGCCAAAACTGGTAGCCATGGGGCGATGTGGCCGCCCCACTGGGTAACCGTCCTAGTGGTTCGTCGTAAGGCGTTATACTCTGGCGGGTTCGTGGCTTTGCTGGACGGTAGGTTTGTACCGTCCCAAAGTCCTCTACGCTCACCTCACGGGAGACATAACGATCATTTTCGTTAAAACTTCCTGGGTTGTCTGCAAATGCTGTCTAGATCTCCAGTAGCAGTTAGTCGTTTCGCGTTGAGTGTAATTTCTCTGTTTCCGTTACGGGGTTTCACAGTCTGCTTTATACGCTAATTTTAGCCTGCATTGTGAGGTAGCAATTGCGAGAGTAGCGTGTCGTCGAAGCGCGCGCATGTTCACGTGGATCTATTGAACGCCGCTGATTACGATAATCCCGAGCAGCCAAACGGAACATTTGCATACGTCTCAGTGCAGAGCAGCCGGTGCATAACGGATGGGCAGAATGCGACGCGGGAGATGCGATGCGGCGCGGTCGCCCTCCGCGCGACCAACGACCGCGACCAAAATATTGCACACCCTATTTATGCACACGAAACGACAATGTGTTTGATTTTGATTAATTTCATTAATATAAGACGTAGTAGATAGGGATTTGGGGATGAATATCGTAGGGAACATGTTGGTATCGATGTTACCATCGATACCAACATCGTATAGGGAAACATCGAAAGCCAAAAAATTTATATCTTTCAAATCATCGATATTTAGATCATCTAAACATCTATATTTCTTTTAAAAAACATCGATCGTTAGACTGATGACAATCTCTATGACTTTTCTTCTGATAAAATCAAGTAAGATGAACTCAGTGATATTACACATAGGTGGTGAAAATAAAACAATGGTATTAAATCTAAATTAACAATAGCAAATGGCAATGTTTAATGAATTCATTTTCGAATTTTTTGGTTGTTTTTGTATAAAAATACTAACAATATCGTTTTTTTATGAATTCTTTCTTCTTGTATAATAATTAATATTGTTAGACATGTAGTATATATTTAAATAGTATATATGGAGGGTAACCCAAACGGCTACGTGCAGGCCCGTTCGGCTTTTTTGCCGCCTCAGCGGTTAAAGTGTTAAGAAACATCAACTCAATAAAATAATAATTATTATATATCGAGCAAAAAAAACAAAATGGTGGATGAGGAATATCAACGGAGGAACATCGATGGTCGATAAGACACCATCGATGTAAAAAACATCGGAGATCGATCTCTAACCATCGATATTTTCGATATATCGGACATCGATGTCAATCCCTAGTCCCTTCTTTTTTGAGAAGTATAGATCGCTGGTTGATTGCTTTCTAACGTTCGAAGTTGCCCAGGTTCAACAATTTGTGTTTGTTATTATTATTTATTAATTAATTTAGGTATTCAGGAAAATTCAAATCAATTATTCAACAAGTAAATATATTAAAAGGAATAAAAAACACGACTGCCCTTACAAAAAGGGAACTACTATATTTACAATTATTTTTATTACGGTTTTTTTAATGAAATATTTGTGCTTTATGTATATATCCATATATCTTCCATATAACTGTATTTATCCATACAATTTCTTAACGCTTGAACCAATTTAGAAGTCTGTAGTATTGTTAGAATCCTTATATCATCCCGAGTGTCATATGGTACCTTAACTGCCCAAATAGCAAGTAAGTAGTCTAAATGTCCAAATGTCAATGAATTAACATAAATATTTCGTGCTTAGTGTCAAATGAAAGGTCTGATTATGTACATTCCGAAAATATACATGTGTCTATATAAATAAATACATTAACCACAAATATCTAAAAAAAAACATAATAAAAGTAATTATAAATACAACACGTCACTTTCTGTTAAGGCAGTCGTGTTTTTTATTCTTTTTAATATATTTACTTGTCTTAATTTAGCAAAAGCATAACGGGCTGCCGTTCTACCAGCGGTCGAATGATAATATGACGTAATTGAGTATCTGAGCCACTGCAGCGTATCATTGACGGCGCGGCAGATGATTGATGACTATTTTATCTGCAAGCGGTGCATTTCCATTCAATAATCTGCCACTCATTATTCCCCCTTTCAATCACTGCGTTTCACCGTCCGGTTGACGCACGGCAATGGCGCAGCGCCCTCTAACTTTCTTCCGTCAATAAAACACTTTTTGATAGCTGATTCAATATTCTGCTATGCATTTTAGTTATAAATGATATATGCTGCTGCAGAAACCTTACGGCGAAAGTATAAGCCGAGTCATAACAGTCGATTCAGAGAGAGAGAGAGAGAGAGTTTATGATTTTATTTTTTATTGTATTTTATTTTATTTTTATTTCAACAAAAGAGAAAAACAGCGCTCGGGTCTTGAGTTAATAAATAATAATAACAATATTACGGCCAAAATAGTCTCCTGATAATATACAGTTTATGTGCCTGATGTTGTGTAATAATATTTATATATTATGTTATATAATCATGTTCTCTCGATTTTTGAGTGTGTATGATAGAGTAGGATGAGAGTGTTTATATGTGTGATTGTGATGTGTGTTTAATGGGTGTGTGTAAGTACATCTACGTGTATGTGTCATAGTTGTGTATATTAAGAGTGTGTGATTCTACACAGGTATGTATCTGTTGAAGCTTTTAAGGTCTGGTCTATTACCGCTCTGATAAACTCGTTTTTGCTCATTGAGAATATGTCTAGTTCCTGAAACGATTCATCGTAGGCTTCCATAATTCGTTGATGGACTATGATACACCTACATATATACTGCATAGCAAGAGAATTCTCAATCTCAAGATTAGGTTACATATTACCAACCCAACCAGGAGTCACCCTGACCCTGACTTATAAATTAGGGTGATGGAGAACAGAGTAATGTTCATCTTTATTTAGTCTCTTTCGGTATTTTGTTGAGTATCGTTGTCTTCTGATCCACTTTCCTCCAGGTCGTAAATTGCTGTAACTTTCTTGTATAGCGTTTTCTTATCCTTTCCCAGTTCTTCTCATTCTCCCATCGTTATTTCGCAGTATTTCATACCTTGTTTTAGTGAGTTATTCCACGTTTACAGGATGCTGTGTTAAGTTACCAGCATCCTTGAAGTCGGTGAAATAATACGACTAAAAAGCAACTTTTGATATAAAATTGGGCGAAAATTTGTAATGTTTTATTTTCTGAAAAATAGTATAAAAAGCGTTGAGCACGATGCGCCATCTAGCGGTAGGTAAAATATCGCTAATATTAATAAACTTTTTATTTGCACTTAAAAAGTATACAAAAAAGGCGAGCTTATTGCCACATGGCAATGTCTTACAGCTAACCTAAACATAGTGGTACATGCGCGCATTGTGAAAATAAAGATTATTACATAACATACAGACAAGTGGAAGAATTTAAGACTAATAGTGCCCGAGGAGAGGAAAATTGGGAGAGGAACAGGAGAGAAAGGGAAGAACTGGTTACTTCTTAGAAAGGTAGTAATCCTTAAGGTGAGTCTTAAACGATGGTAAAGAAGGCGAGTTTCGTATATTTGCTGGGAGATCGTTCCAGAGTCTTGCACCATGGACACAGAAAGAATAGGAATAGAAATCACTATTATGACTCGGAATTTTTAATAAACTGTCAGAGGCTGACCGAAGTACGAGACCGTGGGAACTTAGTGGTTCAAAAAGCTCCTGGAGATAGGATGGTGTTAGTTGGGTGAGTACACGATATAGGAGAGCCAGTATATGAACATTTCTTCTTTGGCGTATTGGCAACCACTTTAACTGTGCCCTATAGTCGGACACGTGATCATACTTACGTAGACCGAAGATGAATCGTATGCATACATTTTGCAAACGTTCAAGTTTGTTGAGCAGTTCCTCTGATAAATCGAGATAAGCCACATCTGCATAGTCAAGGAGAGGCAAGAGGAGAGACTGTGCAAGAGACTGTGCAATATTGTTACCTAGCGATTTTTTTACTATCGCTAGATGGCACAGCGCGCTCAACGCTTCTCAAATAAACGTTTAATAGATAAAACTTAAAAAGAAATAAAAAAAGTAAAAAAAAAAATGTTTTTCCCAAAAAATCTAACCTGTCTAATTGCTCGTACTAATTTACCCCCTTCAAGAACGCCGATAAATAAAAACCCCCCTCTTATATCGGTCTCCTCACTTTTCCTGCCTGTATCATCTTATTGCTGCCGATAATAAACTTTTTTCATTTAACATTTCCATATTGTCATTCAAGTATAATAGTTTCACAACATTTACGACAATTTCATGTTCATCACGTCTTCAAACTATTAATATGTATATATAATGTGGATCATTCACTTCATAATAACTTTCACGACGCCTCGGAAAGATTAGGAAAAATCGGACAAAGGCAAATAAATCTCAAATCAAAACGCAAAAGGCAAATCTCAAATCAACTAGGGATCTAATGGAAACGACAAGGGATTCCGACAGCAAGACTGAAAATAGCAGACGACAACATTAGGAAGATTGTCGGTCCATTTTGGATGAGTCCCTAGAGTAGAGGAATGGCGGATAAAAATGGTGGCATTCACTCCAAAGTAGCGTCGATTGTCGATAAACTGATCAGACATAACTAGTTTCGCTGGCGAAACCCAGCGATTGGTCGACAGTGTGACAACACCTGAAGAACCAGAATAAGTTTTTTACAGTCATTTAAAGTTAACTCGGCCTTGTCCCGACCAGAGTACATACACAGGTTTTCTTAGCGATTTTACTCGTACCCTGAAATTATTAAAAAAAAGTTTCGACTTTCAAATACCTAATATTTCCTTACGACTTGTATGTCAATGATTTCCTAAAATCCAAGGAAAGGATTTAAGAAAATAATAATTCATGCAAACATTCAATTCTCCGAACCTTTTTATGATATCGCAAGATAAGCTTCAGGACATACGTTAACATCGTAGGCCCTAAAGATTATACGGTTTGAGGAACCACGATTTCTTCATTCGCTTATAGCGCGGCCCCGATCCTGGCACCAGCACTCCTCGCGAGCACGATAATCTCTTGCTATCGTACCTAAACACAGGACCTCAAGATTTCATCAGAGTTTCGCCTATTTTACGACAAATATTGGAATACGTCTGGAGGCGACATCCTGTCCGAAAGTATAGACAGATTAAAAGAACATGTATATTGCTGGCAAATATTTTGTAATGAAATAGTAACAGTTTTTATTGCATAACATTCCTGAAAATAATCATAAACTGTGTATCGTATTAACTACTACATATGTATTAGATAACGTATACATGGGTATACATATATTAAAAAGCAAGTCCCTTGATCTGAATACACACCTATTTGTCATTTGATTACGTATCCATTCTCTACATCCAGCTTTGATAAACAACCTGTATTTTTTAATATTTTGAATTTTGTCTTTTTTACTACAGTAAGACATTTAAACATAAACGTAAACCTTAGAGATATGCATATACTAAAGTTTGAAAACACAACGAAATAATTTACGCCAAATTCCGAAATATGCAATGGCAAAATAAAACATGGATCTGTCAAGGCCTCTCTGATTCACTGTAAAGACAAGGTTAACTAGCTAAGAATGTCACGCTTCATTGCGTTTACAAACGCACGTAGGCTTAAACGTCCTTAGAACAAATCTCTATAATTCAGCTTTATCTGCAATGTATTTAACGTGCTTTTTAAACAAAATCTAAACCTATTTCCAGATCCCACATTACTCTCTTCATAGTTAAAGTTGTATCGTAGCACTTCGCATGAAGTAAATTGTGACATTTATGTGCATTTAAAGAAAGTCTACTTACTATGCCATTTGAATGATACTAAATGACACATTGCTGACTTTTTATTAAAAACATTTTTTTAATGTTTTTAAGTAACACATTCTCGGACTGTTTTAGGAGCTTATGATCTTATTTCAGTCCTCGATATACAAACTATGACAATAGTCCCTCATCGCATTTTTACGAAAGTATGCAAAGGAGTTTAACATAAACAACACGTGTAAATTATTTAAACAAAAATTAAAATACAAATGGTATAATTATAGGTAACATTTACATACAAGTAAACATAGAATATAAAAATATTTAAAAAGCAAAATAGGAGATCCTAATGCCCAAATAATATTTCACTCAAATTGTTTCTTAGCTCTTGTTTAAATTCAAGCTTTCACAAAGGAGTAGAACAGCGCGAAATGGTTTGATTCCTCACTTCCCCACATGTCCTTATAGCAAACTGGAAATACACATCAACTCATTCCATCGAACATAAGGCGCCTTTCATACTCCAGAATCGGACACATCCGAATGACATGTTCTGCAGTCTGATGATCCATTCCACGAGAGCACCAAGGATCTTAGATGACTCTTAGTTCGGCAAGTTTGCTCTTCAAGCCTCCTGGACCTCCAACAAGTTGTGTGGTATGTTGATCACAATGCAGGAAACGTCTATTCGTTCGCCCTGAAGTCGTCGCGCGACGGGAAGAAGCGATACGTTAATCGACCAGTCTCCCCAGTCTTTCGTCATTATATAGTACCAACTTTTTTGCCAAATAAGCAAACTTTCATTTCCGATAGGCCTGCAGCATACCCTGTGCCTAATTTGATGGGGTTCGAAAAGAAAATTAAAATAGTGGTGTTCGAGATCTTTCATGTAGGCTAGAAGTACTTCTGCTATCTTCTGATATCTTCTGCTATCACCGGTATTGCCAAGGTTGTATTATAGGCGCCAAGCATTGCACTTAGGGGCGTCTCTGGCCGCTAAGGAGAAATTGTTTCACAACATATGTAGGTGTATATGTAGTTTATCGGCCCATATAGGTGATCGTACTATACAAATGTAGGCCTGAAATCGATTTTTCCGCTTGAAGTTTGTAGCACCCGACGTTTCGGCGATATTGCAACCGTCGTTGTCCAGGGTAGACTACTCTGGACAACGACGCGATAACTTAACACAGTAAATTCGTTTTTAAACCTATTTATAATGTCAAACAACCGCGGTAATCTTCGATTTCAAATGTAGCTCTGTCCTTAATTGCAAGGTATTGAATTCATGTAATAAGAAACTTGTTGTTAGCTCATTTTCCAGGATTTAAAATCCTTTGTAGGCAGGCCATTCGTTTTATTAACGGTTCAATGGCGTACGCCTCCATAATGAAGCTATTACAAACTACCGGAAGTGACGTCACACGGACTGAATCCCATGATCTCGTTACGTCACCCATGTTTGTTGTTTGTTATCGACGCGGTCGTTTGCCCCGTCCACCTATGGACCGAATCAAGAAACAAAGAAGCGGCACTTGCTTTAGTGGACATAAAAACAGACGGAGTCGTTCCGTCGTGTTCCGGTTGTAGGTCAACGATGATGGCTCGCAGACGCTACACTTATATTTAATGGTGCGCGGAGGATAATTAGTCCGGTGCGCAGTTTTCTTTCAACATCATTGTATGCCGTAAACGCGCAACTGCACAAAGTAAACGTCTGACAATAAATATCATCAGAGAGCCCGAATAGTATTTTAATTGTTGTGTTTTTCCGGCTGAGCGGCTGCGCTACGCTCTATGCCTGTTGTGTGTAGTTTATTTTGGGCCCTGGGTGCGTTTCACCATTTATCCATTTTGACGAATCTGTCGCGATGAGATATAAGTATGCATTCGAATTTGAATGAGAGAAGGGTCACTCTGGGACAATGGCCAGCGTGCGCTTTACTCGTACGTGCGCTCATCGGAGCGCACGCAGTTGCATCGCGAGAGAAAGGAAGTGCCGGGCAAATGCATTTCCCTTTTCATATCGTCACGCAAGGGCGAATTCCTCTCGATTCTACGACAACGAGCCTTATTGTCTGAAGTCGATGACATACAAATTGGAGCTATTATAAAAGGAGTTTTAAATAAAGAAAAAGATGCGTGAGTCTTCGTCGCAACTGGAGTTTAGGGGGAAGTCCCCTAACTCCGGACGGCACCTAGCGTCAGACACTAATAGTATCTCGACAAGTCGCGGCGCGATCGATACAAAGACGTAGGAAAAGGAAAAGCGTACGCTTCTCCACACCCTTTTCACCCATCTGTGTATCGATCGCTGTTATTGAATATACAATAGGCGAAGGGGGTAAATAAATAAAAAAATAATCGTATGTCATTTGTATATGGCTACAACATATCTATTGTAACATTATAAATTCATGCTTCATTACTCGATTCGAATTGAATAATAATCAACAATGTTCCAAACGAATAATATGCTTGTAAAACATCCACAGTGACGCAAAACGTCGTCACAGACTGTCTATCTCCCATTGAAGCTATTAACTGACCATCCGAGATAGACCACGCACAGTTTGCAACAGCACAGCTGCTGGACGAAGAAGCGAACGCCGCTATAAGAAAAACAGACACCGTGAAACGGGTAACGATCCTGCACGCAAAGCAAGCAATAATTTGCGATACTGCGAACGGCTGCATCGGACCGTTCCTGACTCGCAATTTTCGACTGACAGCATTCAACGCCGTTCACAAAATCGCGCATACTGGAATAAGGGGTACCAGAACCCTACTAAAACCCTACCCGAACCCTAATAAAACGTTTTTTATTGGCCGTCAATGAATGCAGACATCAAAAGATGTCTTGTCTGTGCCAACGATCTTGGCCAACGATCCAAAGTAACCAGGCACAGTACAGTAACATCACGCCACTTGGAACCTTCGACACTGTAGGTCGCTTCGAACACACATTGACATCGTGACAACACTGTGGATGTTTTGCACGATAATTTGTCTTTCTGTCGTTTGTTATTGCTCGGATATTTTCGTGGGTGCATTTTTTTTCGAAATACATTCCTGTGCCGGTGTCTTCCATTACAGTTTCTTGCGGTATGGCACAACAATTAAATCAAATATTTACTGTCAAGAACTGCAAACCAATGATGTAGAAGCCCTTTAGTAAACAACCGATGCCTTATCAATGAAATCAAAGCAAATCAAGCCATGTTTATTTTTAAAAATCCTGTTTAGGGTGTAGAAAAAAATATAGACATAAAATAAACTATTAAAATGTAACAATAAATAATGATACAAACAATTGTTATTTACTATTTTATAAGGTGCTTTTTTACACCGCCTGTTTTTAATACGACACGTAAATTGTTTCCCTGGCAAGATTCATGAATTTAATTATAAAAGTGAATACACTGCCCCATAAAGGAAAATCCTACTTTTTTTAAATAAAACCTGGTGGTCCCGGGCCTCTGGCTTTATGCCTTCGCCGATCAGTACATTAAGGACCCTGCCTTATAAACGCGCGTGTGCAACAGTGAGATTTCTCATTTGAATTAAAGTACTTAGATGTACCACAAGGCAATATAAAACTTTTTTTAAAAGTCGTTTTCAAACATGCACTACAACTACCGCTAATAAGTGAATATAATGGCTTTCACAGCCTTCGACAGTTGCAGAGCTTCCTTCCTGTAAACGTTAAGCCGACCGTAATGCTATTGCCAATTTTATTACTTATTGATTAGGTTTTCGTGTCTCACCTTGACGCAACTCAAGCAATTTATAGCATGCTTGGAGGTCTTCAAAACGCAGGGGGTATAAAGGCTGGCGTAATAAGGCAACCGATTTGAGTGTTTTTGTTAAAAATCCTTTTCATAAAAAATCTCTCATCTCAGTCAATTGACATCATGAAATATTTTTATGTGCTTAATTATAATGTTGTCCTAAATGGATTTGCATATATCGTAATATGGTTCTTTAACGACGATGCAACATCGCAGTTGCCTGTGCGTTGATATCTTTTGTAGCACTTTTTAAAAGGATATTTATGGGCTTGGATATATTATGGTATACTCGTATTACCATAATTGTCATAAAAAAATATAGATATGTTGCGAAACTAAATTTGACATACATATCATTTAACTGTAAACTATCAATAAACATCTATATATATATACAACAAAGTCGGGTTTGTTCGAACACTTATGACTCGAGAACGGCTGGACCGATTTTTATAGTTTTTAAGCTATTGCATAGCTTTTATCGCGGGCCTAGGCCAGCGCGGCGACCGAATGAAGAAATTTCTTAACGAAAATGAATTATTTTAAACTGATAATTACGTCTAAACGAGTACTGCTTACGATTCAAAAAAAATATATGTTAAACAAGAACATTTTCCTAATATTCTTAGCTTTGAATATTTTAGATTTTGTTTATATTACATAGTGTAATTAGTTTGTGAAGTTAGGTCTAACCGAACACAAAAACGACTACTACGCAAATACTATCTGGCGTATTATTATGAAACCTGCACCATTTTAAAGATAATTTTATTATCTATCTTTTTATCTACGATTTTTTTTAAATAATCCGTTTTTATTGCTTTATCGAATAAAAAAATTGTGCGCGGCGCTCTATCGGAAGACGGTTAAATTATTCCGAAGCCGCAGATTATTCGGAATAATTTCAACGTTTTCCGATAGAGCGCAGTTATCTGATATCAGAAAAAAATAAAAAATAAAAAAAATAATTATAATTGCATAAGTTGTTTAAAATGCTATGCAATAGCTTTACCGCGGCAGTCCCCGAGTGCCACACGTATTTTTTTTATTTATAGTATTTGTCTTCAACCCGAACAGCAGAATAACTATTAAAAGCAAAAATTGGAAAATTGTCGAAAAATTAAAATAAAAGAAAAAACATTTTCCCATACAAAATGTAAATCCGTGTTTTTCTCATGGTCAGTTGTACGTGGCATGTTCACGTGTCGGCGAATCATCCGCTTTATTTGTCCTTGCGCCTGATTCAAAAAACCAAAAATGTCGTATATCACAAGGTGCTTCAATGAAGACAATTAAACCGAGTGCATCACATGCTGCACAATATGTAAATAATTTAACTCAATTATGTCTTGCTGACACGCGATTGATATACTTCTTTTTTGTACTTTTATATTTATTTTTGTGTTATTATCTTAATAAAGTAGTATTTATTTTGTATTGTATTGTAAAATTTATTTTGTATTCATTGTATTACTTTCATAAAATCATAAATGAAGTTCAGCTAATCTGTAACACGACTTTCATTGACTGTTAGGCGGTACGAAGTTCGCCGGGTCAGCTGGTTAAATAATAATTAGAATGTCATCTATACGTGAGATAAATAGAATGTCATCTACCACTCACAACAGTGTGATAGTTCGGCATTTTGAAAAAATCTTCCCTTTTTAATTTCTATCTGTTTTCATTTATTAATGATGATTTATTCAATTTTGAATGTTTTTACATTACTTTTCAAATTTAATTTATTTAAGCGAATATTACATTTCCATGCATGATTTATTTTCATGTCATTTGTTTCACAGTCGCTTCGCTATAGACCAGCAATTGCAACAATAAAAAAAATCTGTATTTATTTTAAATATGATTGATATAATTTAGGGAGGTGATATAAGCTATTCTTTGACACATTTGTTATTCTTGTGCATTATAGCAAAAATCATTTTCAGTGCTTCTGGCACGTTATTTATTTCAGGATTATTCTTTTTGTTTCAGGATTATTATTTTGTTTTCTGTTCCTAAAATAATGTTTTCTTCCACAGAATCATTCATAGCCTAAAAATACATTTGACAGTTCGCTGTTACTTTTTTTTTCCTTCAACATACATATTATATGAGTATGTCAGTGGTATTACAATGTTACAATATAAAATTCTAAAAGAAAAACAACATTAGATTAAATAAACTTACATAATTAACAGAACAATGCATAAAACATAATAATTTTATGTGGATTTTATGGCATAAAGTGAATTATTTATTTCCTGAATCAAAATATATTATTTTTTGCTCTTCTGTTGATAATATAAATTTATTCTATATCATTTTTATTTTTCATTTCGAATTTTATATTGTAACATTGCAACACTGCCATAATCATATATATTGGTGGAAAAATTGCAGCGAACTGTCAAATCTATTTTTAGGTTATGAATGATTCTTTGAGAGAAAACAGAAATTATTAGGACAGAAAACAGAGAAACATTCCTGAAAAACTAAAAACCCATATAAATCACGTGTCAGATGCACAGAAAAGTCCAGGATCCTTTCTTTCGAGAGCAGACTTTTATGGCAAATTGCAAACCCCTATCGTCGTGGCCTTTGACGTGCAGTTACAGAGCTGCAGTGGTTGCGTTTTCGTATTTTCGACAAGTGAATATATTAAAAAGAATAAAAAACACGACTGCCATTACAGAAAGCCGTTTTGGAGCTAAGGGGCCCTTGCTGAGTTGGCCACGAAGACCCATTCTGTTCGGTTGTTGGTCACACTCACGGGTCAACATCCATCCGACGGCCTCCACGCATGAAGTGCGAGCCTGGGTAGGACTCTGGCCCTAGGTTTAGTTTTTCCTAGGAATCAACCTTCTGGCGCTCCTGGACGGTCTGCGCTCCGTGCGACATAAGCTAATCGATTGCGCACTCTGTCTAAAAGTAGGGGGAGTCTGGAAGCAGTACTGTTTCCTATAGAGCGGGGGTGGTTGCGGACCTTACGGCGACTGCTCTTGAAACGACCATCGGCTACCCGATCCTGGGTGAACAGCCGGGCAAAGCGTGCCGTGGTCCGCGATAGATTCGGTATACACCGTTTCACCGCTTGGTAAGGGAGAAGACCGCGCAAGCGACCTCGAACTCGTAACCAATCGAGAGACTGGAGTAATCTGGTCGCAATTGGAAGTAAGGGCGTCAGTGCAAGCCCGCTGGGTAACACTCCTGGCTATCTCGCGGTTAAGGCGTTGGCCTCTTACGGGTTTGTGGCGGAGCTTGACGGTGGACTGTTTTGTCCAAGTCTTCTGCGCTCACTCCAGGGAGATAGAACGACTAATCGTTAAAACTTCCTGAGGTGACGGGCTCGCCCGTTGTAGTCTACAACTCTAGTTGCCGTTACATAAAGTAAACGATTGTATTTATAATTATTTTTATTACTGTTTTTTTTTCTGAAATATTTGTGGTTTATGTTTTTATCTATATAGACAGATGTATATTTCCGGAATGTACTCTATCAGACCTTTCATTTGACGCTAAACATAATATATTTATGTTAATTTATTGACATATGGATATTTGGACATTTAGACAACTACTTACTTGATATTTAGACAGGTATCGTACTCTATGACACTCGGGATGACATAACGGTTCTAAAATTACCACACACTTTCAAATCGGTCCAATCGTTTAGAAGTTATGGTGAAATACAGAAACGGAAAACATACATAGATGAACCCTGAACACATTACACTCCTTTTATGTTGGGCAGTCGTGTAAAATGGAAGCTACATGAGTCTTACGTCGCGCAACCGATCGTGGACTCGGCTTCGGCTCTTATCGGACGTCTTCGGGCGTCTTCTGCCGCCTTCGCTCTGCACCCAACGCGGCATGTGAGAGTAATTCGTTTGTGGGCCACCGGATCTGGGACAGACCTGTAAATCACGATCCGATCGGAAACAGACTCAGGGCTGACACCACAATCATATTGCCTGCTATTATAATACACCGATATAATTCACGCCTTGCAACTAGCCCATACCTATTTATTTAGGTCTTCGAAAACATATCATATTGTGGATATATCGTTCTATTCTCGTTGGACCCAGTCTCTCAAATTGAAATATGACTATAGTTCCTGTTGTTGAGAACGTACTTCTTTTTAGATAATTACACATGTATCAACTATAAATTTTATACGAATAGTTAGTTTATACTTCATGTAAATAATTGAAGTTTTCTTTAATAATGTTGGGCGATTTATGTAGGTCGTTTAAAGATTGAAATGGAATAGCTTATTATAATAATCTAATATAATATAAATCTAACTCCATTTTTGAGCAAGGTTATAAGTTATTACTGTTATTTGAAAGGATTTTTATTCTGTATTCTTCTTAAAGAACCACTTACCTAGACGTATTGGTTAGACAATATGTGACCTTTTCCAAAAACTCCTTCGAACAACTCTTTAATAGCGTTATTAAAATTATAATCTCTTTGTAACGTATAGTTGTACAAAGGTAAAATTATTATATACATTTTTGATAATAAAACGATTGTTTAAAATGGCACTTGAACCTTTATATGTTCAATTGATATTTTTATGTTGCTGTAGGAGTGCAAACATGTCTTTACCTTCTTAACTAGTGTGTAGACATTGGGCTCGATTGTGTGTTTTCGTGAACTAAAATCGGAAATTAGTTCGTGTGAACGAGACAGGGCAATATGCTAGAGCGGAATGTGAAATGAATGGCTGTCACTTTTTCGCATTAAAACTACGCACCAAAGATAAAGCATCTGAATTTAAGACCGCACGAAATGTGTTCAAATTTATACGGACGAGTAAAAGTTCGACAGGTAGTTTTTATCGACGATCGTTCGTTTCATATTCCGCTTTAACGTATTGTTCTATCTCGTTCGCTTGAACTTATTTCAGTTTTAGTTCACAAAAGAAACGCGATCAGTAGTTTATTAAAACTACCCACCAAAAATGAAGGAGCTGAATCTTAAACCGCACGAAATATGTTCAAACTTATTCGGATGGCTCAAGTTCGACAAGTAATTTTGGTGCGTGGAAATCGACGATCGTTCATTTTATGTTCTGCTCTAACACATTGCTCTGTTTCGTTTGCATGAACTAATTTCCAATTTTAGTTCACGAAGAAACTCAATCGGACCGAATGGGCCCGATTGTGACTGACTGTTGAGACTTGGCGGAAATATTTCCGCATTAGCGGAAAAATGACAACATTTTATTTTACTTTCCCCTCTAACGTATTGCCCTGTCCCGTTCACATGATGTAATTTCTGATTCTACACGGAGAAACGCAATCGAGACCATTATATGTACAAATTACATGATTTTATTATATGTTTCCTTTAATTAGGATTCTAGTAATTATTTGTAGTATTTTAATTTATTAAATAAGGACCATAACAGAAAACCTACTAATTAAAACAAAACATTTACCTGCTTTGTTTACTAAAATGTAAAATATATGTATAAACGCAAACCAATGACATTTTTCTTGTTCGATTACACCATACATTTTAATTTACTATAACGTTCTATTTCCCGAAAGTTCTGAAAGTTTAGTTTTACTGTGTTGGCAGTATAACATATTAAAAAGATATGAGGAGGGTATTTACAAAGCCGCGACATAAATAAAGAATCAGATGTATAAGATGATGATGATGATATATGAATATGCTTGTGACAAAGCCAAATGAATTTATTTCGTATGGTTTAGTTTTGACGATATGTTCCCATACTTCTTCATCATATTTAAAGACAAATTGTTATACAAGTACTCGTACATTTCATATTTTTTCTCTGCCTTCGACTATCGACCTAACGGTTTCTTGACCCACCCTATACCACAGCGAACTCAAGGCAATTTAATCAATGTCACAAAACGCTGGCCGAGCGGAAATTACATGTCGGATAGTATCTGCGGACAGATGACAACGTCCGACATCGTACGTCATGCCATCTTTGATTTTGATATTTGCCTCGGTTTGTTCATTTAATATCTCAGTGTAAATAACACGTGAGATTATACATTGAAAATTATAGATTCGGATGATCTTCATTCACAATATCTCAGAAAATTTGGCCACATCACGGAGTACAGAGAGAAGCTTCACTGGCTGTCGACCCGAGAGAAAAGAGACATGACAGTTTTTTGTATGCTTTTCAAGATCTTGGATGGCGTAGCTCCCAATTATCTCACCGTCAGATTAACTGCACTATCGGCTCATGGACGCCCTCTGAAATCAAAAGATAACCTTCTTCTCTCTATCCCTGGTCACAGCACTGACCTCTCATTCTACTCTTTTTTTGTATTTGTCATACTCTTTATATAGGTTAAGTTAGCATCTACTCACAAATAATGTTCATTCAATAACATATTAGCTCTAAAATATTGCCTGCATGCAATAAGCTCGTCAATTCTAAATTTTAAATTCGAAGTCATAGCAGCATTAATTTTAAATGTTTATTAATAAAATCATAATATAATATTAAATGGGACACAGAAGAAGCCTCTCCAAAGATTGTGCACGTTTTCAACTGTCTAGTATGCGATCATGAACAATCGGGCGTCCCTGGAAACGCTGAGTCTCAACTCACCGGCCAATCTATCTACCACCGGGCCAAAGGACACTGTGACGAGATGCTGAGCTAATCTCGTACGCTAGGGCTACACAGCGAATCCAACATGCGACTGTGGAACACTGCAGAATGAAGACCACCTACTATCCTGCCCGCAGCTGTCGACCTCCATCACATACCAAGACTTACAAGAGAGGAACAGAACGGCCATCCAGGCCGCATATTTTTGAAGAGACGTTTTCTACCCCGGCACGAACAACAAACAAACAAATAAGCTCGCCTTTTCTTATTAATAAAGCGTTTTATTATTATTATTATTATTATTTCCGAGCAACCTATTTACCATTGCTCAAAAAGTATCAAACAAAAATGCAAAACGACAGTTATTCATTGGAAATAAATGTACTCTATAATAATCTCCTACTAAGTAGTCCCCTTGGAAATGCACATACCGCTCTCGAGAGCGTTATCCCTGCGGTTCCACCATAGTGGAAAACCTTCTGGAATGGTATTTCGACTGTGCCGTCGCATTACACATAACGTCTTCTCTAGATTCGATTCAGACTTTTTTCAGTGGAATTTTCAACTTGTGGGATTAGCCAAAAATCATGATGCAGGGAATGCGGGATCCTGCGTGACCAAAGTCCACTTCACTTCGCGGGAGATAGAACGACCAATCGTTAAAACTTCCTGAGGTGACGGGTTCGCCCGTTGTAGTTGACATCTCTATCTGACCAAAGCCCACGTTTAATCAATTTCCATTTCCATATTCTCATTTCGCCTTGTTCAGGGTTAGCTTCTTCGCTAATGTGCGGCCATTTTTTAAGTTATTGTACCACTTCTTTATCCTGAAGATGCACATGGCGTCGTTACCGAAAGCCTATTGGATTTTCCTGCAATTCCTAAAATCGTAACTTTTGTATCAAATATTTTGATTTAAAAATCTGCTAAATCAAGAACAACCTCTACGATTCCACGATCTAACGTTATGCTAAGTTTTATGACACTGCGATTTTTAAATCGAGGGTAATTTGTATTGACGTTTTGTATGAAGAAGTACCTACCTCTTTAGGTGACTCTTAGAGGCGGTGTAAAACTCATTCAATGCATCAATTGATACTGTTAACAGGGTTTTACAGCAGGTGCATTAACCAGCCATTAAATTGGCAAAACTGCATAGATAATATAGGTCAATAATTTGATAAATTATAAATACGTTGAAAAAAAACATTTCTGTTATAGAACAGTAATTTCATAGGTTGCATTAACGGAACTATTTACACGAGGATACCAGGCCTATTGGATCTTGTGAATAGTTTTCACTTGGGCGTTGCCGAGTGTTTGGTAAAATAAAGCCCTTCCATCCTTGACAATCCGACGAAGACTTCCATTACGCTTCTTTACTCCTTGCCCCAAAGCAAAGCTTACAATTTCTAATAAGTTCTTCCGTCCTTGACAATCCGACGAAGACTTTCACTGCGCTTCTATACTCCTTGCACCAAAGCAAAGCTTACAATTTCTAATAACTTCTTCCATCCTTGACAATCCAACAAAGACTTTCACTACGCTTCTATACTCCTTGCACCAAAGCAAAGCTTACAATTTCTAATAAGTTCTTCCATCCTTGACAATCCAACGAAGACTTTCACTACGCTTCTATACTCCTTGCACCAAAGCAAAGCTTACAATTTCTAATAAGTTCTTCCATCCTTGACAATTTGACGAAGCAAAGCTTACAATTTCCAATAAATTCTTCCATCCTTGACAATTTGGCGAACACTTTCACTACGCTTCCTTACTCCTTACGCTACTTCCTGTGCTTCTTTTGTTTACAAGATAAAATGATTTAGGATATTTCTTTAACAGACTACTTATATTCATTACTTATCCGTAGATGCTGTCTTTGTATCAGCCCTACTCCCGTTTGGTGCGAGCGGACTTGTTGGGGCGGTTCGTCGCAAGGAAGCCGCGCGTGGACCGGCTGCGAAAATGAACTCAGATATTCGCATTCCTGCCTTGTAATGCGTGTGCCTTTAATGGCGGCGGAGGCGATATGCTGTCACGATCCACCCGATCAAAAGTCGTGTCGGTGCGTGGTCTTCCACTTCGCTCCTCTCGACAGCCGCGCGGATATCCCATCATCATGCTATCCCTTTTTTTTGTATCGCTTGCACTTTCTGTCGACCACAATGCAATGCGTCGCATTCCGATCGGCCGTGCCGAAAGCGCGCACTTGATTCTATCATAAAAATATTTTCAGATAATGATCATATCATATATAAGTTTATGAAGAGGCCCGTAGTCGCTGAGCGGAATTCTGAAGTCGACGCGGTTTAACCCTTTGAATACGTTAGCTTTGCGGTAGAGTATGGAAATGTTTGATACATAAAACTGTTAAATAACATGTTAATAACGTGGGCCATGTAAATAACATGTATGTCAAGTTTTGTGAAAATTGATTCAATAGATGTTGATTTATATATTTAAAAATATAAGAAACATACTCAACATTAACCTACTACGGACAGTTTACTATGCACTGGCGCAGACTCTACTTACATACGGACAAATCTTGACCCACTGGTCAAAGCGCAAAAGGCTTTGCTCAGAGTCATTAACAAGAAGCCATATCGCTCCCGGTCAGACGACCTATATACAGACTTTAAGGTACTTGACGTACGCCAACTATACATACGCGCTGTTCTGGTGCGCTATCGGAGGGGCCTCGTGAGGAACACGGATAAAGACAAACCAGAGCACAAACATAACACTAGACACAAAGACAAACAGATTCAACCAAAAATGAGGACTGTATACGGACAACGACACTACGCATATCTCGGACCTAAACTCTATAATATATTTAACTCGCACACAGGACAGATTTTAAACATAACCGACGACCAGTTCAAGAGACGGGTGTCTCATTGGCTCTCAAATTATACTAGAGATGAATGGGAAAGTATGATATATTAAAATATTTTCTTTTTAACCACAAATTTTAGGATATATAGATGTAAATTATGGATATACAGATATACAGATTATAATATGTTATATTTTATTATGTTATACTATATTATATATAAATATGATACATTATTTTATATGTTATAACATATGATATTATATTATATTGTAATATGTTATATTATATTATTTATATTATATTATGCTAAATTAAATTACGTATTGTTTTTTATGAGACGGAAGGACAGCAGGCAAGGCGTACAGGCTCAGCAAATAATACCACAGAACTTTGTATCTATCACCCCAACACAGGCGTATACCTAGTGGGGTGATGTAATCCTGACAAGCTATTGCCTCTTAATCGTATTCTTTTAAAACTGTGTTAAAAAAATGAACGCAATATTTTTTATGTAACTATAAAAAATAGGATAAATAAATAAATAAATAAAAGATAAGGGCTTAAGTGTCCCTGTGGTCCATGCAGATGCAAATATACAACTTTTTCCAAAATTCGACTTTTAAAATTATTTAACTCAGTAATCACTATCCTACTAATATTATAAACGCGAAAGTTTGTAAGAATGTAAAGTTTGTATGGATGTTTGTTACTCTTTCACGCAAAAACTACAGAATGGATATTGATTAAACTTTACAATAATATAGCTTACACATCAGAATAAACCATAGGCTATAATTTATAAAGATATATAGTTTTCTATCATCATTATTACAATTTTCCATCAGCACGCGGGTTAAACCGCGGGGCGCAGCTAGTACATACTAAGAGACAAAAAACAAATTGAAAATGTCGCCATGAATATTTTATTAATTTATTTAAAATCACCAGAGTTCGTTGGTCAATTGCGATATTTAAAACAATAAAATTTATTTTTAAACAATCATTTATTTTATTTGTCTAATATTTTGATAATAACATGGAAAAAATTAATTTGTAAATTATTCATATTCAATAATTTATGAAATGATTTTTGACGTTATGGGACACATCTGTCCCATGGTCCTTAAAGGTACTTCTCGTGGTTCAGAACAAGAGATAATGCGATAAATGGAATTCACAACCATGTAACGACCTGATTAAATCGAAAACATGTTTGGCTATGGCGGGCAGTGCAGCATGGCAACCCTAATAATACCAATCTTGCGAATATCTCGACGATTGAGCGATGAAATCTTGAGGTGGGCATTAAGGGTGTGAGGATGAATCCAGAGAATGATCACAGCGAACGAGATTGGCTCGGCATCTTGTCACATCAACCCTCAGTTTGTTCCGACTACGCCAGGTGGTATAAGGGAGATGAGATCCCGCTGTTATCTCTTGATTTACGTCCTCGCCAAGTGAATCCTTTATTATTATTATTAAACACACCATTTGGGAAATCACTGCATTTCCGCGTTCGATTGAGAAACACCCGAAAATAATAAAAAAAACAGACGCAGTAATTATTGCCTCCGTAAACGATAATAATTGCGATAAACGTTTGATTGATTTAAAGCGTTGACATTAATTACATCGCATCGCAACCTCAACCGCGCTATTAATCACATGATAGATAATAGAAGAGCCGATGTACAAAAATTGTAATTGGGCTTACCTGCTGTAAATCAAGGCGATATCGTAAGTTTCATTTTTGCAACTTCCGATAGGCATTTC
This sequence comes from Micropterix aruncella, assembly GCA_944548615.1. Taxonomy (NCBI): domain Eukaryota; kingdom Metazoa; phylum Arthropoda; class Insecta; order Lepidoptera; family Micropterigidae; genus Micropterix; species Micropterix aruncella. The sequence goes on from OX155951.1 coordinate 32,690,930, forward strand.
TCAAGCGATTCGATACGGTGGTGGTAGATCATTAGGTTAAATGCACGATGAATGAATGGTGGCGATTGCATCGACTGTGCTACTGACTGACCACTTAGTGTTTGCACTGCACTGGGACAACTTTCACGGCACACCGAGAGGCGACAAGAACTAGACGTGGGTGCATTAGACAGATCGCCACACGCCACACTATTTGTTGCTGTGATTAGGTCAGCCATTACATTCTCACGTTTATAATATCACGGATGTCATAAACGGACCTACACTTTAATAGCGTCGTTTCTTTTAGACACTTAAGCTTGCGCCGATAAAACGATTTGCAACTAAGTGCTAAAGGCATGTTTACTGGAATTCAAGGAAATGACAAGGAGATCTGGATATGTTAAATTGTATACATATTAGGAGGGTTGATCCAAAAGTAAGGTTTGCGTAAGGTAAGAGCTCCAGTCCCACGGGAAGGTGCGAGGCGAAATCCGGCAATACCGCTGTGCGCGGCTGTTCCCCCACTCTCGATTCCACCCGACCGGGTTTCGCTGCTGGGTCAGTCTTGGATCAGCAGCCGTCCGAGATGGAGGTACCCATTGTTGCTCCCGCTTTGGTACATATTAAACAGTTTTGATAAAAACATTATTATACATCCACATCTTCACCATTCTTATCATCATCATCACCAACACACAAAAAAGGCAGTCTTACCGTGTTTAATACAACTTCATTGAATTGTGTTTTATATTCTTTTGTTTCTTCCGCGTAATCGTCATAATATCACAATAGGATCCGTGATACCAACATCCGGACAAATCTGTTTAATTATGTTGATTCTCTATGTTTTCCTGAAGCGATATTGTGTAGATCTAGCAGATGTGTAGATCTAGCAGATGTGTATGTGTATTTGTAGATCCAGCAGTTGCACCACAGTCTCTTTTTCGATATTTTAATATTTGCCGGATACCACTTCCATTTTGCCTTTGCTTTCACATAATATGAGGGATAGATCAGCCCGTTTACCTTTTGCTCCAAGTCTCATTGTAATATCTTCTTCTTTTGTCAGCCCAAGATTCACTATACAACCTAAAGCTTCTTCAGGGCTGTACGGTTTTAAAGTGGCAGAGGATGACTTTCAAACTGTTGGGCAAAGATTGGATGGTTAATCTCACAAATTGGTCTGTAGTTCTCTTGCCTGATTTCACTAAGCTTGATTATGCATCAAAGTTCTTCAGAACTAAGACCTAAAGGAAAAAGTTTAACATATCTTTGCTTACTGCGTTGACAACTCTCTTCGAACAATCTGCTTGGCCTGCCTCGCATCTTTTGCTACGAACGCTTTTGAGCTGATCATGGATACTGTGGTGATTCTATCTCCGGGATATTCAGGTATTAATGGAGCCATTTCAGGTGCTTGCTATTAAAATGCCAGTACTTTTCGTCAAAAGTTTCGAAACAAACCATTTGACTACACGTTTTATTTGTTTTGTAAAATGTTTTGAAAATTCACTGACTCTAAACTTGTCCAATATATAATTTAATAACTGTTCATTTCACTGCAAGGACGATAACTTCTAAAATTGTTTATTTTTACCACTGTAAATATTTTTTTCCTCCTAATCTTCATTTCTTTTAGAGCGGGGTCGCCACGACTACCTGCAAAGAACGCGCTCAATTTAACAAAGGGGGGACACAGGGGGACGTGTGTTTTACTTTTTCATATTAGCATTGAGGTATATTTTCGAACTAGTAAAAAGAAGTCATGGTACTTTGCGGAACTTTTATTGTAACTCTAGCTAAAGTAAAACAATGTTTTTTTTAAAAACCAAAATAGTGTTTCGTAAAAGTTACATTATAACTATACTACGCACAACTATTATGTTATCAATAATTGCAGATTAAAGTACACACCTGACACTTTAATATCCATATTGAAAACTTTGAATTTTAAATATAGTACGAGCGCGGTAACCCCTTCAACAAATCAGGCGCATTTAAACGGTAAGGGCCGCGCAGGGCCATGTAAAAGATTATTGACTTTATGCGAACGCATAAAGTCAATAATCTTGTACAGGCTTGTATTGCAATAAGAAAATATTTTTTTACTCTGCATTGTGGACTGGTTTATACAGAACGTTTTGAATATGTTTGTGGTTAGTTTGAAAAAAATAAATATTTCTATTTTTGTCGTCGTAATTTAGTTATTCGGCCTTATGTGCGGCCCTTGAAACCAACATCCTTGTGACGGTATTGAGTAAACATCTGAAAATACCTAATTTCAAGCAACGCCAAATGTGAATCGTTCATATTATCTCCATCTTATTTTGCCTTCTGTCCTCCTCATCACTTGCCTACTTTTTAGGTCCCTTTGGGTCGTTGTAGTCTCATGGCCTTGAACTTCAATCCGATTCCGGAAATTCAATCGGTTTCCGATAAATTGTTGAAGATCCAGCTACACATAACTACTTTTTTCTCACCTTTTTTAGCATGTTTTTTGCTAAACTCTATTTTCTAACCATTACTTCTCTCAGAAGTTGACAATCAGTTAGTTTCTCTTTTCTTTCACTTTACCTCTTCCAACTACCATGATTTGTGGTAGTTCGAGTCGTTTCTAAAACCATGCAAAATTCAGCCACCAGGGAAGGCCGCTTATTAGGATATTTTAAGCTGTCTTCCTGCATCCGCTTGTTCTTATTTTGTTTTTTGTTTTGTGAAAACTTGTAAGTTGACTTCCGAGTTGCGATAGATATCTGAGTTAGTGTGGCGCCCGCCGTCTGCATCTCGCTGACCTGACCCGATATTCATCAGAAAAATCGCCGATCGTTAAGTTGTTCGCTTCCGCATACAAAATCCGATTCCTCAATTTGCATGTCCATAAAAATTCCGATGCCAATCGCTCGACGGACGCGCATTGATTGCCCCATGTAAAAGACATTAACATTAAACTCACTGGACCCTCCTATTTTTTATTAAAAACATTGTTAGGCTTCCTTTCTATTGTAGTAGAGATATAGATAGATAGATAGATAGAAATTCTTTATTGCACATTTTAAGACAAAACGTACAACAGGCGGATTTACTGCTTCAATTACAATATCTTACAAGCAACCTTCGTGGAAGTGAAAGTATTTAGGTGCTGGAGAGTAAAAAAAACAAAAATACTTCATGTTTACCAAAAGTTAATGAAATAACCAAAAAAACATAGATTTCATTCTTCTTCTCTTCTTCGTTGCTCCCTCATTACTGAGAATCGTGGCCACTAGACAACGGTTTGCCTACGAGGCTCCTCCACTTCGACCTGTCTTCTGCATGGCTGGTCGCAGATTTTATTAACCCTTTTGTAACTTCTTTTATGAGGTCGTTCTATCTGGCCAGTGATCTTCCTCTACATCTTCTTCCCTCCACTTGATCCACGGAAAGCATTTTCTCCGGATTCTCCGGGTTTCTCCTGGCAACATGACCAAAGTACTGTAGAACCCTTCTCAAGCACACGGTGGGAGCCACACTTGGATGCCGAGTTCTTCTAAGATGGATTTGTTGGGGCGGTATACCTTCCATGGAATTCCTAGCATTTTACGCCAACACCACATCTCCAGTGCATAGATTTGGGTGCGTACCCAAGCCTTCAGGGTCCACGTAATATAATTGGGATTTAGGAGATTATTTTTAAGTTGTAGAAGACAGAAGAGGATGGGATGAGACGTAGGATAACTAAGAATTTAAGGACATGAAATTCTTTTTCAGAGACACTTGAAAAGTAGAAACGGTTAGTGCGTTTCCGATATTGGACGGTTCTGCTGGTTCCATAGTCTAGTTGCATGAACGTTGAAGGAATATGTAAAAAAGAAGAAATTTGAGTAGAAATCGCAATTTTACTATCCTGACCTGACTGGAAGGGAAAAAATATGCAGGTTTCTATGTTCACGTATTCGAAGCCAATGAAGTCTGATTCTTTAGTCAGAGACGTAGTCGCTTTTTTTATAGTTCATAAATCTCCGTAAACTAGGATGAACGTGTGACGCAACTGAAGACAAATAAAATTCGTTGACACGAAATGCTCAACGTTAGGATTCCAATGGCGAAAGTTTACGCAACTGTGAACTTTATAATCGTAATAAAACCGGATTAAATTTCTATTTATGAAAGAAAAATCACCGGAAATAGGCATTTTCTGCGCACGGTCATCACCTCCCATATTTCATTTGATAATTGCAACGTTAGATTTAACATCGGCGCCTAGGTTTTTCCCGGCTTTGTTTATTGTCCTCCATATTTGGAGTTTTGGCGCCGTCGCCGCTCGTCGGAAGATTCATCTGGCAGCTTATCGAAGCAGGGAATCTCCAGCCTTAAGGCTCGCCGCGCTCCAAATGTGGCGGCGACTTGGCTAGAATGTAAATCGAGATTGTTTCTCGGAAGACTGGATATTATAATGCTGTGCCGACAGAGAGAATCCTCTAGCATTCTATATAATAACAAGAAACCGGGTTTCCTTTCGGCACGTAAAACTCGATTTTACGTAAATGGATCGAGACAAAAAACATACCAGGAGAATTAGTGTTTCACGAGGGCTCTAATCACATATAATTTATTAGTATATGCTTATTCATAATCAATTAGTTTGAGTCATTTAAAGCACATACCGCATTTATCATTACATATTGGTAATTAGAAAACAAGCTCCATCATAACACTGGCCTCTCAGATATTGTCACCAAACATAGATCGAAGATGCGGCAATCACATGGTGCTGGGTTTAGGCTGTTCGAGAGCAGTCCGTAATATTTCTACCAATTTTACTTTTCCGGCAAAAGGAAAGTATTGTGATCGCGCTAAAAAAACGAAATGAACTTAACCTAACCCACCCCTCCCCCCTTCGAGACGATTGACCGTTTCCAGACGGAGGTCTGTCCGTGAGTTTTTGTGTGTGTATGCGTGTGTGTGTGTGTGGGTCTGTGTGTGTGCGTGAGTGTATTCCTCTACGATAGTGCCCAAACGCTTCATCCGATTGAGTTGAAATTTAGCATACAGGCATCATTTGGTCATGGCAAGAGTTAAAAAGATTATGGTTGAAATCGGTCCAGGTCGGGGCTCCGCATCCGAAAAATATTAATTCTCAGTCCTAACTGCCGAGCTATGAACCTCACTCATCATTAAGTGATCTCATTCATCACGTGTGCGCGCCGTTGTTACTGATGCCACTGCGTTGCTATGGTCTGGAGATCGCGTCGCAGTGCCGCTTGTCGTAGTATGGGCACAGTATACCCAGAGAACAGTAGACGCACTCTCGAGCGACAGGGCATATCGAGGATAAGGTACGAGGGAAGTGAGCAGAGGGGTACGTTTTGACGAGCGCCGTTGGTTGGCGTTACGCGCATGCGAAGGTTGACAAATTTCTCAAACGTTTTAACATCTGGGTCGGCGGAGTAGTAGACATCTGGCGGTCATATGCGCAAGCGCGCCTTGCGCCTTAACTTTTGGGTATTTCGCTCAACGGCACCACAGTCGGTAATCGTTTTACGATTTGTGGTAGCCGTTGGACTCGTAACATAGCTTACGTCGATTTCAATTTTGTTCTAAGAGACGCTACTGTCCGGTATACTGTGGTATGGGGTGATATTTCGTTGCGTAGACACTTGTATACAAATTCTATTAAACCAATTTTCACAAAAGTTACATCGCTTTTTCACGAAACTTACATATTTGTTATTTACATCGCCCTTTAATAGTTTTATGTATCAAAATTTTCCATACCTTTTCGCAAAGCCTATGGTCCTCAATGGGTTAAGGTATTTGTGGTTCAGTCTTTTGCAGAGTGTCCTACAGACACAGTGTCTGCAACTGTCTTCTCTAAAACAGCATATCTAGATACTTTTTGAGTGGGCCATGAATTGAAAACAATACTGCTTTCTACGTTTTTCCACTTCTCACGACACTGATGAAAAACTACGCCCCCGCTGCCTTCTCTTTTGCACCTCTTATTTTAAACTGCAACTGCAAAGGATTTCGCGTGCGACGCTATCTCAAGACCGGATGTCTGCTAATCTTTACGGCATTGCGTTATTGCGAAACTTTGCGTCGTATGACATGCAGTTCTACGAAGTCATCTCCAGACTGCACCTGCGCCGATCACAGATCTTGCCTGTCACGGTAAAGAAAAATCGGTTTATTTTTAATTGATCCTTTAGAAGAGCAGCTGTCATGCATGCAGAAGTGAGTTATAACAAGGAAGCTTTCGATGATGGTACAGTTGGCAAGAAAACTGGGATTTTATATTATTATGTACAATATTAAATCATATGTATACATTTTTATACGTCCGTACGCCCATTGTGGGTTGGCTATCTCGCTCGGGCATGACACGGCGCGAGGTCACGACATGGGATCGCGACGTCTTCCGTCCCTGTCTGTCGGCCATGAGAACTCATTGTCGCGTCTCGTCGCCACTTGACATTCACAAAGTCTTTCACCAGCGCGGCGCCTCATCTGCCTGCCCAGCCTGCCGCACCGCCTCTTCGCCGATGGCATGTAATCACCTCATTACGAGAGGCTGTCCGGCGATTGTGTCGACTCAGCCGACGCACAGTGGATCATTCTTTCGCTGCTAAAACACGAATCTGTAGTCCAATATCCTATCATTTTCTGAGGGCTTCGGGATCTAATTATGACCCATGTGTTAGGGTCGGCCAAACTAACAGGTCAACACCCATCCGGCAGCCTCCAAGCAGAAATGCGAGCCCGGGTAGGACTCTGTGCCTGCGGTCAGTTCCCATGAGAATCGTAGTTAGGGAATCGCTCCTGGGCGGTTTGCGCACCGTGCAGCGTTAGCCAATCGATTGTGCACTCCAACAGATAGTCGGCGGAGTCTGGAAACGGCTTTGTTTTCTATACAACGGGGGCGGTTGTTTGCCTTGTGGCAGCCGCTCTTGAAACGACCATTCGGCTACCCGATACCGGGTGAAGAGCCGGGAAAAGGATGCCGTGGTCCACGATGAATTTGGTAGACACCGAATCACCGCTACCCAAAGGAGAGGACCGCGCAAGCGACTTCGAACCTGCTACCAGGTGGGAGGCCGGATAAATCTGGTCATAACTGGTAGCGAGGGCGCTTGTTCTACCCGCTGGGTTAACTACCCGGCGCCGGGCGGTATCGGTTGGTCTCTCGCGGACTAGTTGGCGGAGCTAGATAGTGAATTGTCATTGTCTAAGTCTTCTACGCTTATAACACGGCTGAAAGAACGATCACATATCGTTATACCATCCTGGGTGACGGATTCGCCCGTTGTAGTCGACACTGCCCAACCAACTGCTAGACACACTGCCCATCCGGCGAATAAAAGGGGGCCTGGAAACGTATGTTTCCTATGAGAGCAGAGGGTAGTTTTCGACTTCAACCCTTGAATCGATCCGCCGGCCACCCGATCCCGAGTGACCATGGCGGGAAAGTGCATCGAGGTCCGCAAAATATTTAAATTAAATAACCGCATACGTCAGGTGGAGGCCGCCAAAGCGACCCCGTGATTATTCAAGAGGCCGGAGAAATCTGGCCGAAACTGGAAGTAAGAGCGCGAGGTCGGCCCGTTGGATGCACATCTGGCGTCTCGCTGTAAGGAGTTGGCTTTTTACGAGCGAGTGGCGTAAAGACAGTGAACTGTTTCGTCCCAAAGTCTTCTACACTCACCGCACGGGAGATAGAACGATCATTATCGTAAAACTTTCTGAGGTGACAGTCTCGCCCGTTGTAGTCGGAACCTCCACCTCCACTTATTGCAGACCTAAATTAACTAATCACGTTATCTTCATCGTAATTCTACGAAGCTATTGCTAAAACCATTCCATCGGCCAGAAACATTATATTATAAATATAATTGTATTATTTGAATAGCGCTGTATGTTTTATTTAATTAATGAATTAATAAATAATAAAGTCCATAAAATATATAAATAAGTAAAGTGGCATTCCATTGCGACTGGTGGGACATTTGACTCCAGAATCTGACCAGTTATGAGTTATAACGTTGTCATCGGAACTTATACAGTAGTGAAATATAAATTTTAACGTAGCTAAATTACTAATGTAATAAAATCCTATCAAAAAGTTAAACAGTTTCCAAGTTATTTGTAACTATGATTTGAATGAATGTGACTGGTTGGATACTGAAAAATCCTACACCTTTGTGCACTCAAAGACGAATTGAAGACGATCCTAATAATTTTCAAGGCAGCTGTTTGTATGTTGTAAAATTTGTACTATATGCTTTTTTTATATAAAAAAATGACGTTGCTGACCTTCGTAGATACAATAAAATAAATATTGAAAATTGTGACTGGTGGGACACAAACCATAATATGATCCTTTTAAACATGAAAAGATGTTTAAATAGTACGCCGCTCGTTTATGGTTACTTCTACAAAGTCATATGTGAGGTTATGAAAACAACTTCAATATCTTTTTGCGTGGCTGGTGGGACATGCGACATGCATCTATTCAGAGAAGAAATACACAAAAACCGACATACCGTTTTACTTTATATTTGTGTAGTAATGTAGTGTTTTCCTCGTTTTCCGACAAATATACGCGCCAACCTTCTGACATAATAGCCGAAGACAGTGCTGCCCACCAACCAAAATTTGTCCTAAGTAATTCTGTATTTTTATTTTTCTAAAGATTCATGAGATATGGATATTTAACTATAGGTTATTACTGAATTAGAGATAATAATTTTAACATTTATGTCATTTTCCTCTATGACATGGAATGCCCCTAAACGCAAATTGTCAATAATGTATTTCTTCATTTACATCAGAAGAACCCAAATCTTTTTGGCATTTTTTTGTGTTTCATTAACTCTGCCTGCTTAATGTTGAATTTTACTAAACCTATTAACTTCAAATGTGTTTTGACTGCTAACAGATGGGCAACTGTAAAGAAAGAAAACATGTACAATGTTTATCCTTACCTTTATTGAAAAGTTACCTACTTCAATTTTGCACTGAACGCATTCATTCCTAAGCGACCATAACCCTAAAGTACGAAACATTTGAGAAAGGCACACATAGCTGCACTATCTCGCTCGTTCATTTTAGATACGTCTATCCTACTCCCTCACACTAACCCCCCCCCCCCCCCATTGAAGTGGTGCTGCGTCCCGCTCGCACGTCGTCTTAATATATTCACATATCTCGCTCGCACCTTCCCCCGTTAGTCATGCGCGTTGACCTCCTCTATTGACTAGTGATGCATTTGAAATAAGTGTTGATTTCCTTCCACGACACTTGTGACATCAGTTTATTTCGACGTAGGTAAGTTTAAAATACTATACTGTACACACAATCTGTTTGAGATGTAATAAGATGTTTTCTGAACGTCTAAATGTTGAAAATGAACTACCTAAACATGGTTTGCAAACTTCCCCAATTTTTCCTCGCTGTCATAGATAATTCAAAATCGACCCCTGAGGACCTATTTAGACCACTTTGGGAATCACCTATTTTGAGCGTTCCAAGTATGCAGGTGAATAAATTATTTAGATAGCCAGAACAAAGAAGCCACCGTAAGAGTCGATGGCCAGCTAACTCACTGGGTCACAAATCGAGGTATACGCCAGGGTTGTACCTTGTTCCCCATAGTGTGTAATTTGTATGCCGTAGAAATTATCGCAGAGGCATTAAAGCAGTGGTCGGCAACCAAATCTCGTAGGAGAGCTACTTCACGACATTACTGATGGTATAAGATCGGCAGAGGTCACAATCAGAGCCTTTCCTATACTGATAATTAAAATTTTTGCAATTGTGATCCTACAAACTAATGGTTTTCGGGTTTACATAGTGCCGAACCCTCTTATGAAAGAGCTCTCCCAGAGAAAATGCGGTTCCTTCGAAACATCTTCAGAGGTAGAAACAGGCTGAAGGTAGTCGTGAACAGGCAACATCACTCGTTGGATCCAAAATATTTTCAGCTATCGAGAGGCTAGTTATGGAGTGTTTGTCATTAATCTCCAATATTTCACTGTTATCTATTACGGACTAGCTTTTATCTGTTGCTTATTATTGAGAATTTCTGTTATCTCTATAACAAAATATGTCTAGGAGGATTCACTGTACGACGTGGCCCTTGAACATGGGTACCTTACTCGCTCGATAAGGTTAAAACTTCGGTGAAAGGCCAACAGTTCCGCCGTTATGATAAACCTTTCGAAATCTTCAGCTGGAAATGTGTCAATCGAGCCAGGTGTGATCCAGGCCTTTCGGAAATGCGGCTGGTTAGGTGTCTTATCCCTACGCCACCCGCTTAGCGTAACCATTGATTATATAGGTTATTAGATTGATCAGTGCTGTAATACGTTTTGGCAGCTAGGATTTAGGATTGCAAAACGCAACTTGTGGATGACATAGTTGCAAACATTAAATTATATTCTCCTATGTTCAATAGCTAACAGATGGCATTCTAAACAAGCCTATACCATGTCATATCTCAAAAAAAATAATAATATGATAACAAACTAATTTTTAGATTATAGCTGTTGTTATTTTAATGATATTTACATAAACATGTCAATTTTAGTTTAGTATACCATATATTTTTCAATACATAATAGTTAGTTGACTTTAATGTTCAAATATACTAATTTATGGGTTTCAGTTCTCTCCCATTATGTATTTCTGTGATGTAATCAGCCTGTATAAAAAGGCGATAGATGGCACTAATAATTTAATGTTATTATTTATTCATTTATTTATTTATTAAGGAAAAGCACATTTTTCACTGCATTACATTGCAAGTTTAACATTAGAGGCTTAAATGTAAATAATAGCAAAATAGAAAGCACCGCAGACCACATTTTTTTTAAAAATCAAAGCCGCCTAACTGGGCCTAGGCCCGTACTAAGGCAAGCGTACCAAGTAGACAGTGGCTTGTGCATACTTTAGACTAATTAATTTAAAAAATATGCTAGGTATCACATAATATTAAAAATTAACTAATAATAATAAACACTGTAATTTGAGTGTAGTGTGATGTAACTGTAGTGTAGTGTAGTGTGATGTAACTGTAGCTGTAGTGTTCTGGAAAATTAACATTCAATAAATGGTGAATGAATCAAATTGAATAATAATAATAATATAATGTCGTAATAAATACAAAAAATATAAATAATAATAATAATGAATCGAAATAAATAGTTAAAGAATCAAATTTAAATAGTCCGAGGATACAATTATATATAAAATGTCCATGTTACAAGTTAAAATCTATATTTCATTGTTATCCTTGATTAAATAATGGGTTTTTATAATCATTCAGTGGTTTATAAAAAAACCATATAATAATAAATGGCCAAATAAATTGCTTTTGGTTTCGCCGGATGATACTATCAGCGCCGCCTACATTTTGCTGGTGCAGAAGAGTTTACAAAACGTACTATGGCATTTCTTCTTCTTCTTAAGATGCCTCTCCAACCAGTGAAAATTGTCAGCTATGCATACTTCTATTTGTACTTCGCCAGGCAAACAATTCGGCGACATTCGAAATCCCTGCCCATTCTCGAATGTTCCGCAACCAAGATTTCCGACTACGGCCAGGTCTCCTCTTCCCTGCAACTTTTCCCATCATAATGAGTTAAAGGAGTTCGTACCTGTCGTGCCTAAGCACGTGACCCAGGTCTGCCAAAGCTTGCGTTTTTGAATGACACGCCGTAGAACTTCCTTTGGTGAATCATTGGTGAGTTCAAGACGTCGACATCATGCGTCTGTATGCCGACATCTCGAATGCTTCTATACATTTCCTGAGATCTTCTTTAATAGTCCAGGCCTCATATCCGAATAGAAGTATGGGCCAGCTGTAGCATTGGAGAAGACGTATTCAAAGTGGATTTTCAGGCTTCGATTGCAAAGGACCTTTTTAATTTTTCCAAAGGCGCTGCGTACAATTTCGATGGTAGTCTTGATCTCCACCCTCACTGTCCCACTTTTGTGTAAGCCAGGTGCCAAGGTATTATTTATATTTATCAACTTGTTCTAGTTTTTGGCCCGCCACAAATATAGGTTGGATATTAGGATGATTAGAAATGACCATAGACTTAGTCCTGGTAACATTTATACTGGGACCAGCTTTGACACTGCACTTTTTACCCGGTCAACAATCTTGATTATGACAATAGTTAACTATGGCAATCTAATACCCTATATAATCAATAGTTCAACTCACAGCACGCAGGAACCGCGGTGCTATTCGTAATTGCTGTGTTTTTAATCACTATTCAGTAATTAGCAGAGTGGGAGATGCTAGGTTATGGCATTCCCACATCCGTAAAGATTGCGATGGCTCAGGGAGTAAGTTCGAGCTCCGGCGCTTTCCAGCGATTGTTTCTCGACGTGTATCTGCACGATTTTTTCCCACGACAAAAGATATTGTACGATATAGTGTGTAAGTACTGATGTAGCAGTATGCTCGCAAGATCCAATTATATGTTACCGCGTGTCTTCTGACCGCTTCTTTTGGGCTGACGGACCGCACCGTCTCACCTCGAACTTGACCCCAAACTTATGGGAGCTGGCAGATAGCAGGGCTGCCAAAAAAACAAAAGCAGAAGATTTTGTTAAAAAGTACGACAGCTCATTATAAGATATCGACGACTTGCAGTGTCCAGCTATTAGGAAAGAAAATACAAAGAAAATACCAACAGTTTGTATTTAATTTCGCGATTTATAGTTGTGAAATAAAGTTGCGCAAAATTTACACAAAGATATTTAATTCTCTACAATCGCAATTTTGTAAATAGTCCCAATAGGAATAAATACTTGTCTTTCTCGACTTGGCGAAAGTTTTTGATACGGTACCCCATGACAAAACCTTTAAACTAACTATAAAAACTTGGAGCACGTATTAATGAACTAGACTGGTTCCGAAGCTACACCGCTGACATCACAACAAGCGACTTCCTACCCTGTATTTGGAATGCCGCAGGGTAGTAAGTACGCTGAGACCGATACGGCTTACGGTATATTCCAGGTTACGGTATATCCCATATCTCGATGATAGTACTTTTATTCCATCTAAATACATGAATTGGAATTCGAATGATCGAAGACAATGTGAATAAGATAAAAACGAATTTATCGCTTTAAGTTTGTTACACCCGATGTTACGGCGATGTTGCAACCGCCGTTGGCTAGGGTAGACTACCCTAGACAACGGCGGCCGCAATATCACCGAAGCATCGGGAGTTACAAATTTCACATGGTAAATTAGTTTTTACCTTATGATTTACCTTGTCAAACGACCGCAATAGTCTTTGATTTCATAGAGCGAATACAGATCTGTAAGAGACCAAGAAATGGTTTGATCAGAATCTACTGCCTCTAAATAAAAGCTAGACAAAATACATGACGTGCGGTATCAACAATAGACATCAACCGACGACTGAACGCAGCAAAACGCTACACAATCGCTACTCATGAAGCCCGAAATAAATAAATAAACATTGAATCGTTGCTGCTTTTCGAAAATTGACACCCCTGGTCGCACCCAATGGGTCGAACAAATCGCGCACTTTCATCGTACCCATCGAAATTAAAATATTAGTACGCGGCCTTAATTTGGCTTAAATATCGTGCTGCACAGTCGACTTTAATAACTGACATCAATTATCACACGCAGATATGCGTCACTGAGCTCCAGTTTTTTTGGAATCACGCGAATTTCGGCACTGCCGAGAAATAAGTAGGCTACTTCCGCACCATCGTGATACTTCGATTATTATCTCGTGAGATATCCGTTTCAGTTTCTTCTAACGACACTGACAACACATACGTTTTGCTATAAATTTATATTTGATGCCTTATCTGAATCTGAATATCGATTGATCTACTTTAGCTTAATCTAGTGAATAGAAATCCAAACGATAAATTTCAAATAATTTTATTCATTCAAAATATACATTTACATTGTAACTAATTGCAGAATCTGCCTAACTAGGCCATAGCCCGTACTAAGGAAGACTATATGTATGGCGATGATTTATTACTATGCGAGCACACATAGTATCAAAATGAAACATGTAAAATGTAATAAAAGATAAAACAGATAAGTAAATTAAAATTAAACTTATAATTACTTATA